>VZRL01001285.1:603985-652877 GCA_013397895.1 Origma solitaria | reverse complement strand
CTGTAAAACTTGGTGACTTAATGGAACCCTTTGAGCGCCGTAACCACAGACTGGAAAATGTAGGAGGGAGTGTCAGGGGCTGGACCGGGGAGGGTTTAATTGCTCTCTGTCTGGCTGTCTCGCCCTGCGCTCCCCTCAGCAGCGGGGCCGGAGGGGAAACTCCGCTCCGTCGGCTCGGCTGCCCCCAGCAGCGGGGCTGGCGGCAAGCACAGGGCAGGGCGGGGGAAGCTCAGGAGAAGGAGGGTCCCCCTGACTCCCCTTCCCTGCCGAGGCAGGAATGCGAGGGACGGCGCTCGCCGCTCGCCGAGGCTGCCCGGGCCCCGCGGGCCTGCACCGGCCCAAGGGGCTCGGCCCGGAGCGGCGACACAGGGCTTTTGTTGTGATTTTCCAGCGAGAGTCGTGTCTTCAGCATGCTCCTGCCCACGGGGGAAGCCCCATTCCGGGGGTTGTTCTTCCTTCCTCACAGATTTAATTAGAAAAGGGCATTTTTCTAAATCCATAAGGATCAAACCCGGCTGTTGGTGCCTCCCAGGGTTGCTCCGAGGGCTCCGTGGAAGCCCCGGGGAGTCTGTGCGTGCCAGGTGAGGAGCAGAGCAAAGGTGCAGAGAGAGGATTTCTTCCCCCACCCTGCAGATACCCATAAAGGATTACGGGAGCCTGTGGGATCCTGGGGTAGAAGCCAAACCTAGATGTGCCTCCAGATTTCACAGATGGTTTTCTCTCCCTTTTCACAGGCCAGACCAAAACCTCAGCTCTGGATATACCAGCACTCAGGCATTTGAAACCGGGGCCCCTTGGCACTGGGCTGTGCAGTTCTGCCCCTTTGAGTCACAGGGCTGAGCAGGATTGGCAAAAGAGTGAGGTAGAAAAAGCCTGCATATTTTTTCATAAAAATTCAGCTGCACTGTCAGGAAACCATAGTCTTCAAGGACAGCCTTACACATGCTCCTTACAAATCCATAAGCATTTGAACATCCATCAAGCATTACCTAAGATTGAAACAGATGCTGGTTACACTTGTAAGGGTGATAATGCGGACACTTGAATCAGTAAGTTCTCCCTAAGAAGGGATGTGAAAACTGGCATAGAAACCCTACCACCTGAGGGAGTATTGCTCACATCTCTTGGGCAATACTCACTGCTTGACTGGTATTGTACCTGGAATGGATGATGTAACTGTTCCTGTAATCTTTTCAGAACTTTTTAGTACTTTAGCATTTATTCTTAAATATATTTATGAACATACTGCCCAGAGAAAAGCACAGTAGTGCCAATAAACAAGTTCCACCTTTACATTCCCACATTTTCATAGTGGGGCAGGGGGAGGGACTGTTCCTGACATAGACATCTTTAAGCATGTCAGGGTAGCTATGTGTGAGTATGGTATTCTCCATATAGGGACCAACTTCAAGCGTCAGCCATAATGCTACAGCAATTCCATCAGCAGAAGTTAAAAATTCTTAAGCAAAAGTTTAAGCTAAACTACCTTTATCCTCTCAGAGGCCAAGTGCTGGACATGGCAATGTGTCTCTTTTGATTGGAAACAGCTCCAGTGCCACGTCGGGGGTTCCTGGGAAGTAGGTGAGGTTGATTGCTTCCATCTCAGATACAGCTGAAAGAAAAGCACCAAACCCATAGGAAGCTCCCTGTGGTCAATTAACACTGTTTAACTCATTTTAATGGGCTTTGGATGGGGTTATGTCTTCTCATTGCTGGTACTAGCCATAAATGCCTAGCACCTGGCTCTGTAGAGAAATGAAACTATAGCTCATAAGCTTGTATTTAAGCAGGTTCATGTATATGGACAATGTTGTTGATATCAGAATTTTCTAGAGATGGAAGTACTTTATGCAATGAACCAGACTGGAAAACAGATCTAAAAGCCTTTAAAATTCTTTAGCTGAAAATGGAGCCGTTGTTAAGAAGTGGCATCTTCTTCAACACAAGTATTTTGTGTATATTTTTGTTCAGGTTGGTATGCTGACTTCTTTGAAAAGACATTTTTCTTCCCTAAGCAATGAAAAAACTGACACAGGTTAATGAGAAGAAAACAGATCCTCCTTGAGCTCATTCAGCTAAACGGAAGGGGGCCAAGGTGTATCTGTCTCAACGGCGACAGCAGGTTTGGACAGCTGCTAAGGAGACCATCGTCTTAACCATACATGCCAATGAAAGCTTCAACTATCTGATCTCATTGGAGTCTGTAGAGCTGGCTGTGGAGGCTAGGAGAGAACTGTTTGATCCCGAAATCACACATACACAATAAATACAGGATCCCACACTGCCATTTTCAGTGTCCCTTTCCAAGGAAGAACTGCACTTTAACAAGGTTTAAACTGCAGTTTGAATGTTTTCACAAGTGTTTTACAATGTTCCCACTTTGCCTTTGGGAATTAGTTAAGATGTGTTTTTGCAGAGCATAGAATCATAGGACAAGGCAGTAAACCCTGTAATAAACACTTGTCCATGCTACAAACAAGCTGTTCTCAGCAGTGTTTAAAAGAACCATGTTTGTGACTACATGCCATAACAGGGAAGGGACACAGCCTGAAATTATTTTTTAAAAGTTAAAGTGTCTTAAACTATTCATTATTCATAGCATAGTTTACAAAATGTCATAGGAAAAGAAACTAAAAAAGCAGGTTTTCTTCTTTCACTAACAAACCTAAAGTGTTGAGTATTACAGGCATTCAGTACTCCATTCCATGTTACAGGAATACAACTAGCTTATTTTAATAGTCATTAGCCAAAAGTGGTGCAGAAACAGCCCTCTCTTTAACAGAAATGGTTCACTGCAACTTCTAACAGTACATAAGACTGGAGGAAAAGGACAGCTTGCCTTGGGCAGGCTGAAGGTTACCAACGCTACATTGGTTTCAATTTGCAGTGACGTGCTTTTGGTAGGACATCAACTTATTGATTCACTAGCAGTCATATTTCCAGACAGGTATTTGTCTTTCCCTGGTTTTTATCCTCACTATTTGTATTGCTGTCCTGGATGTTATTATTGTTGTAAATCTATTTTTGTTCCCATGCATCATTATAATCACCAGGTCTATAAATGACTTTGCTCTTCCAGCCTGTCTGATATCTGGAAAAATTCACAAGTCCCAACCAGTGAGTTGGTGCTGGCAGGTGAGCTCTGCCTCACTGAGTCATCTCAGTATATCAGTGTGCTGTTTATTGAGTCCAAGCAACAAACAGTGGGAAGACTGTGGCTTCAGGCCTGGGACTTAAGAGTTCACCACATGTTGCATTTAGAGAACACTCAGAGACTCGTCATTAAGAGATTTCTGTCAAACTAAGGGGAAGAGGAATCTCAAATGGATAGATTGGCTCTGAAAGCAGACATAGTAGTAGCTGAAAAAAGGAAACAGCCTGGCATTCTACCATGCTATTATGGCTGTCCCTTAGAAATTAATCTTTCTTTTTAAATTGTGAGAGCTGATGATCTGAACTACCCTGAGAACACTTTGAAAATGGAGGCTTAAAGAAAACTGTTAATCTGCAGGCACTGTGGTAGTGCAGGTAGCAGGAAAATGTGTCTCAGATTTTGCCATGGTAGGAGAAAACCTTCTGCAGCTATTTCCCCATCCTTTTTCTCTCCTATAACTCAGAAACTGCGGGGAAAAGATTTAATGCCAATATATAATGAATGAAGAGAAAAGGTATTTAGCTGATAATGTTGTCAAAAGAAAGCTTATACCTGCGTGATTAACTTTGTTTTAACTGTGTGGCTTGTTTTATCTTGTAAGTGGGTTTGCATCATTTTTTTTTATTGAGACTTTGGCTTGTTTTGTAAATCTGAGGCAGATACATGCAGCTAATATACAAAAAGGAAAATCCCACTTGTCAAACTGTGTCCAGAGAAGGAAATATGGAGCTTATCCTATCAAAACACAACTTGATTTAGATTAAAGAATTAGAAGGTTGCAATGGACAAATTGGAAAATTAAGAGTCACAAAAGGTGTATAGAATTACAGCCATTAAAAAAAAACCCCTAAAAAAAATAGAAACATCTCTCCAACTTCAGAGTGAAGAAGGCCACATATTCTTTGCTCTTTGGGCTTGTCTACCTAGGGAATTAAGTTAGATTGTGAATCTGAAGAGTGCTGGTTCCTTGCGTGGACACCCTTTGCTAGTGGATAATGTTATCTTCTCTAGTTCCCTTTCAAAGTGGATTGACACCATGTAAATCATCTGGATTTCTGAATTTTTCAGACTGTATAAACAATTTGAACTGGGTCAGATCAGATTCCTACCTTTCAGATGACTGTAGTTCAGTGTAAGCCGCTCTCTCTGTATAGGGACCACCAAACGACTGTGTTGTAAATTCACATCCCAGCCTGCTTCACAGTCGCTCCAACCAACAGGCAAACCAGCATGAGCATAAGGAATGCTGAAGAGCTGCCAACTGAGAAATGGCAGTTTTATTTAGCCAACCCTGCCCTTGCCATGCTTGGCCTTGAATTTCTTCCTAACTTGGTCTCGGTGACACCAGAAGGCTTGAGGCAATGATTCAGATTCTTCAAGCACTCAGAAACCTTTAAAGTTTTCTGAAAAACTCAGTCATAAACCCCACAATTTGATAAGAAGGAATTCATTGTTCCCAGAATCAACATTTCCAGTTAATACCAGTACTCCAAAAGAGAAAGAGACAGCACGTATTTTACCGAAAGCTATGGAAACTGGAACTGAAACAAGACAAGCTTTAGCCAGTAAGATTTTCTGGCTAACAGGTTTTTCTTTTTTGTCTCTACTAATTTGCTTGCTACTCTGTAATTGAAGGTCACTGGTTAAGGAAAATGGTGCTCTTAGCTCATGAGGAGTGTCTGCAATTTCATTGCTTTCAGTCTGACTTCATTGTGTATATTTGGGCATTATTAACATGGCACCAATTTTCCCTCCTGCTGGTTTTCCGTATACACAGGATTGTCAGGCCAGAAACGATGCCACTTTCGGCCTTCAGTGAATTTTGCATGGAGATCTGAGGTATTTTTGCTCCATGTTCTGAATTCTAATCTCTCAAACACTGGGTTCATTCAACTGTGAACCAGCTATTGGCGTGTGCAGCTTGATAGACAGCCTGTATAATTTATATCCAAATGGTTTCACCACCTGTGGATTGCTAGGCTCTCCCCTTTCAACCAGGAAAGTAGTTAAAGGCAGTTGTCATCTGTGAGAAGAAGCTGGCTGCTCCTGGACGCAGGACCTTAGCTGCTTCTTGTGACAGTAAACATCTACAGTACAGCACGGGCTTTCAATGCTGAAGAATCTGAAATACAGGTGAGGTAGGAGGCTGGAACTTCAAGTGTAGGCTTAGCTGAGGTTGGACAGAAAAGCCACTATGAGAGAGTACAGTCTTTTAAAGAAATCAAACAAACAAAGAATGTTTGGTATAAAAGCAATATCTTTCAGCTGCAAGTATCTAACAATCTGCATGAGAATTCTGTGAGTTACGTAGGAGCATAGATAACATTACAAATACAGTAATTTCAGACACAGAACACTGCTTTTCTCCTGATTTATAAAAAAATCCTGGCTTTGCTGTCTGTCGTATCAATGCCATGCTGCTTTGAATTTCTCCAACAGCCTTTTCCCATTGAACTACTTTAAAGCATTTTGTCCACACCTTTGAGAGTGACATGGTCCTTTTCCTTACGAGTTATCTAAATGTCTCTTTTCATGTGGCTTCTGTTTCCTTTTCTATGCCACTGAGGCCAGTCTCAGCTTGCCCATTTTCCCCCAACCACCTTTGTCTTCATCATTCATAGATCACCCTTTTGAATGAAGTTAGAAGACTACTTACTACTCTACCCACCCTCTCTGGGAGTAGTGGGTTTGTTTGATGGGCAGGCCATAAGTCTATGTAATATATGTGTAATATATGTATTATAAAAAATGAATGTACTTCTCTGCCTTCTACTTGCTGTACTTTTAAAAACATTCTGAAATTTCCTAAGTATGCTGTCTTCCTCAGGCAGGTTGTGCAGCACACCCCAAAAAACCCCAAGACCATTTACAACTACACAGAAACAATCACAATAAAGTAACGAAATCAATAATGCACACATCAGATTTTCTCCCCAAAATGACTATCAGAATTTATTTGAAATTCCTTGTACAATGTCAGCTCTGCAGCTTCTGTCTTCAAAAGAATTGAGTGCAGTGGTGCAAGCCAAGAAAAAAAAAAGGAGGGACCTTCATAAATTAACACAGAAGGAATATGCAATTTGTGGATGATGGCAAAAGTCACTCGGAAAGCTTGCCATGTCCCTGCAGAAATAGCACATTCTCATGTACTAAATGCTCTGAAGCACCTTTTAGGTAATTTTGTTTGTGGCCAGACTTCAGACATAATAAAGCTTTGTCCTTTTCTTGGCAGAGAAGGTTGAAAACCAAAAACAGGAGGGGGGAGGAGATGGAAGGAATTTCAGACTCCTCAGGAGAGGCATCCCAGCTGGTGTGGACTGTGCTATATCCTTCCTGGATGCTGCAGTGCATTCTTTTGTTTCCTCTGACCAGACATTTTCTTTTGTTTAGTCCATCAGTGCGCTGTAAAGTATGTTGTACCTCCTCGGCAATGTGGAATGCATTGCACAGTCTTTATCTTCCAGCTCTGACGTTTCCCTAGATTTAGCATTTTTATCACATGCTGCTCTTGCTGCTCTTTAGTCACTGTATTAAAAGAACTATTAATTAGTGTTTTTAATTTCTCTTATTCAGCGTTGAGAAGTGAGCTAAATTAAGCTTTGGTGGAAGCCAAACTAGCTGTCAACTTCATGCATATTTATTCTTCATCACCATAAACGCAGCAGGGTGACACCCGGAGAGCAACAGCACAGATTCCAGTGCTTCACCCAGCAGGGACCAGGACTTTTAAACAGATTGCCCAGAGTCAGTGATTATTGTCCACAAGGGAATGCACTGATTTAAAGATTTTGCATCTACCATACTGTGCCTCATTTAGCACTGAGAGATTGCTGTATTTCGTGCAATGTGAATTTTAAACATTGGGCATTTGACTTCTCTGTGTGTGTGTGTGTGTGTGTGTGTGTGTGTGTGTGTGCAAGATGCACTGAATCCACCTTTATTCATCCCTCCAAAAATATATGAAGTTCCCTCTCAGCTTTCTTCTAAGGTTGTCCTCTCCCAGTGGGATTTTCTTTTGAAGCTTACCCTTAACTTTCTAGCTTCTGCACTTTTTTTAATGTAAATCTCCATACACTTCCATATTTCTAGAGATACAGGGATTCTTCTGGCCTGCTCTCAGAGTAGGCAATACAACTTTGTACTGTAAGACAAGGTTGCACATTGCCATGTTCCTTTTCTATCTGGATTCAAGAGTATCACTTCGAGGACAAATATTGAAGAAGGAGCCTAGAGTCAGTGGTGATGGGCCATGAACTAGGCTCCTTTCAGTGAACAAGAAATTAAAGGTTCCTCCCAAGCTTTTAGTAAGAAACCTATGTTTTTAGCAGGAGTAAAGCAGAACCTGCTTGATTAATCCATGCATTGCAGGTGATGGTGCCCACTTGATCTTTAGTGAAATTTTTCGGTAGGTGTTCCTGCAGCTGTGAGTTCACCTCCAGGAAACAGAAGCATGGCTCCTTTGCTAGGTCTGCTCTTGGGCTGGCTTAGGACCCAAAAGTCGTGAGAAGTGGAAAATGAAATGAGACGAAGTAAGTGTTCACCCTCTTAAAAAGTATTAACACAGAAGAGATCAATATACTTTTTCCTATGTAAAAACTGGTATTGCAAACAAGAAAGAATAGTAATAATAATAACAACAAATTTAAAGTGCCCTTTCAGTTAAAGAGTTCAGTGCTGCTGCTTTAAATTGTTGATGCTGACTGCACAAGGAAAGCTAACAGCATTCTGATTTGTTGTGAGAACTTCTCTCTAAAATGTAAAAACCTTTCTTATCAGACAAAGCCTTTCCCTTCTCTGCTTCTGCCATCTTTTTTCACATTGCTATAAAAAGGCTAACAGTAAATGTCAATGAAAATGAAGGCCATGTGGAAATGCATAGAAACTGCTTCTCTGGTCTTTTTTTTTTCCCCTCTGAATTCTTTTAAATAATTTTGATCTGCATCCAGAGCAGTTTATGGAGGCACAAAACAGTGCATGTGGAACAGCAGGCAAGAATGTGGAATGAATACTAATGCACTCAAACTCCCTCCCCCAAGCTCTCTAAGCCTGAAAAATCCTTCTGCAGCATAACTGCTAGTTCCTGTGGAGCTTGCTTATATCCTCATGGAGGAAAGTCCTTTAGTATTTAATAGAAAATTATTATCTTTTCATACATTTTTGAGCTGTTAGAATTTAATACAAAATTGCATCCTTTCCATATAGTAGCTTGGAATAAAAAGCCTTTACAGACCATCATGAATAAATTCTAAAATGCTTTTAGGGAAGATTTTTCAGGCCAACAGTACTTTTTATAGGACCTGGCTGAATACCCCTTGGTAAATAAAATGTGATTTTTTTCACAAATGTAGAATCTTGAACTAAATAGATTTTACAGGTCAATTTACCCAGACAAATTTTGACTCTTCTGTGTAAAAGGAGAACAGAAAAGGGCCACCTGTCAAAAACAGAAGAAAATTGGAAAAAAAAAAAAATTACCGTCTTTCCTGAAAAATATATTATCATTTCTGGAAGGCTAAATACCTAAATTATTTAAACCTTTTTGGCACAAAATGCCACAAAAGGCCTTTCTTTATCTTCCAATTTAAGAGGTCTAATTACCATTTGACATACCACTTAGAGATGCCAGCTGAAGTCAGCGAGGTGCACAGCACAGAGTTTGGGGCCAGACTGGTATCAGAACACTTTTTTTCACTAAACCATTAATTCTGTGAAAGGGGCCATGTGATGTCTGGCCTGCAATAGCAGAAAACTGCAATCAGTGGCATTCTTATAAATTGGGGGTTCATTTTTCCTCCCATTCTGCCTTATATAATGACTTTACCTGTTCAGAGTGTAAATATACTTAACCACCCAGAAGGACAAATGTAAAATTTCAATCTGAGTGTTCATTGGGTGCCCCTCTTCCATGTAGACTCAAGGAACTCCAAGGACAAAGTAGCTACTGTTCCTGCTTATATGCAGAGCTTGAAGTTGCAAAGAGACAAAAAGCATCACAATTCCATAACTAAAGACAGCAAATTTACTGTTTATAAACCTTGTGTGGCATGGGCTGTTTGCAAATGTGTGCTTCACCGAGGCCATGTCTCCACAAAAAGGCGGGGTGACCCAGTGTAAGGCTTTTGAACGAGCTGACTTCTGTTCTCTGCTGGGGCATCACCCCACCCATACACTCCCGGCAAAACATCCGCGCTGGTCTCCAAGTTATTTTGGCTCTGAAAGAAGAGATGGGATCTGACAATCTTGCAAAATGGAGCCTGTCATTTATTTTTTGCCTTTTTAAAAATTTTTTTGGGTAAAACCCCATAAACTGGTAAATGTTAACAGTTGGATTCTGCAATGAGAAGTGCTATATGGTTACCTTGGGTAGGTAACTAAGAAGTGGTGCTGACAGGTCTTGGCATTTAGCATGCTGACTGTAACAATGGAAAGATTTATTCAAAACTAACTGCATCAATTAAACTCCGTATTTTATTTCACTGCAATATGCTTCTTGGTGTTTTGCTTTGTAGCTTATTTAGCAAAATAAGCTCCCTGTTGAATATATCAGCTGACTGTTAAAATGAGTGAAAATCCATGGCCTCCCACAGCAGCACTGCACAGAAAAGAGAAAAGCAAATTAAATCCAGACATGCTGGTGAGAAGAGCGAAGGAGATTCATCAGCCACTCTGGCAACAGCAAAAGCCAGACAGTGATGGTTATCTCTCCATCTCCCTTCTTCCTGCCTCCTGGTGGTTGGAGTTGATTCAGCAGTGGGAGAGAGCAAAACCCAAATTAATGGTCTCTTTAATGGAATCTGATTGTTCCACAGTGAAGAGCTGTTTTTTCCGTCCCCCCATCTCCATTTATGTTCAGGCAGCCTCACCATCTTTCCTTTATTTCACCTCTCCCTCCCTCACCTTACTCCATCTTCTATCCAAAAAGGAGGAGGCTAAAGCTATGATGTTGTTTGCTGCAACTATCATATTCACTTTCCATGCAAGTTGTGACATCTCTTTTGGGTCCTGTCTTGACTGTTTGCATTTCATACTTCCCTGTTTTACATTCATCACAATGGGACTGTGATCTCTTGAATGTTTTCCGAATAAATCTGTAAGGTTAAGCATGAGGCAGCGGCACCCCACCCATGAGAAGAGCAGACTGTCAGGCACTACTTTAAGCATCAAATCAAAACTCCAGTGTACAGTGCTGTGCTACTCCCTCACCCTTTTTCTCCTTAAGCAATAGCCATCAGTAGTGGTCAGAATGGCTGCATCTGTGTTAAGCTGGACTCTGGAGAGACAGATAAAAACACAACAGCTAAGGGCTATAAATCTTGCTCAGCAGCTGAGGGCTAGTTGAGCATATGCCAGCCAAAATACAGCTGGTATGCAGATATCGTTAGAAGTCAGTCAAGTTATCCCATAACTAGTGGGCAGCCCAGGACTTGTTGAGCTCTCCTGCACAGCAGCAGAGGTGCGTGCCAGGATCTCCCCTTGAGTGGGGATGCCTCTAAAGGTTAGTCCTCAAGACTGAGAGAATCCTTATCACATCAGATACCCAGCAGGTGAATTTGGAATAGGACCACTGAAACTTTGAAATCTTAGCTAGGTGATATAAAGTCTTTATTGTGTATCTATGATCATTTAGACATAAACCATTGACCAAGTCTGGGACTGAGCCTGGATCCAGCCACACGTGAAAATCCCTGCTGAGAAGGAGTTTAGAATGCAAGGAGTCCTTACTGACCCTCATGGCTCAGGGGAGGGTCTCCTGACAGTTTTTGCTGGCACTGTCCTCTAATGCAGCACATACCTTGCCACTGAACCTTGTTAAGCCACTGTCACATTTACTACTGAACTTTGGTAACTCACTGTCTTATACCAAAAAAATGTATTGTTGCTTTTCTTCTCTTTTGGGAGTGAAGTGCATGACTCCATCTGCAACAAGCTGAGACTCAAATCATGGGAGGGTGCCCCATACTCCAGCTAGTTTCATTGTATGCCAAGGCCTCATTCCTGGGATTTATCAGTACATGTCCAACTCTAAGTGTGTCAGTGGCCCACTGCTTTGAATAGTATTAATCACACTATGAAGTACCTTCCTGAACTGGAGCTTCAGCACTGAGTTGAATAGCAGAGAAAAATGCTTTTGCAATCCATTGAAAAAGGGGTAATTCAAACCCCGTATAAAATGTAGGCTAGTCTGAACAACTTCATTATTTCTCAAAAAAAAATATACAGCCATCTTGGCAGAACTCAATTGTTATTGAATTCATTTTTATATGACAAGTTACAGGAAATTTAATAATACCTCACATTTTTCTTTTTTATGGAAACTATGTGAAAATATTTGGAGTTAACAAATGCTAACAACCTTTAGTAGTCTTCTAAACATAACTGGAAGATTAACCTTTTTCTTTACGATGGTCCTATTTAAAAATCACAGATAGACAACTTCTTTCCTCTGAAAAAATGGGAAACCTTTTTAAGTAGAGCATATCAAGGAAATAAAATGCATGTAGATATAGATCAAATAGCACCAATATGAAAGAAGATATAGATCAAATAACATTTTTGTTTTACTGCCAACCCTTGTGGAGGTCCTTTGCTTTCTCACATATTGAATAGTTGCTTGGGGCAAACTTTGGGAATCTTGTGCATTTGCCCACCATTGCATTTGTCCCAATGACTTTTCTGTGAAACCACAGTTTGTGGTACTTCCTAAGGGTATTCACAGTGAAAACTTTGTGCATCATTTTAGCAGTGTTGAAATTACTGAAATGCTGTGAGTAAGAGACATACAGGAATTTCCCGCACCAGCAGGAGGTGAAGTAAACAAGTCAGAAAATTCAATTTCATCATAAACCCATTGGGGGTTGGGGTTGGGTCACCATGTCAAACCATATAGAAAGAATAGCTTGGTTTCCATGTTCATTAAATAGTATTCCTCTCTGCTGAAACTGCAAGCAAGAATACTAATTAGTGCTGCCACTCTCCATTGGACCGACACTGTGAGATGTCTAAATATTCATCTAACTAAAAAACTGCAGCTTCTTGTGACCTAACTCATTTCTGAAGTTATTATTTAGAAGTAAACAATTCTGTTTCCCTTTTTCAAACCTCTCTCTCCATCTTAAGGTGTTCTAATTTTGCAAAAAATGCACAATTAATTCTTCCAAAACCCCCAATCACTTATTGCTATAATATTGTATTAATGTTACTCAAAGGATCACATGGCAGCTGTAACATTTTGCACTGAAACTCTTGGCTAGATAATTGTATTGGCCACATTAATGAACTCCAGAGCTGGAGAGATCATTTTGTTTAGCAAACCTGATTGCTTGTACAGCACAGATGACGCAAATGCTTTGTGCTCATTACAGAAGATCCCAGAATCATAAAATAGTTTGGGTTGGAAGGAACCATTAAAGGTTATCTAGTCCTACCCCCACATGTGGAAATCACAGAGCACTTAAGGTTGGAAGAGAGCTCTGGAGATCATCTCATCCAACCTGCCAAGGCAGGGTCACTTAAAGCAGGTGACACAGGAACTCTTCCAGGTGGTTTTGAATGTCTCCAGAGAGGGAAACTCCACAACCTCCCAGGGCAACCTTTTCAGTGCTCTGCCATCCTCAGTTTAAAAAAGTTCTTCCTCATGTTGAGTTGGAACTTCTTGTGTTTTAGTTTATGGCCATAGCTCCTTGTCCATTTTGAATACATCCCATTTTGATTGTAAGATCACTCCCTGCAACCCTTAGTTGTGCTGTTCCGCTCAAACAGCACCAAAAAAAAAAAGTGTGGCTTATCTTATCTGTGTAGACAGAGCATCAGCTTCTCTTTTATGCCGTACACTTCACAGAATATCACTCTGCTGCCTCAGTATTGAGTCTGGCAGCTTTCATCCATTTTTTCCTAAGAGACACCTTTGTCTGTATTCAAAGACACAAAGAAATGGGGAATACAGCTATATTCTTGCTATTTTGTTCCCATGGTTAACCACCACCAAAATAATATCCCTGCTGCTTATTTTTGGTATCTTCTGATTTAAATTATATAAACAGATCTTTCTGATGTCATTTTGAACAACTGAAGCCTCAGTCCAACACCTGTTTAAATCAAGGGAAACATTCCTATTGATTACAAAGAATATTGAACCAAGGTCTGAATTATATATAACACTATTCTGTAGTTTATGAGATGAATGCTAAAGAAAGTCTCTTAATTTTCTAGCAGAAAGAGAATATGGGTGATAGAGAGAATGCTGCCCTCTCATGGTTTTATGGATAAATATGATCTCATAATATATAAAAAATACAAAAATAGTATTTTAGGCCACTATGTGCTGATCTGTTCTCTTTTGTGTATTGCCCTGAAAGGCATACTTCCAACAGGTATCACTCCTGACACAAAATGTGCTATAAAAGCACTGAAAACACAGCCCATTAATTGGAGATATGGAAGTAATATGGAGCACAAGGAGAAAGGGTGATGCAAGATGCAAGTTTAGTATCATTTTCTTTCAGTCAGTTTTTCAAGCTCAAACATTCCCCAGATGAGCTGTTCCACACACCATGCTGTCACTGCTGGAGAAGGCCTGGGTACCACTGAGCAAAAGGTACAGAAAGTATTTTCCTAGTCTAAGAGCAAGTCAATTCCAAATTACGGGGATCTTTTTCCTCTCCAAATGAGTAATCGCCTGAGAATGCATAAAGGAATAGAAACAGGTGCAAAATGACTGAGAGCAAATTAGGCTTCCTACGCATCCTTGGTAGCTGTTGAACACACCCAGCACACCCAACATACCCAGGGCATGCAGGACCCAGGGCAGCTACTGAACAAAATGCAAGATCAGAGCTGGTGTTGGTCTTCTGTGCTGTCCATGCACATTCTCTGCCCACTTGATAATGACCTTTATTGTCTTCATGACCAGTTGGAAATTCACAATGAAATTCGCATGGCATTAAACAAGAAGAGCCTGTGTGGTGATTTCCTTGGAAAAGGACTCCTGCAGGCTGTTGAAAGCAGCTTTGTTGGGGTTTTTTTGTGAGAACTGGATGTCATAGTGTATAACCTCAGACCATGAGCTCAATCACATCTCACATGCTATGGAATCTTTCATGTGCAAAACCATGAAAGAAACCACATGAAGCTGTGTAGACCATTGAAATCTTCAAATAAACATTACCCGCATTTATCGATCACTTCCGTACTAGGAATAATCAAATTTCATCTTGACTAACTATTAAACTATGTTGAATTGGAAAAAAATTGCATAAAATCACTAGTTGTATTTAAAAAAATCATAGGCCGGAATAGACCATTAGGTCATGTAGCCTTGCATAACAAGAATTTCCCCTGATTACTGCCAATATGTTATGTTCAACTGCAACAAAATACACCAGGAAAGCACTGGTGTGAAAATGTCACGAAAGATAATTCCCTTCTTCCTTTGTCAGTTTGTGAAGGTTAAGTCTCTGTCATGCTTAAGAGTTTGAGTATTTCTCCTTCACTTCTCACTGAAAGATATCTGTCTGTCTTTCAGTCATTTTATAGCCTCATTGATAAAGTACATCTTAATTTAATAGATGGATCTTCCAGACAGTTGTTACTCAAGTAACAAATTGTTACTCAAGTTGTTGCTCATTTTTTTAATGGAGACTTTCTTAAAAAAAGAATGGCTTTGTCTCCACAATGGTATTTTTAATAGTTTTGGGTGTAGCCATGACAATACAATGTAAAATAGACTTTTGTTCCTACATGGGGTGGTAAACCCCAGAAGCTATTGCACTGAAAGGGGAAATTCACCCTGGTAATAATATGGCTTACCCATTTTTTCAAAATTGGACTGGGATATTTTGGTCTGGCCATACTAAGGCTAAAAAATTACTTGGATACCAAATGTGAATATTCAACACATTTCAAATTACTTTGTTTTGGGTCAGGTTATAATACTGTAATAGGGTGAATGGCAGCAGAGTAATTCTGGTTTCCAGTTGGTCTCAGGGAGGAAAACCTGTCATATCTATCACAGTCATATGTCACAGTTATATCCCTCTGAGCACAGACTGGATTTGACTTCTCTTGAGTGTCCTAGAGAAAGTCAGAGTCCAGGCTTCCCCATTTACTCATCTCTGTTTCTCCATGGTGCCGGTGTTGCATGTCATGTCATTATAATTTTAAAATATCAGAATAAAGGTAGGATAAAAATATGCTGTAAATATTTTTTTACTCCTCCATTTCTCTCTAGCAGATTTCTGAGCTTCAATAGTCAGCTCGCACATAGACTCATATTCAAAAAATCGCTTGAACACATCCCTCTGTCCCTTACCAAAGTAATTGCATCAGACAAATCACAGGAGAAGAAAAGCTTATGACAAGTAATATTGCCATATGGACCAAATAGAAGGCTAAATATTGCTTGGTACATGCCTACACAAGAGGACAATTCAGACAGCTAAGCAAGCACACCTCTTCATTTCCTCTCAAAAGGCTCAAGTGCAATAAGTGTCTGGCAAAGTTATCTGATAAGGTCCCCTTTGGAGACTATCACAAACCTCAGATTTCCATTCCACTAAGAGATCTGATGGTGGTAAACAGAAAGAGATGCACCTGTAGCAAATCCACAGATCCAAAGTGAAATTCTCAGAGATTTGCCTCCTCTCTGATCCGTATGATGGTGTTAGAGACTTGTGTCTTATTCACATACACATCTTGCTAACAAGACTCTCCTGTTACCCATGTACTCTGGGCTGAAATTATAAATGTTTTTCTAACAGAGGGTTACACAGAAATATGGCCACTTTGCATTTATCATACTACATTGAAAGTGCGCATAAGCAATGATGGGAGTTAAATAATGTTTATCAAAAACTACCCTGGCATTTTGATTCACCCAGTCTGCTGGTGAGTGTTCTTTCTTCCTCTCCGCAGCTATGCTAAATACAGCATGGCATATTTTATATATTCAGGATTGGAAAGTATTTAATTCATTACATCATACATCTTCATAATCTTAACCAGAAATATACCTTGCCAAATATGTACATTTAGCTGGTGGCTAAACTGAATGTTACAGGAAACAGCTTCAGAAGGCTGTGCAATCCTAGCAAATGATATGCAAGCTCTGTAGCGTGAAGCTTTAGAGAAGTGGCTTATGGACAGCACTACAGACTCTCCACCTTCCAGGATTAGGTGTAGCCAGGCATGACAGCTATTACCATAATGCAGGCTGATAAAGAGAATAAACGACCTTGCTCCAGAAGGTATTTTCAGTCTGTATTGTCACAGACCAATAAAGTTTTGGGTCTGTTGCTCCAGAGGAAACAGCTCCGCCTGAAGGGGTTGAAGGGTGCATGCCATAGAGCCATCCACCACTGCACATGAATGAAAGATCTGAGATAAAAGGAATGAAGAATGGGAAATGGCATTTGCTCGTAGTTGTCTTTGGGTCCACTGAGCCCAAATTTTCCCTCACTGTTGAGCATGGTCAAGTGCCAGAGAGAATTAGAGAATCACAGAATCATTTTGGTTGGAAAAGACCTCCAAGATTACTGAGTTCAAGCTTTCACTGATCACCGCCTTGTTAACTAGACCATGGCATTGAGTGCCACATCCAGTCATTCCTTGAACATCTCCAGGGATAGTGACTCCACTACCTCCCTGGGCAGTCCATTCCACTGTTTAAAAACTCTTCCCGCAAAGAAGTTCTTCTTCATCGAGGTGGTCTCACTGTGTTTCAGAATTGCTGCTTTTCTCTGTGGAAGTCTGCTTACTGAAATAGCTGTACAGCAAAAACAGCTTCAGAACTACAAAACAGAGGCTCACCTTCTGCTTTATACATGTTTTGCATTAGCTGTGCCTTGGGGTTGTTTTTTTACCCATACCTCATCCTGCCTTATTAGTATGGATAAAGGAGCTGATGACTACAGAGATTACAAGGTTTTTATTCAGAATTCCCCAAGGGCCATTTTGAGCATTTTTGTAGCTATTTATCTATCCAAAACAGAAAGCAAATGGACAAATGAGAGAGGAATGAAGCATTATGCAAAGAAAAAACTAAAAGAACTGGGGTGAGTTAATCTGAAGAAAGGGACCAGTCTTCTAAAAAAGTATCAGCAAAATTAGCCATTCTCTACCCATACTGAGCACAGAAGAGAAAGAAATGAAGTTAGAAGACAGAAAGAGATCTGTAGGCTGCACCCTGGAAATACTTTCTGGTTGGAAAACTGTTGAATACTGGGAGAGGTTTTGTGAAAAAGCTATGGCTTCAGTGTCACTAGGATTGCATAAGTAGAGGTTGCAAAAATGTTTGTCACCTACAGGTGACTTTATCTGGAGACAGCAGAAGGCCTTCATTGGCTTCTCAGGGTCCTTTATAGGGAACAGCCACAGTCCTGAATAAACTCTTCAACCTCTGCTTCCCTTTCGCTGTCACTGAAATCACGAGGGCTGCAACAGTTATGAAAGGCTCAGGAAAGAACCAGGCAAAATTTCTGAAAGGTTTAGGGAGAGGCTTTCCAAGTACTCCTGAAGACTTTAAGCCTATTATACCCACTGTCACCACTGAGTGAGAGCATTAGCAGAGGTGAAGAGATGAAGCCATGTGCTTAGAAGACATTTTCCATTGGGTGTTTACACCAGTAGACAGGAAACCAAATTAACAAACTCTTGGCAGAGTTAGGGGGCAAGAGCTTTTTATTTATTGTTCATGAGGAGGTATTGCTGTTTTCTACCACTAAGCCTCTGAATGCAGTTCCAGAAGTCTCCTATAAATTATTGGACCTGATGGCAATTGTTGTGTATTTGGGGCACATCGGAGGCCACACAGATTGCAAGAGAGCTTGAGGTGGGAGTGTTGGTTTCAAAAGATTTGTCCAGGACCTATTTAAACCTGTCCCTTGTTTTTGCCAGTAATATCAAGAAGAAGGCTTACAGACAGAAAATACTTTCTCCTAATGCTGGCCAGAGGCCTTTCTCCAGGAAACAAAGAAAAAAAGTGTCTCCTACTACAGCCACCTTTCCTGCCCCCTGGTTGTCCTTACCTACCAGGTCTAAGAAGAAGCAAAAAGGTACAGAATGGGTCTGAAATGTTTGATTAGGTATGGGGGAAGTAGCAAAGCTCAGATCGTCAAAGAGCTTGAAGTTCAGGGCTGAGTTTGGGGTCTATTCTGTACAAGAAAGCTGGGGAGGTATTCAAGCCAACCAGCTGAGGAAACACAGGGAAATACACTTGTGGACTCTTATCACTATCAAATGAATGTGCTTAAATCCTCTGAGCAGCTTTGCAATGGCAGGGGAGAATCTTCTAGGAAGACCCTTTAATCAGGGAAGGCCTTGAGAAAAACCCAGATGCACATCTGGAACAACAATCTTTCCCCTGAATACACTGAATACTCCCTTCCAGGGAGACAGAAAGCAAGTTCAAGGATGGCTGAGGCTTTTAAATACACCACAGTACTTTTATCTAAGCAAGGCACATCCTCTGCCCATCCCATGGGCACTGTCAGGTACCAAGTTTCCTGTAAGTCATGTAGTGTCAGTCATTCTTAGTACCCAGTCAGTTTTCCTAGTGATCCTTTTCCAAGCACTTAGAGAAAGACTCAGCCTTTCGTTGCAGTCTGCTGTCCCTTCCAACCATTTCTAGGATTTATCTGGTGTGCTTCAGACATGCTGTAGGCTCTGCTCCAAATCATGTTTCAAGGGCCATTTGTTTTAGTCATTTCTGGGTTAGTCTGTACCTCCCAGCACAGCCTCGTCCAGGCACTTGCTCTCCCAACACAAAAGTGACTTCGTCTGCCAAGGCACTGTCTTCTCCACCCCTTCTCTCTTGGGTGAACTCACTGTCTCCAAATAATTTAATCTTCCCACTTGGCTGTAGCTGCCTCCTCCAATGAAACTAAAGCCACTGGCAATCAAACCTTCATTCCTGAGAGAAACACCAAGAACAGTCCATTTGTCTGTTTCTGGATCTTTTGAGGCTGTTTCTTCTAGTCAGAGGCAGAAGATAGAAGGAAATGTGTTCTTCAGTCACAGGAAGTTCAGGGGGCAGGCTCGAGCAAAGGGGAAGTAGCTGAGGGAAAGAAACAAAATATAAAATAATGAAATGAAATTAAATGATAAATAAAATAAAATAAAATAAAATAATGTTCAGTGTCAGAATCTGGGTGGCATTTATGGGTATACAGGAAAAAACTAGCATCTCTGTGGTCTCAGTGTATTACGAGAGCAGTAAAGCTAACATGGATCTAGTCTGATCTCTAAAATTCTGCCACAGTGTGTTATCGCTAATTCTTGAAGATTAAAGCAGCCTCTGGCTCTCCCTCAGTGGCCCAGTAAGTATTGCAGGCTGCCAGAAAATAAACAAGCTGTATTAATTGCCCTCTGTGGTGGTGTTTCTTCCAAGAATGGTTGGCACTATCTCTGTGGCCATTGCAAGATCTTGCCAATGGCCAGGACTAAGAATTGGATGGGTAATTGTGACCCCTTTCTTCTGGTTTCCTATATTCACCACAGGTATATCACACCACAGTGAATTTGGTATTAAAGATATTGACACTGCATGATATCAAAAGTTTCTCTTCAGGCATTCATTAGCTATAATAAAAGTACTGAAGAAAGTGTCCCAAGGTTAAACTTTGCTAGTAACTAGTGTGGATTTAAATTCATTTAACAGCGGAATTCACACTTGAATCGCAACAGCATTTTCCTTTCCTGGGCAAAGTTTTGACTGATGACAGGGTTTTCCAGTAAAGAAACTCAATGGACTTTCAGTCATTCCAGTTGAAGACTCTCTTAATTGTGAATCAACTACTTGGAACTGCATTCCATGGAACTATGGAACTGGAGAGAAAAAATAAACACTATTCATTCCACTCTATTTTAAGGGGTTGGAATTTTTTTCTTTTTTAAAATTTATATTTTAATTAGTGCAGATATTAGCTCAGATGCACATTCTCAGCTTTCCCAGTGTTCTCCACAACACATCCCTTACAGGAAAACCCTAATGAGGTCTTAGCTTCAGACTGTGTTATGCTTGTGCTCTTTCCAGTACTCAGGGGAAACAACACATTGCCAAAGCTCCTTCAGTGTTTATATCTTAGAGGCAATACCTGGTGTGTGAATCACTGCACACACCCAGGCTTTTCACTTTGAGACAATTCTTGTAAGTTATAATAAAGACAATACGTTTTGCAAAATGCGTTGTTTCCAGGACCAGTAGTTATAACTGTTCACACTTTGGTTGATACTTTATCCATGTTTTCTCTGATCTTTGGATAAAGTGTCAAGAGGATGCATCAGGTGGTGTGGAATGTTGATGTAATTTTCTGGTGACAGAAGAAGGGAGGCTTGCAAATGAGATCTGACAGCTCTGAGAAATGATGTGGGTAAAAAGAAGAATGCAGATCAGAGTATTACATTTCCACTGCATTTTATTTAAAATTTAAGGAAAAGGAACTGCTGAGAAATGTAATCTGCTAATCATTGCTGACTACAGCACTTGCAAACATAAACCCACTGCTTTGCATTAGGTTAAAATAAAGGTGCTGCATTTTTCCAGTGTAATTGATAAAATTGAGTAAATAACTCAGTGTACAGTATGCTCAAGAGGCTTGTTCTCAGTAAGTTCTGTGAGAATAAACAGCATTATGCTATTATATTCCACTCATGAGATGTCATGATACTCTGGGAAAAAGTGAAGCGGGCCCTGTCCGTGGGAATTTCCACCTGGCAGTATTTAATAGCTGCCTAATGGGGTCGACAGGGGACAAGAGATCTGATCAGCTCCTTTCCTGGTCCTTGGGTACCAGTTTAGGCTGTACTAGTTTCTTGTCATTACCAGTGGACATAGGATTTGAACGGGGGGATATTCAGTGCTCATGAGTTACATACACACTCTCCTTGCTTTTTGGTAGTGTGTCTTTTCCCTGATTCATGGACTGAGAGATTCATGGGCTAAGTAGAGACAAGAAAAAAAAGGAGGATGTCATTCCAGTCTCAGCAGGAGCTGCTGCCTCGTACAAACACAGCAAACACATACACAGTGTCTAGCAGGAAAATTTTATGGCTTAAAAAGCAAATCCTTTGAACTAAACACAAATCCCTTGCAGCAAAAGTGAGAAGAATTTTTGTGTTCAGCACAGGAAATACTTCATGCGTTTTTCCTTAGTGGAAGCAGCACAAAGAATAATTGATACTGAATTGAAGTTTTGTGGTGTCTCAACACCCTTTAAAACAATTTTGAGAGTCCAACTCTACACAGTCTGGTAAAAAATCTATTTTTTCAATCATTTAGTTGACAGAGTGTGGTCTCCTTTGAAGGATGCAGAGTAGCCAGAGCAGTCAAAGAGCAATTTCCTTTAAGACAAGAACAGGTTTGATTTTTTCTTGAAAGACCTTATCCCTTTTTCATTGAAATCAGAACATTCTTACTCACTCAGATGAACTCTGGGTCTTAGAAGTCCTGTAAATAGTTTTGTGTTTTGATAGCTAAACAAGGTGAATGGATATCTCAGGATGGGAAGTGGAGAGGCAGGTACAGCTCTCCTGACTCTCATGAGCAGTGACAGGACCTGAGGAAATGGCCTGAAGCTGAGTCAGGGAGGTTTAGGGTGAGTATCAGGAAAAGGCACTTTCCCCAGAGGGTGGTTGGGCACTGGAACAGCTCCCCAGGGCAGTAGTCACTGCACCAAGCCTGACAGAGCTCAGGAAGTGTTTGGACAATGCTCTCAGGCACATGGTGTGACTTGGGGTATCTTGTGCAGGGCCAGGAGCTGGACTTGATGATCCTGATGGGTCCCTTCAAACTAGGCATATTCTGTGATCCTATAATACAACAATTCGCGCATGCAGTGACAAACCTCCTTTTCAATGAAAAAAGACTCCTAAAATGCAATTAAGTTGATGATTTTGACTCCAAATGATGCAGGAGAACTGCATCTAACCCAAATATGCATCTATGGCTGGATCAGCACCTTCAGTTATTATTTCTATTCACAAGAAGCACTACTTTGTGTGAGCTGAGCATTCAGAGGTCATTCTCCTGCCTAGGGCTGTTTGGGATTCATACAAAAGGAAACTGCAGCCATGAATGGTTTGATAAATTGAGTGTGCTCACAACACAAGCAGAGTGCACCGAGACCTGAGCCTCAACCACCTTCATTTAAAGCTGGTGGGAAGAGGGGAGCTGCAGAGTAACGCCAAGGTTGTGGTACTTGCTCAAGGACAGCTGGCATATGGACCTTCTGGGATGACAGAGCCCCAGTCCATGGCTTTTGCTTCACATGACAGAGCCTAACCATCAAGTCAGGAGTAAGGAGTACACTCCTCATTCTCGCTGAAATCAGGACTCTCTGTAACTCGAATTTGAGGTCCATGAGCTCAGAGACAGCAATGAGCAGACCTAGAGTTGGTAGCTCAGCAGTGTGGGAGCTCTGCTTCTGAGGCAGGGCTTAGATTTCAGGTGTTCAGTATCAACACACTCAAACTTATGTTGTCTTTTGACCTTTTACCTCATGAAAGAGAGGGAATCTTCAGTAGTGCTGCTGCTTTGTAACAGAGACCAAAGGGCACACTGAGTGAAACTTGATTGAAGAGCCATTGCAAAGCTTTAAACGAAACATAGGCTCATAAAATTACTCTTTACCCTCAAAAAGTTTCCCTTCCATCTCCACCCCACAAAAAGACCTACATTTCCTTTTACTTTTGTTGGGGGTACCTAGTGATGGCTGCAGACCACCTATGTGATTTTCCTGCATTGGGTAATTTCAAAAAAGCCACAGAACTAATTCACCATGAAGTATCTACGAACATAAACATCTAAAATTCATGGAAGCATTGTTCAGTTACCATATAACATAGCCAAGCATTCCTTCCTGTTATTACCATCTTATTATTGGGAATATGCCCAGTCCTGCTCATTCTTACAACTCAGCAGGTTCTTTTAAGCCAAAAGTGTGTTTCAATGAGAGATGAGCTGGAAAATTCACTTTTAAGTTTTTATTAAATGATTTCATGTGACCTTGGCAACAATATACCAGTTAAATAATTTCATATGACTGTGATGAGCAACACAGAAACAAGATTTGCAGACAGTGAGTTGGTAGAAATTGCTGAACCTGAGGCTGACCAAAGATACTCATTCTTCCACAGGGAAAAAAAAAAAAAGGATATTCCTTTGCCATCCCTCTGTTTTTGCAATAAACTTTTCCATTTGTGCTGTGCTGTTTGTGTCTTCTGCACTGGTGATGAGTTAAATTCAACAGACAACAACAACAACATCCTGAAATTTAAAGCAATATTTTATTTTGATTGAAATCTACTGAAGCAGATAGTATTAAAGGTGAATGGATGGAAATTAGTATAATATGCTGAAGAACCAACTCCTTTGAAAGCAGCGAAAAAACAGAAATTGCCATTTGAAGCACTTTAGCAGCAGGCTGAAAGGAGCGTTAGAGAGACACACAGAACAAATGGAGAGCTCATTAGAGACTGACTGCAGCAAGCCAAGCAGATAGACGGATTGGGTATTTCCACATCCAGCTCCAGAACTTTAGTCATTCAGGTTACCTGAAGAGTGACTTTTTTGAAGTTGTACCTATTTTGCTAAATTATGAGCAAGCCAAGCTCAATTAGCAGATTTTAGTAGGAGCAAAGTCAAGTCCCCGTTGTATCTGCTCAGCTAACAAACCACTTGATACAAACTGCCTTCACAAAAATGTGATACCACTTCTGCTCTACAGCTTTGACCAGAACAACTGTAACTGCTTCATTTGACTTTGCATAAATACCTCCTCATTGTACCTATGTTCACAGTATCACATTGCTATTTCCAGCAAGACAGCAGTGACAGAGTTCTTTCTAGCTCTTGGTGATGTTTCAAAGTGGGAAGAAGTGAGGAACTGTTTTGCACTGCCAAGGCAGAATGTGACTTGAGATCTTGGCAATGAGAAATAGGATACAGGTTTGGGTGATCTGCAAGTAAAAAATTTGCTTTTTGGCATCAAGTTTATTCACTTCACTGGTCATTCAGGAAAGGGTGAGGATTAGAATCACTAACTCCTTCTTCAGCTAGTTCCCCTTAACAGATGTTGTTGTTTGTCAGTTCACATATAAAGCAAGCTTTCATGTAGGAACTGATACGGCTATTTCAGTTTCACACTCTTACATTTCCCAGGGCTAAGCTAGGGACTCCAGGGAGTCCAGCAATAGCTCTCCTTCAGCAGTGAGAATAAGAGAACGCTTGGCACTGAAACATCCATCAAAACAGAATTCAGTGATGACAAATAAAAAGGGATCCATTGTCTGCTTTCCTGTATATATTACAGACCTTGGACCTCCCCGGTTTTCAAGATCAGAGAGACTAAAATGTGTGGCAGGATGAGGCTGTAAGTACTACTCAAACTCTCCATTTAACAATGAAGTAGGGCTGAGACAGTACCGAATTTTACGCTGGCTTCCTGGGCAGGTGTGCTTTTCACCCTGGCTAAGGGACATAACATTTTCTTAACTCCCGACAATTGTGGAATGCGTTGCTAACCTCACCACAGCCTGCCACAAGTGCAAACAGCAACCTACGGCAGCGTGACAAACCTACCTCCGTGTCCAGCTTCGAGCTCCTTCTCCTTCCAGCCGCATGCATCCTGGCAATCATTCAGTCCCTTACTGTCCCTCACCTGCTTTTTGTGAAAACAATGTAATTTCCATTACTGGCATCCAAACCCCGGTGTTATAAATATAAAAATCAGACGGCTATTCCCTCTTTCTTTATGGGATTTTCCAAGATTGTCTTGGATATATTTAGTATTCATGTGTAATGAGTCAGAGTGTCCACCTGTGGTCTCCATAAACCAATTTTGTAAATAGCCTTGACTGATGTGACTCAAAAAAAAAAAGAGAGAAAGAAAAAAAAGGCCAGTTTCTGTTTTCCAGTTTTAGTCTGAATTCAAACACTGTTTGCAGTTCCAAGAACTCTGTGGGTTTCATGCTCTGGGTCAGTGGGTGGGGAATACTGGAAAAGGCACACTCCATCCTGTCCTCTTGTTCCGGTGGGCTGTAAGTCTGCAGAAAGATGACTTTATTTTATAGCACAGCAAACAACCTTTTCATTTAGCCACTGTTTAATACGGAACCTGTAGATGAGGCCCTGGCCTATCTTCCTGTTTCTCTTCCTCACTGTGACGTTGCTTTTGAAAAACACTGAATTTTTACCTAGCACAAATGAATGCAGAAAATGAGCTGAGGTCTGTTTTTCATTGGGGCCGAAACACATGAAAGGATGTAAATCTGACATTCTGTAACGCTTTGAAGAATACAGGAGAACAACTTCAGTGTTCTGTTATCTAAGCTCAATTTAGCCTCTTGCTGATAGAGGTGGCCACACAGTGAAGTGCATCTAAACTTCTTAGATGTGACTGAAGTCACTCATGTGTGGTGTGAAGCTCTTTGGGGCTGCAACAGAATCATAGGACTGTTAAGGTTGGAAATTACCTCTAAAATCAGGGAGCCCAACTGGTAACCCAACCCCACTGTGTCCATAGTTAAACCCTGTGCCAAAGTGCCACATCCACACACCTTTTGAACACTTCCAGGGAGGGTGATTTCACCTCTTCCCTGGGCAGTCTATTCAAGTGCCTGACTACCCTTTCAGTGAAGAAATTTTCCCTAATATCCAAACTAAACTTCCCTAAGTGCCACTTGAGGTCATTTTCTCTTGTTCTGTTGCTTATTACTTGGGAGAAGAGATCCATCCCCACCTGGCTACAGCCTCCTTTTATAGAGTCGTCAAGAGCAATAAGGTCTCCCCCGAGCCTCCTTTTTACCAGGCTGAACAGCCCCAGCTCCCTCAGCTGCTCCTCTGCAGATTTATGCTCCAGACCCTTCCCCAGTTCCAGTGCCCTTCTCTGGACACATTGCCCCTCTCTGGACAGCACTTGCTCTTGGTTTTTGAACAGCTGAGCTATGGGTCTGAAATGTTCCTGTGTGCATTGAGAGGCCTTTTTGGTGCAAAAAAAGAAGTTTTGGACAGAAAGTAAAACACTAACAGCAGAGAAGAGGAGGCAGCTTGTATAGTTTTAATAACTGATAAGTTGTCTCAGTTGAAGTTTAGGTTAACCTTTCTGGCAGATCAATATCTCAAGTTAAAAGCATCATCATGCATAATGTAGAGATATATAGATTTTGGCTTAACATCAACTGTAAAAGGATAACTGAAATCAGCTCTGCAATGATGGCAAGCCCCATCTCCAGAATAGATATACCTGAACTATACCTGAAACTCAGTTTTCAATTTAAAATTTGGCCATTCTTAAGACCTTCCTAAGTTCTTCTGTTAAAATCTTTAATCTCCTTCCTTTATAATTGCACAAAACAAGCAACTAGACCAGGTGTTCTCTAGTTGCCAAAGGACACTATAAAACCAGTTCAGATTAAGAAATTGAAAGGACACATATAAGTGCACAGGTATGTGCACTAGAAGGATGTAAATATTCAAAAATAACCAAGGAAATAAAGCAAAAGGATATGCTTGCTGAGTGTTTAAACAGTCTGTTGATTTCAGTGGGAGTTTTGGCAAAAGCTAAAGCCAGGCTGGCCCCTTCCTAAACGATTGAATGAAATAATTGGTGATTATGGCAGTATCTGCTGTGTTTCTTTTAGTTTCTACATTAAATGCATTGTGTTTAGGGCTTAGAAATAGACCCCTAACTCACAACGTGTGTATTAAAAGGTCCATTAAGACTCACAGAGCTTTTGAACCTGCTCTGAGTTGCAATCTTAATAACACTGCTTATTTTCCTTCACCAAAATTTTATGTAATTTACAGTTAGCATGTTTTCATTTTGAAAGTCAAGAAGTGTGGTATCTTGAAGGACTTTTACATTAATGCTTAAAAAACACCTGAATCTGGAGCTCAAAGCAAACTTGAAGGCTTTCAAAACCACTTAGGTGGGAATGTATAATACAATAAAAGGCAATATCTGCATGACTCTTTGCCAACTGAAACCACCAAGTACCACACAGATATATTAGGACATGATTTTGCTGGGTGCTGACGTGTCTTGTGAGTCATTGTGTACTCTCAGCTCTTTGAAATCAACAGAACCAAGTCAAAAGACACCCAAGACTTACTGAGATCAGGTTTCTTACACATCAGTAAACCAGTGTTTTCTGCTATATTCTTTGAATAGGAGAACAAACGCAAAAGCATCCACTTGCAGATGTCAAAATTACTGAAATTATCGGGCAACCAGCATTTCTCATATGGTAATGAATGCAAAGCAAGCAGCTGAGCCAGCAGATAACATGAGGCATGTTAATTTGGAATTACAGAAGCATTTGACAGCAAGGCAATGGCTAAAGTTCTATCAGCATTTCTATTATAAGCCACCATAGAAACCTACTGAAACCAGATATTTGGTGTGTGCTTTCTGAGCCTCAGACTCATTCGAATGTTTGCATTTGATTAAGTAGTTTCCAGCAAAAAGAAATCAAATCAGTTATTATTATGGCATTCCAGATAACAATTCAACTGAAGTTTAGGAGAATTAAATATTTTGTATTTCTATTACCTAGCAAACTTTGGTCCTTAATGTTAATTTCAATGCTTGTTATTCCATAACTGTAAGAAAGAGCTTTCTTATTTTAAAAATAACTTGCAAGAGTAGAGCAATTGCTCCTTCTTTATGACTTTGTGGTAAGTGTTCCTGATGTAGACATGTGTAGCTGATAATTTCCTCTCAGTGTTAAAATATGCATTAGGAGTAAAATATAAGAACTAACTTCAGTCCAGTACGTCTCCTGTGTGGGAATGGTGTCTCCTGCCTATTGTACTTCATGCTTTTTGGCGTCTGTGGTGCTGTGTCAAGATTACTTTTACTTACTGGCATAGCACTAATTTCCAGTCTTCCTCAGGCTAGCATTATTCTTTCTTGCATGTGAACTCCAGTAGGCTGGGCACTTTCCAAATAGGAAAGGCAGCTCAGCTTTTGTTTCGATGGTGTCACAAGCTAAAAAGGCATGAATGAAGCATCAACTCAGCATTTAATGAAATCCAGCCAGGTCCCCTTGGGCATCAAGCAAAGCCAGTCACCCCTGGAAATACAGCAACTCTTACAGCAGTGCCAGCAAATTGGCCCAGACCAAAGGGAAGGAAGTACAGGAGAAAGAACCATAGGCAATTAAAGTAACCAGAATTTTAAGGTAATTACCCAGTCTGTAATATAGCCAAAAGGCAGGATTGATGCTGCTATTTTTGTGACAAGTGTCATCCAATATTTTACACCCTGAAGTGGTCAGGACTCAGAGCCTCAGTGCTGGGATTCACCTGCAGGAGAGCACGAGTGACTCAGGGTGAAGAATGTCATCTTCTGAATCATGATGCCACTTCCTGTGGCACTTTGTTTTATTTCCAGGATTCCCCTGGCTGTCTGATACCAAGTAGACTGTAAGATCTTTGGAAAACTGAAGATATCTAAGGTCTTGGACCGAGTTTGTGCCCACTGCAATACAGTTGGTGTTGCTCGCTTTGCCTCCAGACTGAAGGTTTCATTTAATTTCCTCTAGTCCTTATGAAGGTAAGAATGGTAGGTCTAATTTTAAAATATGCCGTTGTTTTTTTAAGTGTTGCCCAGCCTTCTGATTCTGTAGTAATTTAAAAATTAGTCAGAGTTTCCATTACAAACTCCTCTTTTGGGGTTTTATCATTGCAATGCAAACATATGCCCACGGCACATATATACTTACACAAGTTCTCTGATAAAGGAAGCTAAGTTCAAGTGTCAAAAATTGCTATATTAGAGCAGGGTACAAGGAAAAGGACAAAGAACTTGATTCTGAAATGAATGCAAAATACTTGGGTTTAAGTTCCTGAGGAATTCTATTTAGTTCCAGAGCTTTGTTTACATTGTTAATAAGCAAGCACAGGGACCAGAGTAATTAACAGTTGTTAAAAATAATTAATAAACAAATTAAATAAATAGACACTATAAATATGCCTTGCATTCCTTCAAGGAAAAGCCACATTTGTCTAGAAGAAAGGACATAGAAGAAAACATGTAGAAGAAAGGACAGAGATCACAATATTAATACAGAAAATAGTGACATCTCAACCATGTAATGAATTTCAGGTGTGCTTTTTACCTCTGCTCTTGTTTAATTTAACTATAAGAAACTCAAGCTGTTAAGAGGTTTGTCTCCTACCTTCTGAAGGTTTGATAATGCAGAGTCTTACGCATCTTCCTTCTACCTGTTCATAATATCTATCTTACACAGATACAATGGGAAAAATTACTATATATTACGGTATTGAAGATTACCATGTGATGGAGAGAAACTGAATGATGTTTCTGCAGGTAACTGATTCTTCTACTGAGGCTAGAACTCTAGTCCAGCATTTCAGGGGTCGAAACTATTACTTCTCTCTTCTTTCATCTCTTACCACAGGTGCCTGCTGAAGGGATTGGAGACACAATTTCTAAGAGTTGCTTTGAGGATAAGGGAAGGATCTGGGTAAAGTCATATTTTTTCACACATTCTGCACCAAATCCCACGAGCAAATGTATTCTCAAAATAACACGGTGGTACACTCCTTTTGCTGAGACAACAAGTAAAACAGGTGAGGATAATCTGGTGAACAAAAACAAAAAAGGCCAACATCCAAAAAACCAAATAAACCAAACGAAAACAACCCTCCTAACATTTTTTTTTCCCATAGAAGGTACTAAACTGTTTCTTTAATATTCAAATATATCAAAATGGTGCTTTGTCCAGAAAACTTGGTCAAGTGCCATTCTGCTTCAGACAAGGAAATATTTTACAGTAAAATCTTTTCAAAACTCAGCTTACTTTTAACCATTAATTTATAGTTACAAACAGCTGGAACTCACATGCCTTTGGGCACTTGCATCAAAAACCTTTTATTGAGAAGGGGTCAACACACTCAGACCCAACAAAGCACTGCTGATACAGAAAACTTTGTCATATTTAGTCAGCATGTTAAAATGAAGAAAAGCCATCTGGGAAGGGCTCTGTCTTAATAACTCAACCAAATTTTGTGGAAGGACTCTGTCTTAACAGTTCAGCTGCATCTGTTCACCTCCACTTGCACCACAATATGCAAAACATCAGAAAAAGATTATTTTTGAAAAAGGAAAATTAATTAGGGCTGAAAATTATAATATAATGTTATTATTAAATAATCTTCATGAAGAAAAGATCATAGGGAAGGGACAATTTGCCATAAATGCCAACTTGGTAACTAAGTAAAACACTAAATATCTGGGTCTGCTTGTGTTAGGCAGCAAGTCAGTGACACATGACACCCTGGAGGTGTTGAAGAGGTGTCTGGATCTGGGGCTGAGTGATGTGATTTTAGGTTTAGAGGTTGTAAAATCTGACAGTTGGACTGGGTGATCTTCAAGGTCTCTTCCAACTTGACTTCCTATGAAATCCAGAATCAAGGAGTAGGTTTGCCAAGCCTCAGCTCAGAAGCCTGGTGCAAGACTCAAAATAAAGAAGTGTCTATAATATTTAGTCTTCTTATGGCTGAAGCTGTTTTTTAAAGCTTCTTCATAATTTGCTTTGGGAGTTGGATTGGTTATCTTCCTATTGATTTTAAAGTATCTGCCAGTTCTCTTACGATTCTGCTCTACTGTTAAGTACAAAGGCTGAATTTCTGCTTACAGCTCACACATTATTTGCTTTGCTCCTTCCCATGCCTTGGAGCTTATACTTGCCTTTGGTTTAGGTTCTCAAAAAGTGACAGGTACATATGAATGGATGGCTGATCCATTAAGTGCAGTAATGCTGCATTGGTACTCACAGTGCATGCACATCAATGATCCTTTCAGGTTATTGGATTCAATAGGAGTTTTTATACACTGTGACACTTCGTGTTCAGTCTGGGCATGACTAAATGGGGAATGGCAGGCATCCAACACTGCAGAATAAAGGATACTTGGGAAGCCCCAGGTTTGGTACTTCCTTATTTTGAAGTGTTGATTTTGTAACCAGATCTAACTTCATCTGAATCAGACCCAAGGGAAGAATGAGTCCATGAAAAAGGCATCTGGAGATCCCAGCAGGGCACAAAATTACCAGGCTGAATTTGGATTGGCCAGATAGGCAAATATCTGCAAATTCTCCACCCCAGAGCACTTGATTTTCCACTTAAAAATGTGTGAGTTTCAAGTGTATGTTGCTAATTTTTTTTCTTTATAAGTCTACTGCACTCACATGCAACTGCCTCTTTATCAGCGATGGCACATTGATGCTGACTGCCTGTGGTAGCTCCACGTTAGCCAGCTCTCTGTGCAATCACTTACACACTCAGCTACAAGCCATGCACACTTCATTGCCAGTGGAGAGAACTGATGGAAATCGGGCTGAAGATGGCTCCTAAAGTGGGGCAAAGGAGGGAGCCTTTCCTAGCCCCCATTGCCCCAAAGAGCAGCTCCAACATCTCTGTAACCTCTCCTGCAGCCTGTGGTGCTGACAAGCTGCCACAGCTTCCCTGAGCTCTGGTAGGGAGAGGCAGAAACATCACTGGAGAAACAATTTTGTAAGACAAAAGTTATATATTTATTTTTACACTAAGAGCTCCTCCTTTTTGTCCTGCCACATCCACGTGTGCACACTCCTCAATCACATTTCAAAGCCCTGCTGGAAATGCCAAAAATGTTAAAACTTCTCAGGATGAAGTAACAAGAACACTTTATGCTGAAATGGTCAGGGCTCCCAGGCATGCATCGACTGCCACCCCGATGGTTAAAGCAATATAAGCTATAGCCTACCACAGGCTGGAGAAAAATTTCTTTCTTTCCTCCATATCCATGTATGAGTTGCAATTTGCTGGTCCAGATTATCCCAATAAAAGTGCTATCACTGACAACAGGCTGAGAGGAATCCTCAGCAGATTTCTTGTCTGGTCTTCCTGAATGAATCTGAATTTTAAATGTGCAAAGTAAAGGCCAAGTGTCTGCCACAGATATTACAGGAAGAAAAAAAAGAATATTGTCACATAATAGCTCATGCCTCTCTCTCAAGAAACTTTGATGTCAGGAAACAAAATACGCAAGTACAACTATTTTTCGAACTTATTCATCTTTGGGGGTTGCCAGAGGAAGGTCTTTTTTGCCTCCCAGACCACCACAAAGTTGAGACATGGGGAACAAGTGATCATCCACATGACTCTTCTGTGAAAGTTCTGGATTTTCCAAAGGGCCGTTTACAGTTACATGTTTATTCATTTTTCCAGTCAGTAAGTATTACAAAAATAAAGGACAGAAAAACAGAGGTTATGCTAATAATTCCCAAGTGGCTATCAAGAGAATGCAGTTTCAGTCTCTGATGCAGATGATAGCAGATTTTCTCAGGAAGCTGAGGGAAGACACAGCCCAGCTTTGTGAAGTTGCATAGAAATTAAGAATTTGTAAAATCTATAAGGCCATACCAACAATTGATTTTTAAGTGACTGTTTGAATTATTGGTCACATTTGTCACATTCTCTGACAGGTACCGACTGTAACAGTTATAGTGAGGTAGTCAGGAATTTTCCATCAGAGCTGAAAAGCCCAGATGATCACAAAATACGTCTATAACTCAAAGAAAAAATCTTTCAATTGAAGAAACAGTACCAAATTTCTGGTCTTCTGATATTCAGAAATATTTTTAATTAAGATCTGACATTTAGACTGTTATATTTTTTATTAGATTTTCTGTCTTACAAAGAAAAAAAAAATCAAGTCAAATTAGAAAAATTTTGTGAACTTGACTAAATACTAAATACTGAGAATGTTGGCCCATTTTACTGCCCTCCAGTGTGATTCACTGAATAATCTAATATGTTGCCATTCTCCAGCAGAGGTGAGATAAATTTTACCTTGCTTCCTCATGTGGATGTTGATAACGGATAAGCTGTTCATCTACATTAAGTTTAACAACTCTTCTTTGTGCTTTCTCTTTTTTGGAAACATCTGAAATTTCTGAAGAAAACAATACAGACTGCTAAGCCATGCCAAAACAAAAGCTGTCATGGACAAAAAGTTGTATTTTTGGGCAAAAACACAAAAGTGCCTTCAGAGACACCTTTCTGCATAAGTCGCACTATCTTTATAGTATTATTTGTTATGTGATTTCACCCTATATTCTTTCTACTTTCCCAAGTAAGCGAAAAACAGTCACTTGGAATGGAAGGATCTTTGATATGTCCATTCTTATGTTCTACGTATACCTGTTCCCATTGTGAATTTATGTCATTCTATTGAAAGGAACCTGGTGAAGAGGTGAACTGGGCTCTTCCTGTTTAAACACCCCTTTTTCCGCTCTGTATTCAAGGATTTGGTACAAAACTCAGGGAAGTCAATGGGAATTTTTCATTCATTTGCATTCAAAGACATGTTGGAGAATCCCATTCCAGTTTTGTAGTTTCCCTTTATTTTTTCTCTTTACCCTACATCTTCTTTCTGCAAAATAATTGGGATATTCTCTTTTGCTCCCGTGTCTTTCCCATTTGGATCATGCATCCTTCCCAATCCTTGTCGCATGCCTATGAGGTGGGTCTGAAAGAGCTGCCTGGCCTTCTATTCTCATTCATGGTGGGATTTGTTTCTCCCACATACAGGTACAAAGTCAAATGCTTTATGGAAATCTAACAGAATCAACTCTGAGCTCTGGAGTTATGAGATACAGCCAAAGGAAAAATGCAGGCACAACTCCTGGACCTGAACTGTTCTTGGGAACAACTGCATAAGCAATACTGCATTGTACCTAAACTCCTGAGCTTTGCTGGATGTAGGCTGACTCACAGGATCATCTTAGCTCTCTCTGAAACCACTGCACTGATCTGCAAACCAAATTGTCTTCCCCTGCATAATGGGGGGATGACTCTTCCCTTTATCAATCAAATTGGCCGTCTCATCTAAAAGGTTGAGGCAAAATATTGAGGTTTTAACCTCAGATGAAAATATTTGCAAATATCTTAACTCCTTTTTTTTTCAAGAGAGGCACAATGGAGCATCATGTGAGAACAACGAAGGTCACTAGGAAAGTGAGCCAACATCTCAGCCACCTCTCTAAATGAAAGACAGAGGTAAGACTAAAGGCTCAAACTTAAGTAGCTGTGGAGTTTGACAAGAACACTATATGCTGCAACAAATTAAGTCAGTGGGCCTTGGGGCTGTTATCTAATGGAAGCAGACCGGGAAATGTGCATTGCTGTGGGCTGAAAAACTTCACTGGTAAGAAGTGTAACACTTCAGGAAGAAAGCTGCTCTCTAACTAATACATCATGAGATAAATCAGCTTTTAGGATAAAGGATGTAGAACTAGTTGGCATCTGGGCCTAAAATTGATAGAAAGTTATAAATGCTTCAAATATAATTGTTTATTTAAACAGGTAAACATATTAAATATACTTTACTAAATATGCATTGCAGGTTACAAAACAATGATAACTAGCCGCTAAAACAAGGTAGTTGTATTTTCACTCCCTTGAAGTAGTAATATAGAGATGACACATCTTCTGATCACCATTAGCAGCTCTGAGCAGGAATCATTCAGTAAAATTCCCAGGCTTATGTTATGTACATGTGCTGGTTTTGGCTGGGGTGGGGATAATTTTCATAACAGTGGCTGGTGTAGGGCTGTGTTCTGGATTTGTGCTGAACACAGGGTTAATAATATAGAGATGTTTTTGTTATTGCTGAGCAGGGCTTACACAGAGCCAAGGCCTTTTCTGCTTTCTATACTGCCAGGCTGGTAAGGAAATTGGGGGTGCCTGGGAGGCTGGGAGGAGACACAGCCAGGACAGGTGACCCAAACTGACCAAAGGGATATTGCAGATTATATGACATCATGCTCAGGGTATAAAGCTGGGGGAAGAAGGAAGAGGGGGATGTTTGAGTGATAGTGTTTGTCTCCCATGGGAAACAGTGAATTGATTCCTTGTTTTGCTTTGCTTGTGTGCTCAGCTTTTGCTTCCCCTATTAAACTGTCTTATCTCAACCCATGAGTGTTCTGACTTTTACCCTTCCAATTCTCTCCCCAATCCTGCTGGTGGGAGAGTGAGTGAGCGGCTGCCTGGGACTTGGCTGCCAGCTGGGGTTAAACCACAATAATAGCTGCGCTGGTTTTGACTGAGATAGAGGTAATTTTCTTCACAGTAGCTGGTATGAGGCTGTGTTTTGGATTTGTGCTGGAAACAACATTGATAACACAGGGATGTTTTAGTTACTGCTAGGCAGTGCTTACACAGTGTCAAGGCCTCTGCCACTCACATCACTGCCACCACAAGAGTAGGAAGGCAGCCTGGATCACCGTAATGATCCCTTCTGGTTTTAAAAGCCCTAAATACTATACATAATCCCTGTAATTAATCTAGCTCCATAGGCTCCTGTTTACGAGTCAGTTATTTTGGCTGTATGTATCAGAAGAAATAACTAGGTGCAGCCAGTCAGGGTTTATTGAAAGCAGGGAATTTCTATTTGAAGCAAAGTCTGTTTCTAAAAAGCCTGCTGTATAAGCCTATGCTCATTGGAAACACCGAAGTTGATCTTGATGACACATCCTATTTGCCGAAAGTTTACGGTAGATTGACTCATGCAGTTTTATGTTGTGCTCAGTTCAAAACACTTTTTTTTGGTTGAGTGGTAGCTGTTTCAGTGGTTACCTTTTGGTTTGATGGTTTGTTTTTATAGGGCAGAGAAAGTTTACCCAAATTACGAGCAGTTGCCAGTATTGCCTGAAGAAAAATGTCATCCTGACATTGATTTCTTTGGGGAATGAATCATGCAGCTATATAACTTTTAGCAGTTCTGTCTGTCTAGATTTGTGATCTTTTTCTTTCTTTTAGTACAAAGTTTGTCACTTGAAACAATGTGTGATGTCTTGTCTTAAGCATATTTATAGTTTTCCCTCTGTTTACCAACAGTTCTGTTCTATGTGTCATTCGTGTCTGGCATATGCATCATCGCTAGTTCCATTTCAGTATAGAAACCCATAATTTCACTTTATATTTTGTCCATATGCATCATTTTTGTGGCTATGTTTTATCCATGATGGGGTATTACAAGGAGGCCTTCTTAATGATAGAAACCGTAGCGTGTCCCAAATATAGCATATGGATAATTGCAGACAGGAGTTTAAGGGTATTTTTGGTTTTGACAATTAATGACTACCTGCATGGAAGTTCTATTGAATTGCATCACATAAAAAACCACAAACAGAAAACCAATGGCACGTTCCTTTGGAGAACTCCCTTGAGCTCATCTAATCCAAAGAAAATCAAAATGGCCAAATCTTTAAATCAGCACAAACAGAAAACCTAAGTAATGAATACAGATTTATGGATTTCTTCAGGCCAGATCCCGCTCACTTAAAATCTTCCACTCAGGAGGAAAGGACTGAGGAATCCCAGGAGCAGCAAAATCAAAGCAGCAGATGTTTCTAGTCTGGTTCTAGTCTCATGTAATAAGAAAAACAGATAAATCATAACTTCTCATTTTCTCATCTCTGCTTTCTCTTCAAGATTGCTTAATTCCCTTCTTTCCTGGTTCTGTTACTGTGGTTCCCTGTTACTTACTGTTTATTAAGTGCTGACCAACGCAAATCTTTGGAGGTATAAAGCCACAATGTTTGCCCTGATGTTTAGGGGCTCTTGTCAATAAATCTTATCTCTTCTCCTTTGCTTTCTCGAAAAAGGGTGGATCAGCATTCAGTTTCTGACTCCATTGCCTGCCCCCATGGAGCAGCACTCACTGGACAAGCACCTGTCAGGGTGGCACAGCATGACACAGGTACAGTCATCACATCTGAGGAAGTTCTCACTAAGCATTGTTACTGACTCATTCCCCGCCACAAATCCTTCTTAAAGCAAAACATGTGAATATCTTCCTAGTGCTAATTGGCAGTAATTCACTTTCAGATTGATTAAGCATAGAAATTTTTTTTTATTTAAAGTCATCATTGAAAATAAGCCAGTTCCAGCTGGGGAACTGGCATAGGCAGCACTGAGCAGGATGCTAGTCAAAATCTATTTCCAGTGCTCATCTGAACCCTTGTGAAATTGGCTTCCCACCTCCATGAGCAGGTGCTGCGCCATCCTGCTGCACGGGTACGAGGGTGGGCAGCCAAGCCATCATGTGCACATGCTGGCTGTGGGCAGGAAGGGCACAAATCCAAGCCCAGGAATGTGGATGCAACAGCATGGCTGGAGTGTAAGCACAGATTCAACAGTAAATGGACCGTGTCAACAGCTTGAAGCTGGAATTGCCTCTGATATCAGCCAAACAGCCTCCTTCACTGCGTGAAGTGATTTTCATTGCCAAAGGATCAAGATATATGTGGCACCAGAAAAGAAAAGAGGTGGAGAAGGAGCAGTCAGATCTTTATGATGGGTTGTACATTAGTCCTCTGCCTGCTCTTTGCATAGCCTTTTCTCTTTTGGATAGGTTGTTGGTCTTTGGAAAGAGAACAACTGATCTGTGGTGTGGCACTGTAGGTGCTTTGCATGGCAAAACTCTTCTGTGCTGTACAGCCAAGGACCAGTTGAGATGAGAGGTAATCTCTTACCATGAACCCAACTGCTCACAAGTTCAGGTTTATTCTTCATTTCTTCTGGCTGGTAAGAACTTATGGATGTGCTTAGGTAAGACCTCTTTGCCACAGAACAGTACAAGAACTTGCCAGGATCTACTCTTTCTTCCCAACATGTGCTGCTCTGACCAAATTGCAAGCACCTAGCAGATTGTGACAGTTTCTTGTCCCTCAGACTGAAAGTGACCCTGAAACCCAAAAGAATAAAGCTGGAATCTCCAAAACACTTGGAGAAGTGACAGTGCTGCATAACATTTTACTGATATTGTTGGAGACAGTCCAACACTGTGTTTAGAACTGATTTAATCTCACTTGTAAACTCATAAATTCTTTTGGATGCTGTCATAAAATTCCATGCATTAAACAAAACCATGCCCCAGTTGTTGGTGATGAGAATTATTGTGCTGATTTATGAAGCTCTCTTCTATATCTATGCTTATATTGCTGCAGCCAGAGAGCAGGTAGATTAAAAAGCAAAGCATCCAAGTAGGCGTCACTTTCTGTGTGGGGATGAGACAAACAAAACCTTGAAGTCTAGGAGAATCCTGCCTCAGGGGAAAATGCTGAAAGCACTGTGGTTCTCAACAGTTTCCATCAATGACAAAGCCATTACTATTCAGAAATCTTTTTATAAGCCCTGTAGCTCATTTTTTTCCTTGCCAGAGGTGGCTCAGCAGTTATTCCAAGCAATGTGAATTACTCCAAACTGGTAGAAGTCACAGCACTCCTTTTATCCAGTCTGTGCTAGTGCTGTACTTTATATGTTAAACCACTATTAAACTAACAACCAGCCATAATGACATCACATTGTACACCTAAGCATGCCACAATTCAGAGGCATGCATATGAACTGAGGAATGGAATCCAACTTTCCAATTTCCAAATCACATGTCAAAAGCTCCAGGTACCAGCAATAATCAGCAATGAGTAGGAAACCCCCTTCCTTCATTACATAAATCTTGAACTCGTAAAAAGACTTAATTCATTAGCAGGTTAAAAAAACCCAAACAAACACAACAAAACAAACAGCTTTCTGAGTATGAACTGAGTGAAGGAAGTTTTTTTCCTTTAGTTTTGTTATGCTGTCAAGTGGAAAATAAGCCACCACCGCCACCCTGCCTCCCTTACGCTAGCAAACAGTTTGGCAGACAATAACTAGGAAGATGGGAGAATGAGGTTCAAAACTTTCTTTTTCTTGCCAGAAGGACACCCACGCAGACATGAAACCAATGTTACAACACATCACACAACAATGCATGCCCCAAACAGCAGGGAAACAACTTAGGACATAAGATAGAGTTCACTGGGCAGGACAGAGGTCTTGAGACACCTTTGGTAGCAGGGTTCAGGCAGTGACCAAGGCCAGGAGCCTCTGGAGGGAGGTTTTCAAGCTTTCTCTGGTTTCCTTCTCTCTCATTTTCCTCACATCCTTGCCTTTCCTTTTTTCTGGATCTTGCAGGGCAGGTAGCTGCCTCCTGGTTTGTTGGTGTTTCTTTTGCAAAGTGCTGAAGGAAGTGCTAAAAGCTGTTTGACTAACTCCCTTTGGAAAGTATGCAGCAGAGTTTGAACTGAAAAGAAAGAAAAAAAGAGAAACTAAATAATTATAAATCTAGATTATCTGTATAACAATAACCTATACGGTTAACCTATAAGATGGGTAATGCAAGACACATCAGCTGAATTCTAGGACCAGGAAACTAAGATCAAGTAGGACGGTAGAGCTTGAGGTTTGAAGTTTTGTCATTGCTGTGCATGATAAACAGGTTTCATAAAAAATCCACAGGTTGGCACATCACCTATGTCCCACTAAATCATTTTAGGGTTTTCTCCTGGGCACCAGCCTAACGTCTGCCATCTCTTGTGATTATGTCTGCCACCATCACATGGCTTTTTCCGGAGCACCCCACACAGTTCACCACTTCATGGAAGGGTTTGTGAGCATTCTGGAAAGCAAAGCCTCAGCTTTGCTCTAATCCAAAGCTTTGTACAAGGTTCTGCCAGCTTCTGTTTCAATGTCAGTGACTTTTCTGTTCTCTTGAAAAATGTGACAGAGAGCAGAATCAACCTTTTTCCGTTTGTCATGGTTGGGAGTATATCTGTTCTCTCGGGGCAGCTTGTGTACCACTTACCACTAATCCATACTATAAACTTAGACAGCAAACACAAAAGACTGCACACCAGTGCTATTTCAGTTCACAGCTATATGTCCACGTCTGTTTCTAAATAGAAATACTTTCATTAGCCACGCAATCCTCTGTTTAATTGCTTACATGATTTTTTTTTTTTTTTTTTTTTNNNNTTTTTTAGAAAGGAGCCTCAAACCAGAATGGGAAGGGTATAACTAGGCAGGACAGAAGTGTGATTCCAGGCAGAACATTATATTTGGTTCCTATTTCTGCAGCCCAAAATAACAACTCTCCAAAGAGCATCAGGGATGTTCAAATTCCAGAGCCAGAAATGAGCTCCACAGCTCAAGACATGATCTCTAGGAGGCAAGTGAAGAACTCTAAAAGAGAGAAATGTCTGAGATAAGAATGTAAAAATCTGAGGCTGGGTACATGCCCATAATCTCTCATGTGTAAACAAACAGTTAAATTTGTGTCAGGGAGCAGCATGTTTAGTTTTCTGAAGAAGACATGTTTCCCAGAAGGAATTACATAAATATTTATGAAAATGAAGCAGGAAATATTTTCCCAGGGTAGGACACTGTTCAGCACTGCATCAGGTCAGTATAAGCTGGGGTTTATTTTGTCAGTCTTCCCCTGGAACTGAATCACTGCCCTCTTGTTTGCAAAAATCTTTTCTGACACAGGAAGAGGCTGCACTTAGATAAACACAATTGCAAACCACATTGAGTATTTAATTTCTATCACATCTCTGAATGCATATGTGAATGCCTTACATTTTTTGATAGCTTCTCTGGGTGATTGCATGGAAAACAATAGCAATAAGTATCTGTCTTAGGCCTCCCTGGAAGGCTGGTGCCATTATGTCAAAGGTGTCTTCAGCAGAATTGAAAGCCTGCAGGCTAACAGAGAAGGATTCTCAATCCAAGTGTTCACAATAAAAGTGCTTATAGCACATTCACTGTGAGCCAGGACATTCTTGCTAAGTGCAAACGTTAGAAACAAAAAGTTGTGATGCAGTGCCACTTGAGTGAGCAGAAGTTACACACAGCTGAGCTCTGTTTACAGAACAGGGTACAGTGTTCAGTACTGCACCTCATAAAGCATCCAGCAGCTCTCTGAATCTGTGGTCTGCAACCCAAGCTCCTTATGAGATTTCAGGGCTGACCAGCTGTTCTGATCCCTGGGCACAACTGTCCCCAAATCCCCCCTGCCTCACAGCAGATAAGCACAGCTGGAATCCATGTCAGCTTTTCGGTTTAAAGGCTAAAAGCTGAGGAGGAGTGGGAAAGGAGAGGTAGGAGCATCCCAAGAAGGGGTTGTAAGCCCTGATGCAGACCTAAGGTTCTCCCGGAGAGCCATCTCTGTGTCACACCAGAAAAATCTCACACCCATCCCTCAAGGTACCCTACCCAAGAGACAGCCAAAATCATCAGCAGGAAACCAGGGAGGTCATAGTTGACAGTGGAGCATATATTTATATGCAGCTGAAGTTGATGAAGCCTCTCAAACATCCAGCAAGGATTATCTATAATCATTAGAGTCATACAAGCTCAGTTTACTAAACAGATAAGTCAGAAGATTTTGGAGAATTTTGTCATTAGGTTGGTTGTTTAAGTCAGCTTTTTGCAGGCATGTCAAGACCTAGTCATTGTTTATATCCTAATCAGAGGAGCAACAGCTGGAGGAGACTGTGTTTACAGGCTTGAGCAGCCATTGCATGGTGTCAAAACCAAAAATGGTGTTTTACAAAATAGCCCTAGGATTACTTTCCTCCCTACACATTGCAAACCACAATACTCTGCTCTTCCTCTACCATTTTCTCTAAGCTTTGCCACCATGATTGATGTGTCCAGCATGACAGAATGAAACATCCCAAATCACTATGACCCCTGACACCAGAACAGAAACGGTCTAGGATCCCAAAGCAAAGAATATTCTAACCTTTTTTTTTTTTTTGGGTGCTCCCAAGTTTATTTAATACAGTAAGGTACAGAAGGGGAAAATTCTCCTTCATATTGAATTTGGGTCAGAAAGGATGTCAGCAGACTCTCAACACTTATGGCTGAATCAGTCCATGGTTACAAGCAGGAGGTAGTAACCTGGAGTCCAGCCACAGGATCTGTAACTCTACAGATGATGAAAATTGGCTGTGGATCTGGCCGCCTTTTGATGAACAGTATTTCAGCATGTTGTCTGTACTCATAGTCTGTTGACATTTAACTACACTCTTGGTTTGAAAGACAGATGTCTGCCAAGGAAGGCAGGAACCTCCCTTGGAATAGGGAATATGACTCCTTTTCCCCCAGAATTATTATAACTTTGAAATCAAGGGGCTCTCAAGCAAGAGATATGGGGAAAAAGAAATAACAGCTCTTTACTGATAGTTAGAGCAAGGCAATAATACAGAAGCAATGGTTTAAAAAGAGAAAGTCAGAATACAACCTGCACCCTGTTAGGGTGATGCTAGCAGTCCAGTTAAAAATGGTGGCTGCAGTCCCATTGGGACGATGGATGTAGTCTTGTTGAAGTGGTGATCTTGTGGAAAGGTCTTGTCGGTCTCTGGAGGTCCAGTGGTGGCTCTTGAGCTCTTCTCCTCTGGGAATCCAGTGGGAAAAGGTACCCCAGTGTTCTAGGGTCTCAGCTTATAAGCAGGTAGTAATGTTGAGTTTCTCCCCTCTGGGCAGGGCATCTCACAATGGGCTGATGTAATTTTATGAGTCACTCCCGGAGACCTTGATTGCTCATTAGCGGACATAGCGCCCCATGGTGTTATCAGGGCTGGGTCATGCTGAACATAGAGAACACTGTCCCACCTGTTTTAACAGCTTATGGAGATGGTAATAGAATACATACTTTTGGTTACACCTTCCATGTAACCTAAGACAGCTGCTAACACCTGAAGAGTAAGCAAATGAAGGTTGTACAAATTTCCAAGGAAGTTACTTGGACTCCAAACAGACAATACACGACACAAAGGTTACCTGAGTAGTGCTTATCTCAAAGAACATAATCTTTCTGGATATTTGTTTGTGTCTTTTCAGGGTTTCCTTGTAAAACATTCATGCCCTTGGAAGTGTTTGTTTTGTGACTTTTGTGTCTGGACAATGTGGCCTAGTTTGCTTTTCTCTCTTGCCTACAGTCATTTCTTTAAGCCTGATTCAATGAGAATTAACATGCACAATAGGCACTCTGCTTCATTAAATCTCCATCAGCAATGAAGCTGCTTGAAGATTTTGCAGTGAGACTGGTTTGATAAATACCAATTTGCCAAAACCCAAGCTTTTTGTGGTACTATATCAGTTTTGATGGATTGCCTGTTAAGGCAGGTTTTCTAGCTTCAGGACAGCATTCCTGGTCCAACACATGGGAAGACATAACTGATTAGCACACACCCTTGTAATAAGGCAGTATAACCTTAAGGCTCTAGTGCAAGCACTGGTTTGAACTAGGCAGAGAAATAATTCAAATCTGTATATCCTACATTTTAAGTAAATCTTTTCATTTACCAAGTTTTTAGATCCATTAAATCTAATTTCTCACAGTATTTTCAGGGGGGTTTTGACTGTCATAGAAGCCAGGGGGGGAAAAGAGTAGGGTCTTGATTTATTTTCTAATGTGGAATGAAAACATTTGTAAATTAACATGCCATCATCAGAAAAATGTTCCCTGTTTAGTCCTGGATAGTGACTGAAACAGTTAAACAAATGGTTTCCTCTCTCACTTACACTTACCCCTCTTTATCCCTGATAAATAGCAAACAAGTCACTGTAAGTCTCTCAGTACTGTGGAACAGATAGCATCATTCATGTCAGTCTGGCAACATTTCCCAAAATGCCTCCTCCAAACCTAAGTACACTAGCTTCCCACTCCTACGCTCTCTATTCTTGCTCTTACATTGACCTTCTGCTCACAAAATGGAAAGTGAAGAGAAGAAAAAGTTAAATAAAACAGATTTACAGTGTACAAGTCAGAGGCACAGTGCCCAATGCAAATCACAGAGGAACAAGTTTATTTATGGTATGACTCTACTCAACTATAATGCTGGATTTGTCTTTCCTTCCCCTCTAGCTGTGTGTACCCGTTATCAAGGCCACATTTGAGGGGGTAAATTAGATGACATTCTTTAGGACAGAGACCACTGTTTATTTCTGAAAAGCACTATACACAGTTTAACCAAAAAAAAGTGTTTTGAAAAGAAGGAGAGTATGTGAGCAGGCTAGAAAGAAAAAGGGAGAGCAATGTCTTGACCCTTCTTGGGACTTTGGCCAACATTTTATCACAGATGAAAGCCTGAAGTCAGAGCCTTCCTTCAGCCTTTAAGAAAAGATACTCACTTTTACATCAGTATTGCCACTTATTCTGTATGCCCAAAGGCTGAAATGTAGGACTAGGGAAATAAAACTCTCTTATATAATGAGGAAAGACTCTCAAAAGCTATTAACATGGGAAATACATTTTTTCCTAGAATGGAAAGCAAACACACTCTCACACACTACATAGTTCAAAAGCCTAGTTCAGCTTTTTGAGTAGCTGTCTCATTGTGTGAGAAACCAGAAGTTAACAAAATTTCCAGAAATATTACAAATAGTCATCTCCCCTTTCTTTTCTGCCAGGCTACCTTGAACATCCTCCTATCCCTAGGCACTGTGCTCTCCATAAGAGAAAGCCAGAGCTTTTTTCTAGGAAGGGATTATGCACAGATAGGTCTCTCTCATAGCTCCTTCCAAAAGGAAGGATGCATGGAACCTGTCCCTCCATCCAAGAGCCCTCCTACTCTGGTTTCAGGGTCCCAGCACCCAGCTGAAAACCTGAAGGCTACCTCAAGATTTGAATTAGCTGTAGCTTCCTGGACAACCCAGAGATGATGTTCTGTTGGGATCTATGCTACACCAGTGTCCCAATATATGGCTTCTCCCAGTGCACAGACAAAGGGATATGGGACAAGGTGCTGCAGTCATTCAAGCTCATCTTGCTCTGTGTCTTCAGTCCCGAAAGTGTGTCCCTTCTGTGCTGTGTCTACCAACATGATCTGGGCTTGGGGCTAACATTGTGGAGCTATCTGTGAGCATAACCCCACCACTTGTGGGTTTCAGGCTAAAATACCCATGGGTAACATCAACTTTTCATTTGCTACTCTGGGGACTGAGGGTGCCTGCACCCAAAGGTATGAAATAGCACCAGTGATTTCCACCTCCAGCAGACTGGCAGCTTGTCTGTTGTCACTAACAGTCTTGGAGGAAGGCTTTTATGGAAAATGTGCAGTCTGCATTACTCTTCCAGCACGCAACCAGCCAAATGTATCGTATAGCTAATTAGTACGCACTTGGATATAATACCAAAGTCTTTTGTCCCTTGAGTGAGTGAAAAGCTGGGCATGAAGAATCAGTGCCGAAAGGAAAAGAATTAGAAGAGAGATATTCCCATATGTTAGAGAAACTTTCCATGGCAAAAGCAGCTAAATGTCTCACAGATAAGAGATAAATTGGAATAAACAGCTGTCAGTGTTAAATAAATATCCTGGATAATGTGCAGAACAGAAATAACTACAGCATTGTAAAGCTCCTTTCTTCACTTTATTTAGCTGTTCTTGCATGTAGCTCGCAATCTTTCCACTGCTCCAGTTAGTGAAGCATTTATTTTTGAGTCAGCTGCGTTTCTTAAGACTGTAACAACGAAAGGCATTTCCTGAGAAACTGCAAGGATGAGCAGCAAGAAAGAGCAACAGCAAAGGAAATACGGGACCCTTGTAGTGTTTTTTATCTTGCAAGTTCAGATTTTTGGTTTTGATGTTGATAATCGACCTACAACAGATGTCTGCTCAACACACACAATTTTACCTGGACCAAAAGGTGAGGAATTATCAGGTTGCTAATGCTGAGACCAGTATTGATAAAGGCTGATTTTTTTTAAATAGAGACTTGGAGGGCTTGTGGCATGGGCTGGGCATGAAAGATGTGAAATATTGTAGACTGTACAAACATCTACTAAACTGTAACTGTAATGGGGGAAAATGCAGAAGCAAGGAAATTTAAATTTGCTTTTGTTTAGTTTCAGGAACCGTGTCACATATTTTCATGTAAGTTAGAGTTGTCTTTTTGCATCCTTCTCCAGCCACATAAATCTTCTCTTATTCCTTGTGTTCCTCACACAATGAAAACAGCTCAGATACAAACTGAGGGGCTTCTTTAAAAGTAGGCACCTATTGTGAACTGTTAATGGTCTGCTTTGCATCTACAGATAGGGAGAGATATGCAATATTTAAAATGACCAAGCTGCCATTATTTCCGAATGTTTACTTGCAAACACATCCCTGCTACATTCATCAGATCTGACCAGTAGCTCTTGTTGAATTAAACAGTACCTTTGCTATAGGTTTCAGCGAGGACTAGGTCAACTCTGGCATGTACAGGTCTTCAAAACACTTTGCAAACATCTGAAACCAAATTTTCTGCACTAACTTACTTTTTCTGTAACACAACTAACGTCAATGGAATTGCCTGAAGGGTATCTTATTAGATCCATGACATACAAATCTATCTTGCAGGGACAGATCTTAAATATACATTCCACACCATGGCTATTGCAGTTTCAAACTATTGCTTTCTTTTCAGTAATTCATTCATTCATTAGTATTTTTCTATAGGCTACAGACTGAGAGAAAAAAAATGCAGCTGATTTAAATTTAAAACAGAAAAAAGATTATCAAGTCAAGAGCACTGCTAGAGACTCATTTGTTTTTATGATGGATTATTCAAATGCATGTTGCTTAAAGGACCATTTTTAATCAGGAAATTAATTTCTTTATGATTACAATCCAAGCTTAAACTTTTGCTGCCACAGCATAAATGCAGAGAGATGTAATGATCCCCAAAGGAGCTAGTGGGTGTTGGTTTAGTTAGTATCTAAGTAATGTCAGGCTGGAGAACAGAGTGTGACAGAATTGTGTTTAACAAGTCACAAGGCTAATGAGGGAGTCTCGTGACAACAGAGTAGCTGGGACTCCAGCTGCCTTCCATGGTCTAGCTTGTATAGCGAGCATTTGAAGGTTAGATATTACGTTCTTTGTAAGTGTGGTATCGAGAAAGTTAGGATTTAGTCATTACCAGTCCTGTTCTTTCTGGCTGACATCAAGACACAAGATGAGACCAGCTGTTTATTGGCACAGCTCAAACTACCACTTTAGATCACCATCCCCAGGATCCATGACTGGTGGGAGTATTGAGTAAATCACCTCCAAACTACTGGCTCACATCCACTGCAGGTCATCAAATACGTTTTGGAGACTATGTGATATGATCCTGTAGATTAATTTCAGTTCCTACCAGAGCTGAGCTCATCCAGGACAGTGACAAACAGCCTTCAGTGGCACTGGTTGTTTTAACTGCCAGTCATCTGGGCAATTAAAGACCGAGCAGGCTGAGTGTATTAACTACCCTGGTACTTCTCAGGCATCCCTTGTAGTCAAGGATGAAACATGCTTACTTAATATGTCAGAAGGAAGTCTGTCCTGCTGTCACTTTTCCTTTATCCATCTTATGTCTATGGACTCAGAGCTCATGATACCAAGCTTATGACCACAGCTACGGGCAGCACTTTGCTGCTTAAACTCTAACCTTAATAATGGACACCCCTCTGACTTTTCCTGCTGTAGTTTTTACTCCCTGTGCTACATCTGTTGTGTCCCTTTGTCCATTGTTCTCATAGAAATGGAGTTTGACCCACCCTGCACAAGTTTCACCCGCTCACCTCCATCTGCTCAGCATCTCAGCAATGGTAAAATACAGTGGTGCTCCCACAAGACAGAGGTGCTGATCTCACAGTACGTTGAGCAGCTTTTTCTACCACTAAAGGCTAGATTCCTGTGGTGGCAACTTCCTCCTTCCATGAGAACATGGAAGTGTCTAATGGGCCAAAGCAATCAGAAGTGCAAGGAACTAAAAGGTATTCAGTAGCAATAAGACTTCCTTTACTGTCCCACCTCACCTATCCCAGCACAAGGCATAAATTGTCCTATGGTCTGGATCTGATCCGTGTGCTACAAGTGCGATGGACCCTGGTCCCATGGAGCAGAGATACTGCTGCTTCCATCACACAGCAGAGCGGAGAGGAGAGTGCTGAGGGAGAAGTGGGGATGTTTGGAGCGTTCAGAATTTATAACCCTTTATTGCCTGCACTATTGGAGGCTGCATGAGTCAATCCTCTAGGCATTCATAGTTGCTACAGGAAAAAGCTCCCAAACCCTCATGCTCACCCTGCAAATCACCTGCTCAAGAAGGGGCGTGAAGATCGGCCACTTAGACAAGCCACATGTAACTCGTCCAAGTTACTTTGTGCAAGCCATATTCTTCCCCTTCAAAAACATCTTTTTGTTTTGCTCATACTTGAGATGTCACAAGAGGAGTATGACATGAGCAGTGGGATGAAAAAAAAGGATAATTCCAGGCTCATTAACAGAAAAGTCTTCAAAATGCTTGTGACAGTCCCAGCAGCTCCCAGAAAGCATGAGGCACAACCAGAGGACATTGTGTATAAGAGTAAGAGCTGGAAAATACTCTGGGAGATTGCAGCCTCCCAGGAACAGAAGGAATGCAGTGAATGTGCTGCAAGGACAGCAGTGGCTCTGAGCTCCAGGCTCGGTGTGATGAGCCCTGCGGAGGTCCAGCCTGACCTCTGCTGGCTTGGGCCATGCTGGTCTCCCTCGCTGGGGCAAGCAAACGAACTCTGAACTCTGGCTGCAAAGAATTAGGCAAAGAAACTTTCCAAACGGGCACTCCAGAAAAATGGAAAAATTAAAAAAACTAAAAAAAAAAAAAAAAAAAAAAGAATAAGAGAAAGGCAAAAATTAGCACTCTTCTCTATTTCCTTTTTAGGCAACACTCAGGTCCCTTCCCAAAAAGAGGGGATTATTTTCAATGAAAATAGCCCACTGCAATGACTGTCTTGTATTGCCTTCCTGAATCACGATTTGAGGTACACAGCCAGCTGGCTCATATGGCAGTTAGAAATGTGTGAGGTATTTTCTAGGGTTCTTATTGAAATACCCTAG
>VZRL01001285.1:569463-603961 GCA_013397895.1 Origma solitaria | reverse complement strand
TGAAAACCCCTTGGGGCCCCCCCCCCCCCCCAAAGTACAGAATTTCTGTGTTCGTAACTAGTGATTTTTGACCTGAGAAGTTAGGAACAACTTGGTCCTAGCTGGGCTGCTGCGGCACAGGAACTCTGAAATCTTAAATTAGGTAAGCTGATGCACAGCTGAGTAACTGGGGAAACAAAGACCAAGTTCTGTACTTCATCAACTTCTTAGGTCCAAAGAGAACCAAGAGATCAAGCATAAACAAAACAATGAATTTTCCAGGGCAGCCAGGCGCTTGGCCTAACAGAAGTAGCCATGGCCTTATCGCTTATTTTCTACCCTTCCAACCCTGGAAGCGGCTGGCTGCTGCTGCTGCTGCTGAGAAAGGGTCTGGGGCTGTGGGGAGGCAGCAGCTAACACAGCAGCAGCAGAGGCACCGCTTGATCATTTCCCTGGCAGTGTCAGGGGAATCAGGTTCTGCTCCCCTGGGCTCTGCCTTTGAGGGGTGTCCCAGCTCTGTCCTTTCCTCCTGCCTGCTCTCCCCTGGAGACTGCAAGCTCAGGTTTGTCTGATATGCTGAGGAAGTTATGAGTGGGCTGTTGATATAGATGAGACAGGAGTTGACCTGCTCTGAGTAAATCAATAAGCAACAACATGAGGGTAGAAATAAGCAGAGGACCCAAAACTTTGACTCCTGAGCTCCCATTAAAAATGTGAGCAGGGGGAGAAGACTGGAGCAGAGGCTGGCACTGCAGAAGCTGATTGCACATGGATTCATGGGAGCTCAGCACTTCAGAAGACTGGCCTTAGATCTGCTATCTGTCCCAGGTCCTAGTTCACTTCCTTCGAAATCCAGACACAAGAACTTCAAAAGTCTTGAATCAGATCCAGGTTGAGAAACTGTAACGAGATAAAATCTAAAGAGTACCGGGAGTTTCCCATAGCAGTTTAGATGCAAAATGTTTCCTTATCATTATTTCTGACAAATTACGCTTATAAACTCTGTGACATTGGCTGGTACCTCAAAATAGCATTTACTGTGGTCAACAGTATAGCTGTCCATCTCTCAGCTTTAATTGCGCTTACGCAGTTCCACGCCTGGAAAATCTCAAACTCCCTCAGAAACCAGATATGCTGTTATGCACGTTGCCTTCCAAAAATATAAAATGCCTTACCACATCCTATAGCTGTTCAAATTTATAACTAAACTTCCCTCTTAGTGCCTCATGTTTGATCTGAAGAGTCCTTTAATTTCAACACGTAATTCTATTTTTCATGGCTTTTAGAATTCCTCATTTTAGCATACAAAGTTTCTGAAGATTATCAGCCTGAGCTATAAAGCAGGTATATGGGGACTTAAATACATAAATTCAAAAGATAGTGAGTCTGTATTTCCCACCAATGGCTGTCTGATTCCTCACTGAAGCCTCCATAATTCATGGGTCTGTGAGATCATGTCAGAATGGCAGGGCAACAGGCTGGGAAAATCGAATCAGGCAAACCAAGTAAAAGGAGAATCTAGAATGATTGAAATTATTTCTGTTATTAAAGAAATAAAGCATGTTCCATTCATGCACAAAGACCCATCTTTCAAATAATACAAGTCAGCAGACATTCACGGAACCTGCTGAAGGCTTGAGTATGCCTCATGCAATGCAATAGGAGAGAAGGGTATTTCTAATGAAGTCAATAAATATTTACAAGTAGAAAAGCAATCAGAGAATTCTGTTTTTTTCTTGAAGATTCTTTCTATTTCACAAGAGAAGGGCTTCTATTGTCCAATTTGAACCTGGGTGAAGAAAGATAACCTGTGTAAGAACAGTGGAATATGTGGGAGCCCTGCCTGTTCCTGCAGGACACCTGGGAGGGTGACCATGGATGCAGTTTCACACTACAGCTGTACATACTATTCAACTCTCAGGTTTTCTGACAAAAAGGGAGGCCAAACATCATTTTCTTCCACTCTGACCATGTGGTCCCACCTTCACCTTGTGCTGGCTCAGCTATTTCCCAGAATGACAGAGTATTCTGGATTGGAATGGGATCCACAGGATCATTGAATCCAACTCTTACGTTGCAGATTGAATCCATGACCTCGGCTCTGTCAGCACCAGGCTCTGACCAAACCAGGCTTTTCACTGAGCTGTTCCAGCTTACTCACTAAAAATGTGTATTTGCCTTATTGATATTTCTCTGTTTAGGGAGCTGAATTTCTCCAAAACAGGGTCAAAAGAGTGCTCAGCACCAGGCAGAGAGGAGGGAGGTGTGCAGGACAGTGCTGGGAACTGAAGGGAGGAGAAAGGACAGGGAAGGGGCAGCATCGTGTCAGATAGGCAGCTGACGTCAAGAAATCCTTGCCATATACAGCAGGAAAGCAAGAATGCACTCTGTTACGGGAAACTTGCTAAGGATCTAAAAGTCACTGAAAGTGAAATTAGAGGAAATTTTCAGTCTTTCCATAGACGTAACTGTGACGCACTCGTACGTTGGAAATACAAACTGCGCTGTGTTTGCTTATTTCTTAAAGTCTGCGACTCCCTCTGGTGACAAACCCTCTCTGTAGATGCTGTGCACGCACAAGTGCTGCAAAGTTCTCCCTGCTCAGGGCCACTCAGTGTCCCGGGCTGCAGAGCTAACCTTGTGGCTACCTGTAAGGTTCTTCGAGGAGGGCAAGGCATTCAGCTGCTCCTGGAGGGTTCTCAAGGCTTCAGAATTATGCTCATCTCTTTATCCATTTCATTTAATGGCCAGGAGAGGCAGAAATCACCTGTACTCTTCACACTCAGTCTCTGGCGGTGGGGAGGATTTCTCTGTCACGTCAGGTGGGACTAAGCATGAAACATGGAGCTCAGGAGAACTGTGCCACACATGTAACAAATTCCATACCAACCTTTGTGGTGGGACACTGGCTATGCCTAGCAATGATAAATACATCCGAGGCAAGCAGTGCAAAGCTTGAAAATACCACCCATGTGGCATTCTCATCAAGATTAAACATCCTTCCCCCCTCACAGCAAATTAGTCATTAGGCCCAGGGCTCTTCAAGGCCTTTTAGGCGGGTAATGGGATTTTTTCAATGCGGAGTATCTGATGAAGGAGGACAACTGTGCTGTAGCCCAGCGTAAGTGATGTTTCTGTCATTTGGAAGGGTGGGCACGCCCTGGCTTCTGGAGGAAGATACACCTGCAAAAGAGAGGATGAGAAAGCATTTATGTAGTATTTTTGCTCAGGAGACAGGAACTGGAGCTGACCTGAGGCCATGGCTTGCCAGCACACCTGACAAAGAGGTCCCAGGCAGTCTCTTACATAGCTCCAAGTGTGCTGAGAGGTACTCCTGCATAAGCCCAGCTTGGAGTCTCCTCCCAGCTTTAGCCTTCAGGCAGCTGCAGACACGCTCTCACCCTGAGGCAGGGCTGTCTCTGTAGATAAATGTGGGCTCCATAGCCCCCAGGAATTACACTCTGGGTCTCCAAGAACCATGGTCAGTCCTTGATTACAAGACTTGGAGAGTCACTAAATATATGTGAACAGTATCTATGAACCTGAAAACATCCTCAATTCATGAATACAAAGCAGATAAATTGCTTACAAAAGATTCAGCAGGAAAGCTAAGTCACTTGAAGGTCAGTACATTCTTGCTAATTAAATTCTTACCAAAGGAAACCTCTCAACATTATTATTTAGTAAAACTCCAAAAAAGACAGAGCCCCTGTCAACTGCATAAAAATCCTGCTGGTGATTAGACCTTCAGTATTTTCCTGAGCTTGTTTATAGAAGGTCTGTGGTTCCCTCTCAATTAAAATAAAAATTTTCTAATGCCTGCAAAAGTCACTTACTTATGGCTTCTCTTCTGCTTCACACAGTCCCAAGCTGGAAGCATCTAGTAATTTACTGCTTCAGGTGTTCCTGTTAGCAATCTGGTGTTTCATAGCTGTGACACAGAAGAAACAAATCAACTTGAGGAAATACTAACAAGGCTGAGCAATGGTCTACTTCATTTAATGATTCCAAGTGCTTCTTCACCCATGCTTCAAACAGCACTGTAGCATATTATCTGACATCCTTGCAGTTTTAAGGTGACAATTTGCTAATTAGGTTTAAATTTAACCTGGCACTTCCTCAAGTGAAAAGCAGCACAAAAGGAGAGGTTAACCTCACAAAGGAGAGGTATAGATAACAAGCATAAACTCATGTTACACAAAGCATAGTACTACAAAATTCAAAAACCCAGTCCAGCGTGCTAGCAGGACAGACTTTTTTCTNAAAGGTGACTAATGCAGTGGGATGGCTCATCCACATGAAGTCCCAGAGGACAGGGAAGGATACTTATTGTAAACTAGAAACGAAGTCAACTCCACCCCTGCCCAAAACAGCCAGCCAGCCTCTCACAATCTCTCCTACCTGGTTGCAAATCATGGCGAGACCACAAGAGGGGAGCAGAACCCAAGAGTTCACATTTTGTGCCAAAATTCGAGATCACTGCCCACAGCATACACCATATCAGCAGGCACTGGGATTAATCTAGTCTTAAATTAACAATAAAATGCTATGACTTACTAATACTGTTTGTTCCTACCCTTGTTTTGTAATGGCCTATCTATTCTCAGATGACATGGGGAGAAGAGCAGGATTACCCTGTCTTACACAGAGACAAATTATTGTTCTTCCCATTTTCCTGGATATGAAAAGTAAGACAGAGAGTGGCAGGCTGCTATACACCAAGGTGAAACAGGTGATAGAACTTATTTCCCTCTCCCTTAGGCTTTTAGAAGGCTTAAGCAAAATTTGGATCACACAAGGTGTTAATAAAAGTAGAGGCACTCCTTCGTCTCTGGAAATCTCCAGAACAAACTTTGCCACATCTTTCTCTCCTTTCACCTGTCAGCTCTGAGGCTGATGGTCCACACCGGACAATGTAGTTTCATCTCCAGCAGCCCCAGGTGTGAAAAGCTTGTTCCAAAGTGTCTCAGAAAAAGCTAATGGATCTTTCAGTGGCTCAAAATGTTGAAACTGAGACAGGAATAAAACATCTTCGGAAAGTAATCACAGCTTCTCCACTTGTATATTGACTTTCTTTCCTGGGCTCTATTTTAAAGATTAACTGTTTCAGAAATAAGAAAGAGAGAGAGAAAGATAAAAGGAAAGAGAAAAAAGGAAGGAAGGAAGGCAGGCAGGCTGGTCTGAGAGAGGTGAGGAGGACTGCATTTGGAAGGTCAGCAGGAATCTGATTTGTTTTCCACAGGCCAAGGAACCTCCCTCAGCAGCTTCTGTACCAGACCCAGAATTACAGCATATTTTACACAGAGGAATTCATTGCACAGAGAAAGGCTGAACATGTAAAGCCTCCGCCATCTCCCTTCCTTGTCAGAGTACACAGTCCATTTGTGAAATATCCCCATGTTGTGTGTCTAGTCAAGATTCACCCAAATTTTCTAGTCTTTGAATCATGCCTTTCTTCCTTTCTATTATCACACATTTTCCCCCTTGTGTGGGTTTGCGAACCATGATGAGATCAGCTCTTAACTTGCTCCTAGAATTTCATTTCACAAGCCCTTTATCAGCCTCTGGGAATCTTTTCTGAATTTCTGAACTACTGAGAAGTGACTTTTGCGCTTTTCTCAGGGGCTTCACACGTGTTTGGAAAGAACAATTTCATGTTGTTAGCACCAAGGTCAACAGCAAAATTAAACCACACATACTTTAGGTCTGCTATTTGATGGTCAGTAAAATCTTGGAATCGTTTGGGTTGGAAGGAACCTTAAAGATCATCTAGTTCAAATCCCCCTGCCATGAACAGGGTCACCTTCTACTAGACCAGATTGCTCAGAGCCCCATTCAGCCTGGCCTTGAACACTTTCAGGGATGGGGCAGCCACAGCTTCTCTGGGCTCACCACCCTCACAGGACAGAATTTCTTCCTGATATCTAACCTACTCCTACTCTCATTCAGTTTAGACTCAGTCCCCCTTGTCCTGTCACTACAGGTCCTTGCAAAAAGTCTCTCTCTATCCTTCTTGTAGGCTCCCTTCAGGTGCTGGAAGGCCACAATCAGGTTACCCCAAAGCCTTCTCTCTTCCAGACTGAACAGCCCCAAATCTCTCAGCTTTTCCTCATAGGAGAGGTATTCCATCCCTCTCATCATCTTGGTGGCCTCCTCTGGATTTACTCCAATAGGTCCATGTTCTTCCTGTGTTGCAGACTCCAGAATTGGATGCAGCACTGCAGGTGGGATCTCGTCAGAGCTGAGTGAAGGGGCAGAATCACCTCCCTGGCCCTGCTGCCCACACTGCTTTTGATACAGTCCAGGACACGTTTGGCTTTCTTGCCTGTGAGTGCACATTGCTGGGCCATGTCCAGCCCCTCACCCTGCAGCACCCCAAAGTCCTTCTCACAGGGCTGGAACCCAGCACAAGCAGACAGCCTTTCATCAGCTCCTAGTTCAGAGCCACAGCGTCAGCTGAATAGTTAAGGAGTTTGGCTTTTGGAAATATACACAAACTTTTACATTATGTTTAAGGCCCAGGGAAAATAGAAATGTTAAAAATTTCTATTGCTGACTGCCTGCAGGCTTTTCTCTTCCTACTTTACCTGTGGAAGCTGCTGTTAAAAACAAAGTGCCTGAGTGAGGCAGCACACATCCCATCATTTCCTCCTTGTCCATCCCTTTAGTAACTGCTTCCTCCTTTTGATGTGATCTGAGGTTCAGCCCTTTATCTTCCTCAGTTTGGACCATTGACCTTCCCCCTGAAGGACATCCTGTCCAACACTGTAAGTCTGTCCTTCACAAGAGTCCCAACATGGAAGGGTTTTTTCAGCATAAAGGGACAGACACAGCTCACTCCATGTAACTGGAATGGAAAGATGCCAAACAGCTAAAACTATATTTTATATGCTGCAATTTATATGCAGCACTTCTCATCTGCTATCACTCCACAGAACAGCCCATGACATGCTACCTCTAACTACAGAAGCAGACAATAAATCAGGAATGAGTGGGCAGTATTTTCCAGAAAAAAAATTAGTCCAGTGTAATGGTAAGTCTTAAAGCAACCATGGGAAGGTACCTTCTCCCCAGCACATTAAAAAATCATTGAGCTCATTGCCACAGAATATTTATTATAAGGGCCAAAAATGTAAATGTCTTTAAAAGGCACAAGGCTAATTGGTGGAGGAAAGACTCACTGGAGGCTGTTCATGAGGGGAGGGGATGCAGTACTCGGCTCAGGTAAGCCCTTAAACCATTGCTGTGAGAGGCTGGGAGTGGCTGCCTGGGTCATAGCCACCCTCAGTGCCCCCAGCTCCCTGAACACCTTCTGCTGGGGCTGGAGGCACCACCCCTGGTGACACAGGTCATTGGTCTCGTCACACACTGCTGTCCTGTCCTCACCTCTCTGGCTGACATCCAGACCTCCCTCCCTTAGCTCTCCGTGTGCTGAACCACAGCCTCCTCTCCCCTCTGGGCAGCAGGCACAGGCACAGCTGGCTGCCACCAGTGCAGGAAATCCTGGCTGAGCCCAGAGACCGTGGCACTGCTTCCCACGGCACGGCACGGCTCAGTACCAGCACAGGCAGGGAGCAGCAGGAGAGGCTTTGGAATGCTGCCTGGGGTCAGAGATGGCCTTTTGGGGCAGGCCAGTTGTGTCCCCTCCTCACCTCTGCCTGGCAAAAAAAAAAAAAAAAAATCTTCTTGGGATTTGGCTCCAATCTAAGAAGATGAGAAAATCAACTTTAGTTTGCCTCCAATTTCCTGCATAATGCAAAGCAACATTGTATGCCACTTGGAGATAATATCTCTTTCTAATTGCTGCCTTGCACCTTTAGACTATAAGCTGCACAGTGAGAGGCTCTCTTACAACAGCAAAAGTGCTTATACACGACTATGCAGAAACCTGTGTAATAGGGTCTTGATCTCATTTAGAGAAATCTCTGCGCTATAACAAATGCAGTGATTTTGCCTCTTACACTGTGCATGACCTTTTCGAAATAAAGCATTGGAGTAATTGCAAAACAAGTTTCTTGTATAAACATACAAATGCCATCTGTCAAAAACTGAAGGCAAGAATTGTGTCATATTAAGTGCCAAGGTCTATGTCAAGATCTATTTCAACATATTTACATTCCTCTCATTCCGAACGCATCTGCATACCCTGAACACAAAGTCACTAGGAATGGAATCACTAGGAACAATTAATAAACACCTGTTGCCTCCCCTGGCACTTTGCCCCTGTGTACACAAGTTTCCCAGTACTGAAAGATTGGCTTATTTATCTGCTTTATAGCTTATAATGCTAGAAGTGTAGGAGTAGAAATTGGTGTTGTATAATTCTCATGTTGTAACAGCCTCTCTGAAAGGGAAAGTTTTTAGCTTTTCCTAATGATGGTCAGATTCCTCATCTCCTCTCTGGAAGTTTATTGCATGGCTACTGTGCCTTCAGTGTGAAATGAAAGAAATCAGTAGAAAAAAAGCCCTGTGAACTTTACTTTCTGAGTGTGTATAATTGTACTTACTGCGCTGAGAGAAATGTGCCATGATGTTTTATTTTCTGTTTTTTGGAAGGGGATGAAGGTGAAAAGGGAGACAGAGGAGAAGTAGGCAGACAAGGAAAGGTTGGACCCAAAGGACCAAAAGGTATTTATGATGGTTTTTTGGCCATTACTGGTATATGAATATTGCTATACAGATCTGTACTGATGTATATGATCGGTGATGTTTAATGTTTTCCATTCCTGTTGCACCAGTGGATTTCACAATCCTGTCAAACATTAATTGGTGAACATAACAATACTTAGAGAGCTTGTTGCAATTCCTGCTGATACTTAAGGCAGACATATATGGCTGAATGTGATTCAGAAGAATCAGATCATGTATATAATCAGAAAGATTACTCTTACTGAAATTAGCCTTGAGTTGAAACTGAATTTCGAGAGTTATTGCCTAGTAATACATCAGGATGCTCAATAAAATTTGGGTTCAGTTGTCTGCATTCTGCAGAAAAGCAAAGAAAGTCATACACAGGGAAAAAAGTTTCTTTGATCAAACAGCATCCAAGCTGAGAACAAGGAGCTGCAGATGTTCAAGGACTCAGCTCAATTAAACATATCTTATAGACACAGTGTGACCTGGGTAGATCATTTGAAGCACCAGATGTGATGGTGTCAGCATTGTTTGCATACTATAATTCAAAAGCTTAATTTATCTTTAGAGTTTAATGATAATGCATAACCAAGGTCTTTCTTCCTTAACTGTGGTTTAAGACTAATCAGGAAAGTTTTTACTTTTATAGAGACTTTAAAATCACTCTGTTATTATTGTTATAATAAAAAACATTTTCCATTTTTAAATGCATTCTTACGATTTCGCTTCTTACCTTAAAATGAACATCAGGTAAGGTACAAGGAATTTAGGGAATCCACCATCTACAAAGCATCTTACTGACATTAAATTTATTTTGCAAACTGAGATTCCCTAGATTGGCCTGTCATCATTAGACATCTATTTTAGAATTTAAACCATTTATTAATCAATTAAAAGGACATCTGTTATTTTGGTGCTCTGAAGACTGGGAAAACACACACAGCAAAATTAGTAGCTCCCTGCTTGCAGTCCTGCTTTGAGAAGGGCTCCCAGCGAAGCCACAAGGATTTTACCTCCAAGGAAGAAGGAAAGCGTTTTGCCTGGGGTGGAGAAAAATAAAAACTGTCAGCCTCGTTTGACTGTGAAGTAAATCACCAGCAGGTTTAGTTTCTGTTTTCTGAAAGAAAATGTGATGTTTCTGGGCATTTCCACAGACAGCTCTGTTAAGGTTCCTTGCAATGTCCTGCTCTCATACCCTGCAGTAGCAGAGATCTGTGCTGTACTCCTCCAAATATCCTCAGGGCTGTGCTCACTTCCCTTTGCCACACATGCAGACTGGTCTCACTCAGCAAAACCAGCAGCAACAGAGACCTAAACAGTGCCTCAGAAAAGAAATTACAGCAACCACCCATACTCATTTCCTCTTCATTTCTTCTCTTAGGAAACAAAGGACCGGTGGGCGATGTTGGTGACCAAGGAATGCTTGGTAAAATTGGTCCAATTGGTGGAAAGGGTAAGCTCAGATCTCGGGATTTTCTTGGTTTTTTCCCCTCAAGGTAAATACGGGCTTTTTGAGAGTTCCAGATATGGAGTAATATTAGATAATGGTATGATCAACGTTCTCCAAATAAAATTATGCATAAAGATTGGTGATGAGAGCTAACTGAGATATCCTAGTTTTACTTTCCACATGCAATATATCCAACTTATTTGCCTAAAATAGTTTCTTTTATGAGTTAAGACATCAGACCTCTTTGATGGATCTAGTTGAAGGTGTTTCTGCTCATTGCAGGGGTGTTGGACTAGATGACCTTTAAAGGTCCCTTCCACCCCAAACTATTCTATAATTCTGTGGTAAAAGAGGAAGGCAGAAATCCAGTACCTGTGAAGTAAATCCTCTGAACATTCTAAAAGACAAATTTGTGCCTCTGATTTGGACGCTGAAAGCCTAAGCCAATGTCCTGCTGCTGCTGAGGACACCACATCTTGTCACCTGCACTGCTGTGGGTCACATGAGCAAGCAGTGCACAGGACATCACGGTAAAGAGGGAATTTAGGAGTTTAATAATCACATAAGCAGGGATGGCAACTACTTGCAAATCAAGGTAGACTCCAAACCTGCCTGGACAATAATTTGATGAAATTGTGCTCTATTTATGTGGAGAAAGAAGCTCAGGCATTCCTTCCTGATATTCTTAAAGAACTACTTAGGAAGGAGTATTTCTTCTGCCGCAAGGAGAGAGAGCTGCCTTGAAAGGTGATCAGGAGCACCTCCATTCCAGGGGAGCTCTGTGCTCTCTAAGCAGCACATCGACCTGGGCATGGTGTGAGTGGGGGGAACAGTCTCTCTGGGGACCTTCTCAAACCAGTGTTTTTAATAAACCTTTCATGGCCTCTAGCCAGCCTCAGTATCAGGTGAGAAGAAAAGAATTTGACCTGAGGGATTAATTTTCAGAAGTACCTAGACAACTGAAAACTCAGAGAGTTATCTCCTAAGATGTCTTCAATCCCCAAAAGAGACAAAAATAAAGAAACTCACACAAGTTGCTTTTCTTTATCTGAAAGTAAACCAATGTTCTGAGCCTTTAAATCAAGCTCTCTTTTAATCTGAATGCACAATTTATTGTCCCCTTACAGTTTTTTCTCATTTTCTTTATTTGCAGAAGCAAAGGTCACTAAGTCACTGTTTAAATCTATGATTAAACATTCGAGTTCTTAATGAAGCAACCCTGAAATTCCAACTTGCAAGTGTGCAGTGTCAAGCACTTCTAATTAAAATGACAGCCAACATCTAAATTCTTTAGAAAACCACAACCATATAAAGTAAAAAGTACATCAAAACATGGCCATCAACAAGGCAGAGCAAGTATTAGTATTTTTTGACCTCTGAAGGTTTAATTCATAAAAGAAGAGCTGAAATGAATTTCAGATAAAGTCCAGCTGTTCCTGACCCAAATTACAGATGAGATTTTTTAAAGAGCTTGTCACCTCCAGTTTTATATTAGCAGAGCATTTGAAGAAGTATTCCAGTGATTTTTATAATTTACAAAAGAAGGGGAAAGCATTTGGATGAAAATAAACCACATTTCCATCAACTGAAATGAAATGCTGCTCTTTAATGACTTCCCTCTGTGCAGGTGCCAACTGCTGCCCGCACACACAATCTCTTGCACACCTGAATTCAGTGGCTCAGAGCACATCTGTTGCCTCATCTCACCATGGAGCTACTGACCCTGGGGAAGGGCTCTGTCCTGCAGCCCATGAGAGAATCCAGATCTCACCTTTTCAGGATTTCTTGGGTGCTTTCAGCCTCTCAGGATAATTTTTCTGTTTATATTTAAAGTAAGTGGTGCCAGGAACCAGCAGCACACAAGATGCTTGTGTTATCAGTGAGTTAGCTATTAAAGCGTTCTCATTTCCATGCACCAGAATTAATCCTGGTTTGTTTAACTTGGCACATCTTCCAGTGCAGTCCATCGGGGCTTCCTATTAAAAGCACACTGTTAATATATTATTAAACAGGTTTTTGAATACGCTTCCCTGACATGTGCACTGTCTGAGATTTGAGAATATATTTTCCTCTTTATTCAGGTGACAAAGGAGCCAAAGGCTTACCAGGGGTTTCTGGAAAAAAAGGAAAAGCAGGTATGCTATGCATCCTTCTGTGCAAAGTGGTCAAGTCTGCTGGATCTTCGATTTCAGGGTTGGTTTCTCTGCAGTTTCACAAAATGTTGAGGCCCATGGAGTGAAAGTACATGAAACATAAGGGAGAGACTGAAAATGTTTTCTTGAACAAAATGAAGGATAGTGTAGGGACATGGCTGATTCCTATGAATACACCAGCATACACAAAACATGAAGTCACCCAAATACATGGCCAATGTTTGATATAATAAAAACTAACACCAAGACCAGCAGTATGCATTTATACTGGATACTAGAAGGAAGTTTCTTAATATCAAAGGAATTAAGCCCTTTAACAGTTTCCTAACAAGAGCACGGGGATGAAAAAGTAAGTGACAACAATCTGTTGTCAAAATGATGCAATGCATTTGCTTACAGGAGGAGAATTTGACTGTGATGAACTAGAAAGTTCTTCTCAGTCCTAATAACTTTGAATGGTTACCCACCTTGAACTTATACTTGTGTTTATTTTTAAGAGATTTAATATAAAATGACCATTTGCTTCTTAATGGGAAACCATCAGCAACTTATTTTCTTTCTGAGAAGGACAGAAGAACAAACAAAACCTCTACCAAGCCAAATTCCAGTTTACAAAAAAAACCCCAAAACCCAAAAACCTGAGACTTCAGTGCTTGAAAGCAATTGATTATTTGGGTTGGTATTAACTTGCTTGAGCCAGTCAGTAAGGGAGTGTACACAGTGTACAGAGCCAAAACATTGAACAGTTTGATCAACAGAAGTATAGCCAGTGGGGTAAGGTCAGACTGGCTCTCCGTAAGTGGAGTCCAGATCTTCAGAAGCTTTGGAAGTGGCTACAGGTGACTCTTCATGCACACACACACACAAATGCTTCTAAACAGATAAATCCTCTCTCCTTTGTATTGCTTCAGGCACAGTCTGTGACTGTGGAAGATACCGCAGATTTGTTGGACAACTGAATATCAACGTTGCTCGTCTTAACACATCCATCAAATTTGTGAAGAATGGTAAGGATCCTTATGTATTTGATGGGATTTATTTGACCCCAATAAGAGATACCATTGCTATTCTTCTACCATTGTTGCTCTATGGCAGCGTCCACAGATGACCCAGAGAGAGAGTCCTCTGTTCCAGGCACTCTGAAAACCTACAAAGCAGAGACAGTCTTCCATCTGTAAGAATTAAAGGACCAGATTACTAAAAGCAAAAACAATACAGAAATTATCAACAGCACAAGAGAATGGATCATGAAAAGCACAAGGAATGATTTGCTAACCACCTCTGCATTGTCATTCTGCTCAGGTTCAGTGGCCAGTCAGGCAATATAAGGCAAAAGTTTGTGCTAATCTATTCCAGAGAGGCAGAAAAACAATAAGAACCTTTCAATCTTTCTGCTGCCCCGGAAGGCTGCAGACGCAGTACTCTTAGTACTCCCTCAGTGCACGCACCATTTTCCTGTAACAAGAGATCAACCCTCAAGGACATGGGTTATAAGAAGCCACGTTTGCCGGCAGCACTGTCAGGTGGACAGTGCAAACCGCCCCACTGAAAGGAAGGAAGAGAATTTCCTGGCATAAAAGTGTCTTTGAGGCAGCTCTGCCACTGCTTCCAGGACTAGGGCTGTATCAGTAAATTAAATGCACTTGAGACTGTTCTGTGTCACTGTGGGCATCCAGCACAGAAAAACACCCATCTATATTAAAAATACTACAAAACTGAATGATGTATTATCAAAGAGTGCCTCTCTACTGAATTCTAAGCTGTGCCTGGGGTAAGTCCTGAATTGTCTGTGAGAGTGTTAATTGTCCCAGGCCAAACTCTACTCAGGACCATTCCACAATCCATCAATAGAGACAATTAATTTCCAGCAACCCAGGCATGCTGCTTGGCACTCCTTAATTCACTAGGCTATACACTGGTTGAGAGGTCTGTCTTTTAAAGCTGCTGATTAACCACAATTTTCTTCCTAGTCAATGTCACATAGTGACTGACTACAGCAGTTCTGAATATCAGACTGTATTTAAAATGTCTTATCTAAGCAGTCACATTCATTTTCCTCGACATGGAAAGGGCCTGAAAAGCTATCTATACTCCTGTGTTTCTATCCCTGGGCACTCTTTCACAATCTATAGTCAAAAACATGCAAAGTAAAGGGGGTGTTCCAGAGTTAGACATTGCTATTTGACCATTTGATCATTTAAGTTGATTAGTACTAGATATCCAGGAAATAAAACTAAAGTGTCACAGGAGAAATGCCAATCAGGACTGAATAGTTCTTGTCCTAACGTATGAAAGGTGCTTGACAGTCCCATCAGTCACATCAGTCTCTGATCATGTTCTCCTTATTCATCATAAATGCAGTGGTGGGAATACTTTTCCTCCTTCCCTTTTTATTGTCTAAAGTAAAAATCATCTAATTGTCATATTGGAATAGAATAACCTTCAGCATCTGTTGACATGCCATTAAGCAATTTTTCTTCTCTTTTAAAGTTATAGCAGGTATCAGGGAGACAGATGAGAAATTCTATTACATTGTGAAAGAAGAGAAGAATTACAGAGAAGCCTTGATACACTGCAGGGACAGAGGAGGATTGCTGGCCATGCCTAAAGACGAGGCAACCAATGCCCTGATTGCTGACTACATCTCCAACAGCGGCCTGTTCCGAGCCTTCATTGGGCTCAACGACATGGAAAGAGAAGGACAGTTTGTGTATGTAGACAACAGCCCACTGCAGAACTACAGCAACTGGAAGCAAGGGGAGCCTCATGACCCAGCTGGTCACGAGGACTGCGTGGAAATGCTCAGCACGGGAGAGTGGAATGACTCCGAGTGCCAAGTCACCATCTACTTTGTCTGTGAATTCCCCAAGAAGAGGAAATAAAAGTGCCAGAGAATGTGCCTGGCACCTGCTGTACATACAATAACCCATCCTCATTCATTTACTGTAGGGAGAGCCAACAGGGATAGGAAAGCAGGGATAGGGCTCAACCCTGCCTTCACACCACTGGGCTAAACAAGAGTAACTACTGTTTAGTCATCAGTGACCATAAAGACAGCACAAGTCTGCAGGGAACATCCAGCCAGTTGTGAATTTTTATTTCATTTCTACATGCAGTTTAGGGTGGGCATTTCTATGTGTAATTTTGGGGTAAATTTAAAACATGCAGAGGTGAATATAATTTCACCAATTCCAGAAATAGTAAGCTTATTGGTATATGAAGTACTGATGTGATTTGCAAAGTCCGCAGATGGAAAGAGCGTGACCTTCATTAATCTCTGACCTGCACAGGGAGTCCTAGTAATTTCCCTAATGACTTCAGAGCTAGGAGGAAAGATTTTCAGTATCTTTTTAAAAAATCCTTGTTTTGTTAGAATCATAATTTGAGGTGGAAGGGATCTCTGGAGGTAATTTGGTTAAATCTTGCATGCGAAGTAGGCTAACTTCAAACTTAGAAGTTGTTATACTCGCCTTAATCTGGCTGTGCAATTTTATTGCCTGATAGGCATTTATCTGATATTCTGTAATACCTTTGACACAGCACCCTACAATAACATTCTCTTTAAATTGGAGAGATGGATTCAATGGATGGACTGTTAGGTGGATAAGAAATTGATTAGATGGTCGCATTCAGAGGGTGTTGATCAATGGTTCAGAATCCTGATGGACACCAGTGACAAGGGATGTCCCTCAGGGAGCCATATTGGGACCAGTGCTATTTCATATCCTCATTAATGACGTAGACAAAGGTATCAAGAGCACCCTCAGCACATTTGCAGATGGCACCAAGCTGGGTGGTGCAGTTGGCACACCCGAAGGACAGGATGCCATCCAGAGGGACCTGGATGCCATCCAGAGGGACCAGGCTCAAGAAGTGGCCCATGAGGTATAACAAGAGGTATACTCATGAGGTATAACAAGACCAAGTGCAAGGTGCTGCACTAGAGTCGGGGCAACCTCTGTGTTCAGTCCAGGTGGGGGATGGGCAGATCGAGAGCAGCCCTGCCGAGAAGGATTTGGGGATGGGAGGCTGGACAAGAGCTGGCAATGTACACTTGCAGCCCAGGAAGCCAAACATGTCCTGGGCTGCATCCAAAGCCCTGTGACTATGCCCCTCCACTCCACCCTGGTGAGAGCCCACCTGCAGTGCTGCATCAGCCCTGGGGTCCCCAGCACAGGAAGGCCATGGAACTGTTGTAGCGAGTCCAGAGGAGGTCACTGAGATGACTGGAGGGATGCAGCACCTCTCCAATGAGGAAAGGCTGAAAGATATGGGATTGTTCAGCCCGGAAAAAAAAAGGGTTTGGGATCACCTAACTGTGGCCTTCCAGCACCTAAAGGGAGCCTGTAAGAAAGATGGAGAGAGATTTTTTGCAAGGACACATAGTGACAGGACAAGGGGGACTGAGTTTAAATGGAAAGAGGATAGGTGTAGGTTAGGTATCTAACCTAAGGTATCTTCTATGTAGGAAGATGTATCACCCTATGTGAGGGTGGTGAGGCACTGGAACAGGCTGCCTAGAGAGGCTGTGGATGTGCCATCTCTGGAAGTGTTCAAGGTCAGGCTGGATGGAGCACTGAGCAACCTGGTCTAGTGGAAAGAGGCGCTGCCCACAGCATGGGGGTTTGAACTAGATGATCTTTAGGGTTCCTTCCAACCCAAACCATTCTGTGATACCATGATTCTATGCAGAAGAGGTCTCGCTAATCTCTGTTTTCAGCTCTATCATCCATCAGGCTGGTCTGAAGTGTGAGGAATTAATGGTACACATGCATGCAAGCCTGCACAAGCTTGTGGGCAACCTGAAAATAGCTGGAGTAGTTCTAGCATCTGAAGTGCCCAAAATCTGTGATAAACATACAAAAGTCTAGCACAAAGAGAACAGTGTAAAGGAAGCAACACCATTCCTGTAGGCTGTAAACAGGCACATGTAATATAAGCTATACCATGTGTATTGCTGGTTTAACAAGTGATTCTAGGAACATATTAACTCCCTAACCCAGAAGCCATTGACGTTTGATGTCTAATGCTAAAATCACCTGTGCCTTTGCAACACGGGGAAAAGCTATAGAACAGGTTTTATCCCCCAAGAACCCAGATTCAGGTGTGGTTGAACACCTTAGTCATGCAGTTCAGAGGGATTCACTAAAAATGATGAGTACTGAACATGAAGGCTCCTGCTGCCTGGCTACGTAGATCTCCATGGCAGAATGCCCACAAAGAATCACATTTTCGTATCTTGGAGAACAGTGAAAGAACTTTTTTCTTCAGACACAGCAAGTCCTTAGTCATGGTTTGCCTTTCCTTGCAGCAGGAGATGTCAAGACGAGCCCCAGGGCCATTGCAACGCAAGTCTGTAGGTTTCCTTTCCCACTTGACACTAAAAATTAAGGAATTATATCTGGAAGCTGAGAATGCTAGACACTAGGCACCAGACAGCAACATTCCCTGCAGGTCACTCTGAGCATCAGCTGCACATGGTTTCCCTCTGGGTATACAGAAAGCTGGACATGCCATCAGCTGGCAATGCAGAGGGTCAGCTTCAAGCCTCCCTTCTACTGCTGAGTACAGCGCTGCAAAGGCAACCAAACCATCATATGTCCTCAGCCTCACCCTGAACAGGAAAATTCTCCAAACCATTTACCTGGTTGTTAGTTTGACTCAAAGGTCACCTCTGACCAACCCAGGAGCATCCCAGGAGACTCTCTGACTCAGAGCCACTCTTGTAATCCGGTTTCTCTGGCACCTGTTCCTCCAGAAAACCTCCTGTTGCTACCAGCAGTAAATTATCTGTGCTGCTACACACCCTCCAGGAAACTATTCAGACCTGCGAATAAAGGGGTGGGACCACATTTCTTTTCATTGCTCCCCTTCTATGCCATGAGAGTATTTGGGCAAACAGGTTCACTTTGCGCAACATAACTCAGCCTGAATTGCTCCCTCTCTGGGAATTGGTATTGCTCAAAATTAGGCAGAATTACACTTTTTAGGATATATTGTAATAAACTCATTAAGCTAAACACTTTGGTTTTAGAAGCATTAATGGGTAATGATAAGGAGTTCATGACTAATTCAAGAATCAGTTTCTTGAGTAAAAATAATGCCTTTTAGAAGTTCAAGCCCAAGGCTGCTGGCCTCATTCACAGCAGGTCAGTTCCTACCAGTCATGCAGAAGTGGCATAGCAATATCCCTGTGGGTAGACACAATCACTTCTCCACACTTCATCTTTACTTCTGACCCAAAAAGGCACCAAAACATGCTTACCAGACTGGAGGTCCTCATTCTGAAACCCTCTGGCCGTACTAACACCACTGGCTTACAAAATTTAGAGGTGTCCTTAATGCTACAACCATCATGGACAGGTGATTTTCCTGTTCTTTAGGAGGAAACTCAGAGCTGGGAGAAGGTGAAAGAGGAGCGATACTTTGCTGCAGGATCAAGCTCTGCCTCAGATCAGAGCAGCTGCTGCTCAACACATCCCAAATCAGGAAATACATGTCTAAATTGAAACTTTAGGGGTTTTTTTAGGTGACCGTGAGTTGTGAGTAATCCTGGACCATGCTCCATGTACAGGAAGGAATGACTGTCACAGCCTCTGGCTGCATGGCTGAGTGAGGAAGTGAGTGAGGAACTTGTGCTGGATTTGTGCAATTGAAAGACTGGGACTGCCCAGTTCTTCCACCCTCATCCTCTCCTACCACACCAGCTTCACCCTTTCTTAAACAGAAAAAAATAAACAAAACCAACCCTTTGACCCACTCTGTATTATTGGAACATTGGGCAGAGCCATGCTGGCTGAAACAAGCAGATGTGGGATGACAGTTCCTTTGCTAGCTAGAGAAGAGGGACAGCAGAGGAGCACAGCAGATGGCCAAAGCTCGAGCTAGCCAGGCTAAGTGTGAGCAGGTGCTTGTGCAGCCTTTTCCTGCTGCATTAGTCCCAGTTAATAAATTCTGCCGAGAAGTTCAACTCATAGGCCAGGCCAAACAAAAGTGCCTGTCCCACAGAGGAAACACCATGTGGACACAGGGTTGAGCCTTCACTAACTGAAATATTACAGCCATGTTTTGCAGTAAAAATACGCTTGCTATAATTAAGAATTTGGGCTACATCAAAGGTTTCACTGCTAGCCAATGGAAATTCGCTGTGGTGGGTAAAGTATCTTAGCTTTATACGTTAGGTGGATGGAGCCAGGAACACAGGAAATTATGTCTGACTATTTACGATTTACGGTCTGTTAATGCGTGACACCTAAACCATTTTACCCAATCCCAGTATAATTTTTTCACATGTTTTTCTTTCCATTATTCCCAGGCTGAATATTTCTTGTTTCAATTTATGCCTGCTGTTTCTTGTCCTCCCGTCACGTAACTTACCACTGTGAAGAGCCTGGCTTTGTCTTCTTGAAGACACCCTCATAGGTCCTGGTGGGCTGCTATCAGGTTCGCCTGAAGCCACCTCTTCTGCAGGCTGAATAAATCCAGTTCCTTTAACCCCTCGTCAAATGGCTCTGACTCCAACCATCCTGGGGGACCTCAGCTAAACTTGGCTCCAGTTTTTCATTGCCTCTCATGGAAAGGCTCAGAACAACACAGGTTAGATGTGGTCTAACAGGTGCTGAGCAGGAGCACAATCTCTTCCCACAAGCTCCTGGCTGTTCTCCCTCTAGCACAGCCAGGATGCTGTTACCTTCTTTGCTGCCAGGGCACACTCCTGACACCCAGGCCGTGTGCTGCCTGCCAGGACTCTGCAGAGCCTTTGCAGTAAAGCCAGTCAGCCCCAGCATGCATTGATGCAAGGGCTCAGCACTCCCAGGTGACAGGAACTTTGCATTTGTCCCTGCTGAATTTCATAAGCTTCCTCTTGGCCCATTCTTACAGCATGCCTAGGTTCTTCTGTATGGTAGCACTGCCCACCCACAGCATATTCACTGTTCCCTCCAATTTGGTGTCATCTGCAAACATGAGGAAAGTGGATTTGATCACCTCCTTGAAGTAACTGGTAAAGATGTTAAACAGGACTGTTCCAGTTCTCTAGATCCCTGTGGCACTCTATGAGGTAAACGGGAAAATGTTCTCTGGGTAGAGAACAACTCATTTAACCATTCTTCTCTGAGCCAAATCAATTAATTTTTTAGCCATACAGACCATAACATCCATCCCAACTGGGATACAAGAATGTTGTTGGAGACAATTGCAAAAGCCTTGCTAAATTTGAGGTAAATCATATCCACTTCTCTCCCCTCATCCACAAATCCAGGCACAGAATCATAAATACAATCAGGCAGTCAGACATTATTTACCTTTGGTAGATCCACGCTGATTGTTTCTAATCACCTTCTTCTCCTTCATATGCCCAGAAATGTGCTTCAACAGGACCCACTCCTTTAAGTTCCATGGGGATCAAAGCAATGCTGATCAGTTTATAGTCTCCCAGATTGTCTTTGGCCTTTCTGAAGAAACGGTGCAACATTTACCTATTTCCAGCTATTAGGAACCTTCCATGATCTCCATAACCCCTATGATGTGATAGAGTGGCCCTGCAGAGATATCTAATCTCTTTTTTTGGCACTTTGGAAGTGGTCTGTCGGCTCCCATGGTGTTTTCTGGTCAAACTCTCTCAAGTAATTCCTGGCTAAACACTCACCTACTGCTGGTAGTTCTCTTTGGACCCGTTCCCGAAGCATAATGCGTGGGATAGTTTGGTGGTAGAGATGGCAAATAAACTTAGAATGCCTCCATTTTATCATTGTCTGTTGTCACTGCATCACCTCCTCCATTCAGCAGTGGATCCACATATTCCTTGCTCAGTCTTTTTATACTAACAGTGAACTGGAAGCTCTTCTTGTTGTGCCTTCCATGCAAGTCTCAACTGCATTTAGGCTTTGGATCTCCCAAGGCTACTCTTAAGAACTCAGGCAATGTTTCTAAATGACTCCACTGCAGCCTGTCCCTGCTTCCGTCTCCTCTATACTACCATTTTGCATTGGAGCTCCACCAAGCTCCCTGTTTATCCACACCAACCTCCTGATACATCTGCTTGTAGAGGTACAGTGAAAACAAGAATGCTGCCTAAGATAGCAGGAATACTTCAGCATGCTTCCCGCTCTTGGACAACCAGGAATTTATGATCTTCTGTATTCTGAAGACTGTCATTCAGTACAGGCATTATCATCCTGTTCTCCCCAGGCTCATAACACATGTAAGTCACAGCTATCTATGGCAAATATAATGTCTTAAAAACTAATTGTAATAAAAATTATCACAGAATCAATGTATCCCATTAAGAATATATTTTCCTCAAGCACTTCGAACAATCTCATATGGACATTCAGCTGATCTTTCTTTATTTCTCTTTCTTTCTTCTTTCACTGTTTTCAATAACTTTTTTAAAAAACAATTTAGCACCTAGAGCAACTGATTGCCACGTTCTTGACCACAGCCACAAGAATATATAGGCATCTCTACGTAGTTTTACATACAGTCTAAAATAGTACATTGCAATTGTAGTTCAGCTGGCTGAAATGTTTACTGAGATGCAATTTGACACCATGTGTGATAAGAAAAATAGTAAATGTGTCACGGAGAGAGGGATTAACATGGTTATTTGGAAAGCATTGCTCTAGATTGTCTTGATTTAATAGGTTTGCACAGGTACAGAAGCCATGAATTGCTAATAAATAAGAAAAGAGGGAGGAAGAAAAGAAATAAAGTCACACGTAACCTACTCAAAACAGGGAAAAAAGAATGTGCAAGATCAAAGCAGTAGCTTAATCCGTGCTTCTTTTATGCTTGTGTAGCAAGGGAGAACAGCAAATTGTAAAAGAATTTCTGCCTACCTGCTGTGTGCAGTGTGCCCAACTAAAGCCCTGGGCCCCACCTACTCCTGGCCTGGAAAGGTTTCTCCATGTGGATCTTTCTACACAGGGAGGAAAAGTTTCAATTGAATTTTAGGTGGGTGGGACCAGGAACTCACATCGCTGGTTTTGCAGACAGCAGCAGCAGCCTACTGGGGCACAGCAGCAGGCCACAGAGCTGTCTGTGTTTGGGGAGACTGTGTGAACATGTGAATTTTGAGTTCTGAATCCCTAAGGCCCTTAGTGCCATACCTCAGCATCCCCAGTGCTGTATCTGTGCTTAAATCCCATGGAGGTCCTGTGCCTAACCAAGAGCAGATGCTGGGTGAGACTACAGCTTCTCATTGGTATGAGGCAGTACATCATGGGTGTATCTGCAGAGCCATAGCCTCAAACCATGCAATTTCGTCATATAACCTCTAGTTTGCCACATTTGTCTTACGTGTTTTGCAAAACAAACATAACTTTACAGAAGTATCCAGATGTCAATCATTACTTTGGTTTTATTGACTTGGACATAGCTCAAACCTAGAGTCCTAAAAATTGTAAATAATATCCTTTTGAAAGCAGATTTCAGTGAAGAATCCCCTGTTCATTTTTTTCTCTTACCCGATGCTGCAAGTTAACCTCTCAGCAGTAAGCTGTCTAGCAAGAGATGCTAATTTTCCCAACTTCATATAACAGAAGTCCTTGTATCAATTTCCCACAACATTCCCTGAGTGCATGGAACACTCTGTGCGGAGGGTGGAAGGAGTAACAATGATGATCAGTCAGTCAGCAGAAGATTAAGTAAAACAGTGCAGAAAAATGTGAATATGGAGTTGGCGGATGCTAACCACGTGAGCTGATGCATTTATTTCCCACTGTGAGCTAATTTCTAGGTCTTGAAAATGCTTTAAAGTTTGTCAGAGAAAATCTAAAATGTTGTCAGTAGGTCCAACAAGAGACTTCAATTCAATAACTCAGGAATACCAAATTTGTGGGAGAGAAAGAACTTTCTCAGGATGCGAAGAAGCAGAAATACATTTTCTGCAAAACCAAGGACAAAACAGACACAAGTGGTTCCTCTGACTACTACTTTATCTACTTTAGTACAAACCAAATGGCTCCTCAAATGTGGCTATTTCTTTCCTGTTTGTAGTGGGGGTCTAGCCAGGTAACTGGAGATACACATAGGCCCTTGATCTGCTGCCTCCCAGCGTCGTTTCTTCCACTGTGCACCAGAAACACAAAAGGACTTCATGCGAGGTTAAGTATTTCTTTTTGAGTATAGCTAGATGTAGAAATGAGTGAATACATTAGTCCTGTACAACAAATTACGCACAACAAATTACTTCTTCAAAGTACCCCATAAACACTAACTACACAGCAATTAAATGATCCTATTAGTAAAATAATGCACAGAACACTGACCTATTTATTCTTTTGCTATTATGTAAAATTAATGAGCTGTGTTTTTTGAACACTGATTCATCCTTCTTCCAAATATCTGTGGATTAAAATTTAAGATACTTAAATAGCTCCACAAAACTAGTAGTAGGCAGAAAAAGGCAAGGCTATTCAAGTATTTGAAATGCACTGCTACAGACTGTAAACACTCTGAATGATATGTGAACATAAGATCCCATTCCAAATCAGATTCTGGGGTAGAAAAATAATTTTGTTTAAAGATGCAGGTAGTCTGCTGTTTAAAGTTTGTTTGGTTTTATTTTTAAATTACTGCCTTGTAAATAAATTACAAAACTTTCCTGGTAGCCAGTTCACCATCCCTTTCTCTCTCCTCATCCAACACCTCTGAGAACAATGTGCAAGTCCACTATCAGGAGTTATTCACTGTATTAGATGAAAATAGTCACTACATCAGAGAAGCATATGAAAGAGTGGAAAGATGTCAGAAAACAAAGCAAAAAGACAGACACTAATGAATACAGGAAACCATCAGCAACTGTAACAAAATAAAATATTCATTATTTGTGTGAGCAGATTCTGTGGTTGTCACATTAAAAATCATGGAGGGAAAGTGAGATAGCTGGTCTTTAACTTATTTTTCATAGTCTAAGCCACATCTTAGCAAAGTGTGTCTCAACATGAGGATAGCACAAATCACCTCACCCTCCTTAATGATCTGTAAGCTAACCCTGCCAGTAGAACCACAGATTGTTTTCTATCCAGAAATTGCATGCATACTGTGTGTAACACTTATTTCTTCATGAAGGACGTCAGGCCAACAGGAATGCAGTTTAACTGGTTTAGGATTTATGAAAGAAAGGAAAGAAAAAAAAACCCCAAACCTGTTTGCTTTCCTGTGAATCAAAACCTACTTGATCAAATGCTTAAACTTACCAAAACATTGTGAAAGAATCTGAGGCTGGGTTCAGTAGGAACTAAATAGTTGAGTTAGGCCTGCAGAAATATATTCATTGTAATTCCCTGAAACAAAGATACTGTTCTCATGTGTTATGTTAGTTTCTGATGTAGCTTCAGCACTTGATGACTCAGAAACTGTTACTATTTGGAACTTGCCATCAGTATCAGGACTGGCTTTCAGAGGATCTAAGCACATAAGCAGGCAGCATTTCTCAATCTGACATAAGAAAATCAAGCATTAAAGGAAGGTTCATGTTTTGTAAGGGGCATCCAGTTACTGAAAACACTGAGTGTCCTATGGGAGCTTTTATCATTGCAGAGGACAGGCAAACTCATAATCTAAAGTTCAGGGTTAGAGAATATGTATTTTTGCTCATTCTAAGTATTTATTAAAAAAAAAAAAAAAGACAAATGCTGATATATCATGAATCATTCATCTCAGCTGAGACCCTTGGAGTCCTCCAGGATGTAAAATGCAGTAAACGTCACTCAAGAAAATTACACTTTGGGTACCAATATCCCTAAAATTGCCCATACATAAGAACATTCAAACAGCTCTTAATGAACAATTTGAATTTCATAATGAAATCAATAGTCTTTCAGTACAAATGAATAACTGTGAACACTTAATTTTTCCCTTTAATTAATTTGGAAACAGCAATAGAGTGTCTAAAGATGCAGAAGCATGGCTCAGACCACCCAAAGGCTTCTAGAAGCTGCATTTCAGCATTTCATATCTAAAAGAAAAATCCCAATAATGACTTTCCATCTACCACTTTAAAAAGAAAAAATGTCCATGCACTGTACATTCCATAAAGAAGATAGAACATGGCAGTGTATCTGACCCATACGTTTTGTGTTTATTTTTAAACTGTTCTATTTGTACTAAAATTAATTAATTTTGTGAACACCAGAGGCACTGGATGCATAGTCAGTAAAAGGATTACAGGTCTGCCAGTGATTTGGTAGCTGAAGAGCTCCCTCAGCCTTATGACTCTAATAGTTCCTGTAAGAAAAACAGATGTCAGTAGAAAAAGACCCTGCTGTTTTAAGCAAACTGAAATTAACTAAAAACTTAGAAGTTACTTATGATTCCGTTAAAGACACCCATACTTACATAAAAGAGCTCTTTACCATCCTACTAACAGATAAGTCCTAATTATGTCTATACATTGTAACACTGGTAAATCCTTTTTATTACAACGAAAACTCAGAGTGCTTTGAAAGCTATGGACTCACTGCCTTTGTAGCAGCATTTTTATGCTATTTCAAACCATTAGAGTGCTTTTTTATGCAATCATATTTTAATGTCTCCCTGCTTCTCCTTTCTTAATTCATTCGTCACAATATAAAGCCACCATTGTCTTTTGCTTAATTATCCTTTGCCTTCTATTGGATTTTTAGCCAGGATTTTGTTCAATAAAACAAACAGTCCCCAAAAGGCAAACAAACTGCAACTGAGGAAAAAGGTGACTTCCTGAAAGCATTGATAATTCATCAAAACAATAGATACCTACTGCTGCTCAATGAGAGATAAGCTCGGAGGCCAACATGTTATGAGTAAAGATTACTACACCAAGTCTTGAGTGATGACAGAGTGAGAAGAGGCCCAAGCTACCAGCAGTACCAATGGCACGGTGCTGTGCTGCATCCTGCAATGGCAGCACTTAGCATAGCCTCCTTGAGTTCCTCTGCAGCAGGCTGAACTGGCCCTCTTTTATACCATGAAGCTGGAGGGGGACAGGGAAAAAGAAATTATTGCTGCTGTGTGTTGTTGTTGAGATGGACATGACATATATAGACTCGCACAGCAACGGCTTTGGGTCAAAGGAAAGAAGAAAATTTTATTCATCACTACAAGGCCTCTTTTATACTATTTCTAACATTTGTGCCACATATCTATTGGCTCCCAATTCACCACCCCACAATATCATTGGTTACCTATAGTTAGCACAACATCTTGCAATAACAACAGCTGCAAATTTCTTATTATCTTTATGATTCTTGCTTGTTTCGAGCCGGAATCCTCATGGTTCGATGTCTGTGAACCAAGGCAAGCTAACAGCTCTCACTGCAAGCTAGCACTTCCCACAATTCCCCCTTTTCGTTTTTCATCTGAAGATGCAGCACTTGTAGTCTTCTGCTGGAGTGTCGAGTTGCTAGATCGGTTCCTCTGAACCCTGGCTCTCAGTTTTGACCAGACAAACAGGCAACTGCTTTAGACCTGTTGGTGATAGAACTCTCTTCTCCAGGTTAATAAGTTATCTGAGCTTTGTTATTGCGTGCTACTGTACACCCAAATGTAGCTATTGCATTATGAGCAAAAATGATCAAGGTAATAGACGTAATCATTGACACACAAGAGAAAGAACAGTACTTTACACATCAGCAATTATTTAGCTCTTGGCTATACCCAGAGTCTGCAGCTGCTGGAAAGCCCCATTTCACAGGCAAGATTTGGAGAACCTTTCCCAGGCAAGGTTCCCAAGTTTACCTCAAAGGGGGTCCAGCTGTCATGAAGCCGAATTAGTAAGCTCAAGTGACTCAATTATATTTTTAGCGCAGAAACATCTGAGATAGAAGGTATAGTACCCAACCAGCTAGGGCCAGGGCCTGGCCAGAGCCTAGGCCTTAACTGGGAGGGCTTCCCTAAAATATCCTACAAAGAAGATTAATATCAATTAGGAAAATTCTTTAAAATAATACACTTCTTACAGATAAGGCACTTAACAGATAAACTATTTAGCAACTAATTAATACAGGAAATAACAGCAACATGGAATTCTAGAGGGTTGAATCTCTGCAGGATTAACTGGAAAGATAAAAGTGCAGCAAAACAAGTTTCAACATTCTGCTCGCAGTTTTGATATCTCTGGTTTTCTGGCACATTCCTCTTTGTAAGCTTCCATCTTGTTCTCAAGGGTACACGATAATTGGCTCAAGATTGAGTTCTGACTCGCAGCTGTCAGCTCTCACAGGTCCCCCTCTTTGTTTTTCAGCCAAAAATGCAGTGTTTGTGATCCTCTGCAGGGCCCTTTGCAGAAAGGACAACAAGCACAGCATGAACAACAATAACAAACAAACAACAAGCAAGATCATGGCTCCCATCTTCAGCAAGTCCTTGAGCCATCCTGTGATACCCCAGTTACTAAACAACGTATCAAACCAGCTATCACTTTCTCTCAGGTTCTGCACTCCTTCTTGCAGTTCTTGAACGCTCACAAAGACTGATTTTGAGTGATCTGATAAATTTATACAGCACATGCCTTCAAAATCCTCACAACCATGCCCATGCGCTAAAAACAAAAAATTAATAGCCACAAGATTTTGCAAGGTAGCATGACGTATGGATCGCACGTCTGTTAATAATCCTGCTAGAGCTTCTGAAGTTGCATTAGTGTGTTTAGCAAGCCAGCTTATCAAGCACAGCCAGTGTTTGTGCTGCAGCTACACCAAGAGCAAGCAGCAAAGCAAGGATTCTCAATCCCTTCCCCCAAAACTCCATGTCATCTCTGCATCCTGGGGCAAAGGAGTGAATACCCCCTCACTTATGGTGCAAAGAGCAAGTTCTCTTTGTCCACGGTGCAAAAAGGGAGTCATGGTAAGGTTTGGAGCAAGCATTGTCAAGCGCCCGATTGTGCATAGTCCACCCATCATGTCAGATGATGGCCATTGCCAGCCCATGTGCTATCTCCACAAACTGAAAACAATCCTGGAGGTAATTGTCTTGGCACACGATTATTAGCAAAAGCAACACCTGAGCTGTCATTACACCAAAGCAAGGCATTCAAGTACTATGGCTGGATAGGCAACACCTGATTCACATCGCCAATATAAAGCCCACCAAAACATGCTCTCGAAATGTTAAAATATACACAAGTTATAGCCTAAGAGATCCTAAAACACCAAGCTCTTGTGGCTCAAGCACTTTGAGTGTAGGTGAGAGTCTTATTATTCCCATATGTCCCATTAAAAAGTGCATTAATCCACGTTCTATCATCTATTATCTAGTATCTACCCACCAAACATGTTTGAAAGGGAGATCGCGGGGTTGAAAGCGAAACACACATAGAAGATTGGTTTAAAGCATCAGCCAAAGTTATCCACACATTATCCTGAGGCATAGGGGACAATATGGCCTGTCCTTCCCCCATGCAAAGCCAAATGGCAACAATCGCTAGCATGCGAGCTTCAGGTCGATCCATTGCTGTCTGAGGGCGAGTTCACTATAAGTCCAGCCTCACACACCGTGCCAGCACCCAGCGGGCTCCAGTATCTGTGGGGACACAAGTATACCTGCATCCCCCAAGTGATGAGGTCCCATGGACCCTCCCATTTGTTGGCAATCAGATCTCTTACCCACACCTTTCCCCGAGGAAGAGTTGCTACTCCATCTGACTGCAAAGAAAGACAATGCTTCAAGAAAACAGACATATTAGAATCAGAAGGTACTGTAAGATGCTTAATTGCATACAAGGCCTTTCGTAATCTGCTCTGTGGGGGCTCCCCTACCATTCCCCCTTTTTGTTTTACCAAAACACGTTTCAAGGTACCATGAGCGCATTCAATGATAGCTTGACCAGTGGGTGAGTGGGGGATACTGAATTTGTGGGTTACATCCCACAGCTGCAAAAACTGCCTCGTCCTCACAGAGGTATAGGCAGGACCATTGTCAGTTTTTATGGACAAGGGTACCCCCAAAACAGCAAAGGCCATTTGCCAAAGCGCAACAGCATCACGACCCTTCTCCCCCGTGTGCACAGATACCTGCATAGCAGAGGAAAAGGTGTCAATGGAGACATGCACGTATTTGAGGCGACCAAATTCGGCAGTGTGAGTGACATCCATCTGCCAGAGTTGCAAGTCTTGCAGGCCTCTGGGGTTGACACCTGCAGGCAGAGGCGCTGCAAATCCTTGGCAGTGGGAACATGAGTTGAGAATGTCACGAGCCTGAGAAGGCGTTAGTGAAAATTGCCTCTGTAGAGTATGTGCGCTCTGGTGGAAAAAATCATGTGATGCCTTAGCCTGAGCCACTGTGTCTGGCTGAGGTGCCACCCGTGCAGGACTAGGTAATTTATCAGCTCTGGAGTTACCCTCTGCTATAAATCCTGGTAAGAAGCTGTGGCTTCGAACATGCAAAATGTAGTAAGGATAATCCCGATCTTGAATCGCAGACCACAAGGCCTTTAACAATAAAAACAAAGCAACATTATTAACTTCCCTTAAAAGCGAGCAGTCCAAATGCTGTGCAATATCTGCAACATAAGCTGAATCAGTGACCAGGTTCAGTGGTACATGAGAAAAACGCTGGAATGCCATGGTTACGGCCCTTAGTTCGACAAGTTGGGCAGAGCCCAACTCATGCCCTTCCAGCACCTGCCATCCAGATTCATCCCGCCAGGTGACAATGGCCTTCCCAATCCTCCCTGACCCGTCTGTGAAAACCGTGGGTCCTGGCAGTGGTACACGGGTATTTTTGGGATGCAAAGACAAAGGAGTTGATTTTGTGAGCTGTAATAGTTTGTGACTAGGCAAGTGATAGGCAATTTGTCCCAAAAAATTTTGCAATGCTGCCTGTAGGGGAGTGCTCTTAGCAAAACTCCACTCAAAGTACTCCTGTTGAATAGGAAGTACAATTCTTGCAGGGTTCTTGACCATAAGCTGCAAGTACTGTTGACAACATTTGATTATTAACTGAGCAATTAATTCAAACAACGTGAGGGCCATCTTTTTTGGTTGGTGAGGTAAAAAAATCCACTCTAAAATGTGCAGAGGGTCAGGCCATTGGTCACTCCACTGGCCAATGATGCCCATGGGGTGAAGATCTGGAATGGTAACAAAAACAGTGGTATCAATGGACGGATCTATTCTGTAAACTAGTCATGTGGAAACAGCCTGCTGGACCTCATCCAGCACCCTCTGTGCTTTGGGAGTCAACATGCGAGGCGTATTCAAATCTGGGTCTCCTTTCATGGTATAGAACAGTGGAGACTAATGTGCTGTAGTTAGTCAAGGTAGGATGTAACCAATTGATGGTGCCTAGCCATTTCTGGGCATCATTTAAAGTTTTAATGGAATCTTGAAACTGTACATTTTGATGCCATATTGTCTGTTCTAAATTTTTGACTCCTAAGTATTTCCAAGGAGTGTGCTGTTGCAACTTCTCTGGAGCCACCTGTAGGCCATGCAAATGCAAGGCGGCAAGTAGCTGAGGTTGTATCCTCAGCAATTCCTCCTGAGTTGGTGTTGCCATCAGTATATCATCCATATAATGACAGCAATATGCGCCAGGAAATTGTTCACAAATTCCGGATAGGGCCTGTGCTACAAACCATTGGCAAATGGTGGGGCAATTTTTCATGCCCTGGGGCACGACCTTCCATTGATACCACTTTACAGGCTCAGCATTGCTAATTGAAGGTACAGTAAAGGCAAATTTCGGCATATCCTCAGGGTGCAAAGGAATTGTGAAAAAACAGTCTTTCAGATCAACAATTAAAATGTCCCACCCTGTAGGTATCATGGATCCCAGGTTGCAATGCCCCCATGCTTTCCATCACTGCATTAATCTTTCGGAGGTTGTATAGCAACCTCCATTTTCCTGATTTTTTCTTAATCACAAAAATGGGGGTGTTCCAAGGGCTTGTGGAATGCTCAATATGTCCCTGTACCAACTGTTCTTGGACTAAATCCTGAAGGGCGGCTAACTTCTCTATGTTTAGGGGCCATTGATCAACTCAGACAGTCTGGCTAGTGAGCCATGGCAATGGCAATGTAGGGTTTGCGCCCTTCCACACAGTGACCCCTATGAAAAATCTGTTCCAACCCTCACCCCACAGGTTGCCAGCACGTCCCGCCCCCAGAGGTTCAATGGTGCTGTGGCAACGTAAGGCCGAACTGTGGCCGCCTGCCCTTCCTCATTTTTAACTAGTATAGGTTGTTTGCTCAAATAATTCTGTGTTGCTCCTCTCAGCCCCACGATGGCTGACACCACAGGAGTCAAAGGCCACATGGAGGGCCATGCAGAAAAAGAGATAATGGACATGCCAGCACTTGTATCAATCAAACCTCGAAGCCGAATGTGCAATGGGCTGTCACCAGGCAGAGTCAGGGTACGCATCATATGTGGCCGTTGGTTGGAGATGTCTTTAGCCCAGAAAACCTGTGGTGATCCAGTGGATCCAAAACCTCCATCTCTGCGATTCCCTTGTTCTGTCCTGGGAACAGATGACTTAAAAAGTACAAGTTGAGCAACACGAGTCTTTCCTGGAATGGTAACTGGGGGTGTAGGAGTAGAAACCATGGCACAAATCTGTCCCATGTAATCAGCATCAATAACTCCAGGATGTACAAATATCCCCTGGAGAGTAGCACTTGATCGTCCTACAAGCAATGTACTCAGTCCCTGGTCCAAAGGTCCATATGCGTTCAAGGGACCCTTGTGTACTTGACACAAATCCAGAGTCACTGTTGTGGCGGTGGAAGCATCCACACCGGCTCCTCCTTTGGTGCCCCCGCTAAGTTGGCTGAATAAGCCTGCATTGGCAGCATGCCCTGGGGAAGTGCTTGTGTCTGTGCACTCTTCCCCTTCACGCTCTTCTTCCCGTTTCCGAATTCTCAAAAGGTTGGCCATTAACATGGTATTTGGATTTGCATTGTTTTGGGTAATGGCCAGGCTTCCCACATCAATTACAAGAAGGGGCTTCTGCATTCCCAGTCCCCTTTCGCTTCTGCCCTGCTTGTCTGTGTTTGCAGCCAGCTTTCAAGTGCCCTCGCTGTCCACATACAAAACATTTCTGGGGCGGCCGCAAGACAGCAGCTAATGCAGGCATTTCACGCTCCACAGACTCAACCTTAGAACACGCGATAACCATTTCTGCTAATGTAGGGTCTCCTGGGAGGGTGTATATCACCTTTCTACAGTCCATGTTTGCATTATCTCGGGCCAACTGTTTACACAATATCTGTCGCAAACTATCATCCTCAACCTGTTCCTTCAGGGCCGCCGCAACTTTCTCTACGAATTGCAGAAACGGTTCCTTCACCCCCTGCACTATCTGCACATATTGGGGTTTTGGGCATGCCGTCTTTATGGTTTTTATCAATGCTGCCATACCTATCTTATGAATTTGCTCAAGAACTAGGGGATGCCATCCAGTCTGCAAGTCTGGGCTAGCAAACGCATTTCTTCCCATTAGGGCGTCAGTTCCAACTGCACACCTAGGATCATCCTGCGGTCGTTGCATATTCTCTGTCACAGCCCTGTCTGCCATCTTTCTCCAATTACTTTCAAAAATCCCAAATAGCCCAGGTTGAAACAATACTTGAGCAAGACGCTTAATATCATAGGGAGCAAGTAGGTCAGTGTTTATCACACGGATTATCTGCATAACCTTCGGGGACCCCAGGCCATATTCGACAGCTCTCTTCTGCAAATCCTGAGCTGCCTGACCCACAATCAGACTATGGATATCTTGTTGGTTGGATCCTGGCACGGCCTTATATACTGGACACTTCTGAGCACCCCCTTCTGCATCAACACTCCCCTCGGCCTCTGCCTCCCTGATCATACTGGCATTAGGCAGGCCCAATTTCTCAAGCAGCTCCCACTCCCCACACTCAAGAGCCTTTTGTTTGATTTGCTCCCAATTCAGAACAGGCTGCCTCCGTTGCACCGTCACCTGACAAGGGGGTGGTGTCCAGGACCTGCCTCTCTGGACTTCTTTGGGGCGATGGTGGCAGTACCCCTTTTCCAATGAATACTCCCACCTTGGCATGCCTGCCAAGCCTCCTTGTCTACTTCCCCGCTCATCCTCACTGTCATTATCAGTATCCCTAGGTAGCAGCCAGGATGATTGTTGTGAGAGTCGTCTCGTAAGTGGCTGTGTAGGTGGGGGAGGTGGAGGTGGGGAGGCCGCAGGGACGAGCGGCAGAGTAGGGTCCGCTCTCCGCTCCTTCAAAGTCAGCTCTGCCAGCTGGTCAGCAGGCGAAGGATAAACCGGCTGCACAAAATCTCTAGAGGATGGGTAGGTCGGTTGCACATAGTCTCTTGGGGAGACATATGACTTTTTAGCAACGACATTCTCCTTAACAGGAACCTTTTGAGTCCCAGGCAGATTGGGGGCCATCCCTTCTGAACAGCACCTGTCTCCTCCTCTTGGTTCCATCAGGTCATCTCCCATAGGCTCTGTTTTTGTCTTTTCTCCAGGCCGTTCTTTCTCTGCCTCCTTCTGCTCTTTTTTCCATTGCTTCAAAGCTTTAAAAAGCAACCTCCAGGTTGTTACTAACTCCTGTGCCTCTTTGTCCCCATGGGAGATGGCATCCCTCAGCTTATCCCCAACCGCCTTCCAGGACCTTACACTAAAAGCGACACTCGCATCTGGTGGAAAACCATGTGATTTTGCCCACAATAATACACTTCGCAGCGCATGATCCGTCGTGCTAACACCAGTGCGCTTCAACAAAGATTTCCATGTAGACAGCACAGTCTTTTCCTGGATAGTCAAATGATTCCCCATATCCGGGGTGTCCCCAGCAGCTCACCTCAATCCAGGTGCCAAAAGCCTGGCCCGGACCAAAACCAGAATCCTCTGCTTTCACGCTTCACTGGGCTCTGTCCCTACGGTTCCTCGCCCTCAACGATTCACGATCGCCACCTGAAGCCGTTGTATCACGCTGGGGTCACCAGATGCTGTTGTTGAGACGGACACGACACATAAAGACTCACACAGCAACGGCTTCTGGTCAAAGGAAAGAAGAAAGTTTTATTCATCACTACAAGGCCTCTTTTATACTATTTCTAACATTTGTGCCACATATCTATTGGCTCCCAATTCACCATCCCACAATATCATTGGTTACTTATAGTTAGCACAACATCTTGCAATAACAACAGCTGCAAATTTCTTATTATCTTTATAATTCTTGCTTGTTTTGAGCCAGAATCCTCACAGCTCGATGTCTGTGAACTGAGGCAAGCTAACAGTTCTCACTGTAAGCTAGCAGTTCCCACAGCTGGCAGTTCCCACAGCTGTGCAGTCTGTTTACTGGTTTCCCTG
>VZRL01001285.1:508251-562028 GCA_013397895.1 Origma solitaria | reverse complement strand
CCTCCGGCCGCCCCGGCGGGGTCGCTCCCCTCGGGCCGGTGCCGCGGCTCGGGGGCCCCGCACACCGATGGCTTTCGCGGGGCTGATTGAGCTGTGGGAGGCTTTGAGCCACGCTGTCCCCAGACCCAAAACCGCACCGTGGAGAGTTACACCCGGGTTTGTCTCTGCGAGTGTGTTAAGTGTCCTCTGCAAACTTCTATAAATATATTCAGTGTCGTGTGTGTGTTAGACCTCACTGGTGTACACAGGGCTGAGGACCTTTGAGCTGAGGTTGGGTATGTGGCTCTGCAGTGCCACTGATTAGTGGGAGATAAAAACGAAAAGAACTTGGTAGAACTCATCTGATTTTTTATTTATTTTTTTCCCCCCCTTACGGTCAGAGCAGAATACTGCTTGAGTCCCAGCCTCTGATCTGGATCCCCCCGCCCCAAGCTGTAAAACTGCACCTGAACAAGGAGTTTGAAACACAAGTCTGGGCACTAAATCAGGCCCACAGTCAGTATGGACAAAAGGTTAATTTGTTTGGCCAACCAGTTGTACACCTGACAGCCAAGCTGAAGTGGACAGGTGTAGCGTGAGGGAAATAGCACAACAGTGGGTGCTAAGATTAGCAGTCTCTACAGTACAGTTCTAAATTTATTTTTAAGGAACCCTGCAAGTTTGCACATTCAAAATACTGGAAACATTTTATGTGTCTCTGTTTTTTGTTAAACAGACACTTTCTGCTATCCCTTCTGCTCCCTCACTGCCCATCACTCTCTGGTCACCAAGTAACAGACTTGCACCTGCAGTCTTGTGAAACTAGAGAAAGTTTGGTTCTTCACAGCAGCTAAAATAGGAACCCTAGAGAACAACTTGAACACTAATGCATAAACCCATGGGAGCTTTGAACTGAGACTAGCAATCTGTCTTTACATGTATGCTGCTGCGGTGTAATGCCAGAGAGAAGACAACTAATTTTATAGCAGGCATCTTTTGAAAGGTATCTCTTACCCAAACTTGATACAAAAGAAAACCCTGAATCTGAATATGTAACTTCTGAGTTCCTAGTTGTAAATCTGTAGAATTTAAACAGGAAGGAAATAACCTGCTTGGAAATTGTTTTTAGTTGTCACTATTCAGCAGGTTGGATAATGAAGTTAAATCTTTCTGTAATAAACAAACATACTTAGATGACAGTTGTGATTCACTCCATATATCCTTTTTTATTAAGAGGCAGGATTTGCAGGAAGAAATAGTACTGTTCCTTAGGCCAAGAGCTGATTAAATCAGGGGAGCTCTAGAGTACATAAATTCTCCATCAGCCCAACACAGTACAGTGTCCCTACTGCTCATTTGCTGTGAGCGGTCTGCTGAAATGAAAATTGCCACTGCTGAATTCTTCTCCAAGTTATGATGATTCTGGAAAGCTTATATTTTTCTAGTCTTTACAGCATAGTTTACAACTCACCTTATTCTGTATTCTAGTTTTCTCTTTCACTTTGTTGCTTTATATGTCCTCGTCAAGCTTATGGCAAAAACATTGAAAAAACGGGTGTAGTTTCATTTCCTTTCTGTATCTCATCTGATTAGCACTACAAAACTAAACAGTATGAGATTGAATCCAAATCTGAAGTACCTCCTTTTCATGCTAATTTGTGTATATATAGAGAGATTTGTGTATGTGTATGTGTGAACCATGTTTTCACATTATATTTTCCTCAAAATTAAAGTAAGGGTAGAATTTTCAGCAGCAGCACACAAGTCACCCGGGTTTGTAAATCCCATTTTCAGGACTATTTTAAGAGCTTATAGGAATTTTCAGAGTGGCTTTGTCTTTTTGCCACTTAGTGCCTATCATTTCTGAGAGGAGAACTTGGGTACTCTGAGTACTTTTGAAGGGTTTCCTCTTGGTTCCTAAGAGTCATCTGATGATGTGTAATGTGTGATATCAGTTCTTGAGGCAGAAAGAACTGAGTGAAAGTTGTCTCTCAGTTTATTCTCTGTATTCCTTTCCTTGCAGCTGTTTGGAACAATAGTCTGGATTTTGGTCGCCTCTACTGGAGTTCCACTGCCACTGCTGCAAGGATGGGTGATGTTTGTGGCAGTAACTGCATGGTTCCTCTCCATTGTGTTCCTCTCTGTGTTCCTCTTTGGTTATGCAAATAGAATTGCTGTCAACTGGAACCAGGCGGTAAGACTTTTTCTTTATTTAAGGATTGCTTCTGTTTTATAAACTGAAAATTATTTAATGAGAAGTGTTGATCCTGAGTCTTAACACCTGGCCTTCTGTTTTAGCACGAAGCTTTTCAAACAGAGGAATTCAAAACTGGAGAGAGAAAGAATAGGGTTACAGAGGTGGCAAAGGAAATACAGGGACTGTTTTATGATGGAGGCTGAGGAGCTTTTGAAGCTGTTTGAAGGAGTACACTTGTCCTCTCTGAGCACATAAAATGCATGAGCAGCAGAAGGAGGACTAGTTTAACAAGATGTGACTACAAATTAGTTTAAATGGCCAGAAATTATTTGGGTCTGGAAATCAGAAAATACTTTCTGGCTATTAGAGAAGTGGTAGTAACACCTTGTGAATAATGGGATGTAGAAAGATACATCTAATATTGTAAAGGAAAGGATGCATTTATGAAGACACTGTGTGATGTGGTTGTCTGAGATAGCACAGACTGGGCTTTAGCACCCAGAAGGTCCCCTGCAGTTCCTAAGAAAGTCTACTGTTGACTTTTGGATCAATTCCTCAAAGCTAGGGCAGCAATGGTGAGTGGCTGTTAGACCTTAGGTGGTAAAAGACAAAATAACCTGCAGTATGATATAGCTTAGCATCTTATTAGGAGACTTAACATCTTCATCCTTCCTAGAGGAATCTTGGTGAGACTACAGATTGAAAATATTCTTTGCTCGGCTTTTCATTGTGAAGACAAAGCCTGAACCTTGCTCTAGTGGATTGTTATGGCTTGTGCCAGTAGTTCTCAAACTGGAGCTTCCTGTTAAAAAAAGGAAGCTGTTTACATTAGTTTTTGCCAACCACATGGATACCTCACGTTATTGGCTGGTAATTTATGTGCTTCTTTGTTGTCATTAACTGTTTTTTACTTTGAGTTTTTAGTACCCAAGCAGTTGAGCATGAGATTATATCACACTCTCTTATACTACTGGAAGTGAATAATAGGAGGTGGAAAAACTGTGATCAGAATATTAATTTTTTTTTTAAAGTCTCCCAAAAGCACTGCAACTTCTAAAATACTGAAGTATGTCTGTCTGTAACTGCTGATCACCTTCGTCTTCCTCCTACACAACTTAGTTTTCCTATTCACACTTTCCTTGGTCATAGCTGGAATTGCATGCTTCCTTATTAACATCTGTGGAGATTTATCTGTTCAGGTAATTCATAGAGAGGCCCTTGAAACAAAAGTTCTTTAAAGCAAACCATAAAGCTTCATGAGTTTGAAGCTCTGATAACTTCAAAGCCCACCAGTGGTAACAGATTGGCTTCTAAAACTTCAGCATTGTGATATTGAATAAACATACATACAGCATCAGCTTTCCAGCACAATACAGGCAGTAATTAGGCTAATAATCAGTTACAATCACAGAGACCTTTACAGGGATTTATGCTGCAACATCCTCACAAATTATGATGCAACAAAGCCCTTGAGCATGTGCTTAACTGAAGTAAATTAATAGTGTCCTAGGTTTCATTGAAACTATTTGCCAGTTTATAATCATGCATCTATTTAAGAGTTGCTGGATAAGGACAAAGCCTTTTATAGATTGAAAATGCTATACAAATTCCACTTTATAACAATTGTGTGCGTGTAGCACATTGGCTACTTGATACTGGCAGTGATTTGTTGTACTGTTAATTTTGTCCCCTTGTATATAATAAATTGCTGGAAAACTTTCTATGTCAGGAAATTGATACATGCCTTGTATAAAAATTGCGTCTGTAACTTCATCTAAAAAGCTGTATTCACTCAGTCAACATCTTAAATAAATGCAGAGGGAATCATTTGATCCCTAACTTGGTAGCTGAAACACAGCCCCTTCCAGCTGTCAACAAAAATAAAAGAAGACACTTTACCACTATTTTCAGGTACCCAAATGTTTTGTAACTTGTTGGCTCTAAACTCTTTAGGAGCACATCACAAGTTGAGGTTTTTTTTACCTTCTGTTGGAAATAAATAATTAATTACTGGAAACACTTAACTATTTTTGTTACTATAAATGCAGTCCTGCATTTAGTAATACCTTACGTTGTAAGTATATCTGCTCATACTAATAGAGATATTTTAAAAATAAGATGGTACACAGTGGAAAAGATGGACCTTATGGAGCTCCATCACTAAGTACATCAGTGCTTTAAACCAGATAATATGACAAGTACTGCCCTTTACAGCCTGACTCACAATACACTCATTTACAAAATTAGATGTGAACTAATGTATCATGCTTCTCTGATAGTGTTTTGCATACACTTTGTATGAGGTTTCAATGATTATACAAGTGTGGAGGCAAGGGAGAGTTAGGCACCATGATAAGAATTACTAAAACCCCACAAAGGTCCCTCATAAGATCTTGGGGTTTTTGGTCACACCAACCATAACCATGTAAATGTGAAACCTTACTGATGCTACATAGCTTCACTGTAATTGCAGCCATGAGAAGGAAATTAGAGGGTTTGGCAGGAGAATGAAGGAAATGAATGAGTGTTTCCTGAAAATTATCTCTCCTGTATGTAGTTAGTCCTGTTCTAAGTGGAATGGGGAACTGTAGTAGCAGGTTATATCATAACTTACCAAATCTGACTAGGGTGTGATTTAAGTAGCTTTAGCTGCAATCAAATACAGAACAAGCAGTGAGTTTGAAAAGAAAATTCTTTCAATAAAAAGAAAATCTCACATCTGTGAAGAAACTGCGTTTCTCTGACCAGGGAGATGCAGCACATTCTCACTTTGCTTTTGGGCAGACAGCAGCTAAGGATGCCACACAGTAATTTCCAGGGCAGGTGAGTGCTGTCTGCAGGACACACATAAAGTGTCCTGTGTTCTCACTCTAGGCATACTCATAGTCCGTTGCACTCAAGTGAAGTTAAAGTTCATAAAGAATTTGTTAGTACTGGAGATAGACTGCATATCATAAATACCATCAAAAAGCATCCATATACTTGTGTTTATTTTTTAAATTGTGTCTGTGCCATTTGCAGACCTGCACATGTATAGGCACAAAGTATATGTTGCATAGATCAATAATTGAGTGCAGTGCAAATGTCAGTTTTTCAGACTGAACAACGGAAGGAGATGTTGGGAGAATACTTCAGATGTTTTAAAACTGTACTGAAACATGCCTTAGATCTTGCTGCTGGAACACTGGACTCTGAAATAGGACCTGCAAAGCAGCAAATCTTTTTTATATGTGTCAGTAATGGAATGACAGAAATGAGAGTTAGGTGTTTAAAACTTAGGTTGAGTTACCATTCATCATAGAGAAAGGAATTGCCTAGAGAGGGCCAGGAGAGAAGCATATTTGAAGTAAATCCTAAAACCTGCCCTCTCAAGTCTTGCACATTTTATTCCACAGTATCATGAAGAGCTGTCAGATTACTGGCTACTGAGTAGAGCCAAGTCAGAGAGAGTTGTGGAAATACCTCAATTGTTGGATCTCATTGTATTGGGAAGTTGGACATTTCAGCTGTGTAAAAGCTGACGTGTTTCTGGGCATTTAGAGAAGAAAAACTTAAGCATGGAGGGAAGATTTTTGACGCTGTGATTATAGCTGAGAAGGGACTTACGGGATTGCAAGATCGTATTGTACTCCTTGAATTGTGATGAAGTTGGCCTGTATATGTCTTCTTTTTTATCTGTCTGAAGGGAGACTTCTGTAAACTCCAATAACTTTAAGGTGGTCTAAAATGTCAGCATGTGTACTTAAAGATGAGCATGTGCCTCTTAATTTGAAAGAATATAAGGTTTGGGGAGAGGGAGAACTGCCGTTTATCACTCATAATGTTAGTGAGTTGCTTATAATTGCAAGAAGCTGTGAAAACATGTCCAGGTTAAGCTCTCAGATGGATTTAACACTGCTTATCTAAAGTTAGTGTTATCAGTTCTTGTTTCATGTTTCAGTGTTGGATTTCATTTGTACTGAGATGAGAAGAATTAGGTATGTGTTGGAGCCCAGACTGATTCTGTTGTTTGCCTTTTAGGATTTTATTTTCCATGGGGCTACTTTTGTCTTTTATTTTGGAGCATTTCTACTGCAAGCAGCAACTACATCTCTGCATCACTTCCCCCGCAAATTCAACTCCACCACGCAAGAGAGGCTTCTAAATGGTCGTGAATATAACATAAGCATAGCAGCCTCGGTATGTGTTTCATGTATTTTTATCAGGGGAACAGAAGTCTGTAGCAAGCCCCTGTGGCTAGCTGTTCAACTTGGGAATTTAAGAGCAAACTGGAATAGAAAGAGGAGCTGTGAGAGAAAGAATTGCCTTTGAGAGCAGCAAATAATACCTAACAGCAACATGCAGAAATATTGGTATAAGCTAGTGCTAATGTGATAGCTACTCTTCGGTATAGTGTAGAGTTGCTACTTTTCACTAGTGTTTTAAACATATGATCGCTACAGCTTATAATTTTTAGACAAGTATTTTGTAAAAACAGTTTTGGTTATTAGAAAAAAAGAACAACGGAGTCTTTATCAGAGGATGAGGTATGAAATTCACACCTGTGCTTAAAATTCCAATTGCTTTTTTTGTACCACTTAGATAGTCCTGAACATGCCATGGAGATAAAAAAATTTGGACTAGGTCTTTTTGAAGCTCCACATATGTACTTACTACATCAGACATAAAAGTTGTCTGTCAGGACCCTGCTGTCTTTTACTGCAATTATTAGAGTGCTTTTCTACATAGCCTAAGCTCAGAATGCATTTTTCTCCCTGTAGTTGCATCAGCACTGAATCAATGTATTTGGTGATGTGGGTGTGCATAGCTGAATCAGAAAATATACCAGGCTTTAGTTTTCTCCCTGGCTGGACTCTTCAGGGATGAGTAGAGGTGTTCCAGGTAGGCTTAACTTAAAGAACTGAAACTACTGCCATTAATTTTTTTGTTCCATCCAGAGGCTATTGCATACCAGGGAACTGTATATATTTATAAAGCTTCTAAAACCCTCTGTGGTTATCTGTTGTCCTTAAAACTCTGTGCACCATAAATTTTGCACAGTAAGCACTTTCAGTTCATCTTAAGATGAAACCAGATGAACATTAGGTGTAAGGTTCACATTCTGTCGGCAAGAGCAGAATAGAAAGGAGAAGCCTTTTGCTTTGGCGAGGCAGTCCCTGAAGAGGTGGAGTGGGTGTGTCAGTGTCCCAAGGCCAGAGTTCCTCACCATCACCCACCTGCCAGTAACACACTGGAGCACATCTGATCCCTGGGTGGCCCTGTGGCACAAGGACAGAGGTGGTGTCCAAGCTGGGCCTGAACTAAGGGAAGATCTTTATACTAAGCAAATATTTCAGGTTCTACGCTTAAGTGTACCTCTTCAGTCCTAGTTTAGTGTGTTCAGATACCTTTGAATATATGGTCACTTCAGTCATTTTGTCTGACAATAGGATACTGGACACTCCAAGAAACAGTTCTCACTTCCATGCTACCTTTTTTAAGGGAGAATTCAGTTCTTCAAGCCCCTCAAATCCCTGTCAAGATAGAGGAGGAGAAGACACTTTTGTAACTTGCCTCAGTATCTTAATCAAGAGATGCTGGAAAATGATGAATGAGATAAATGTAGTCTTTAGTGTCTTTGCATTTTTTGCAAAAGTATATATTTAGGAAGTCAAAACATACAGAAAAAGAATTCATATTTGGTTATAAAAAAATTTAAAATCCTTTTAAATATTTCCTTGAACCAGTACTATGAACTACATGACAAAAAGAAAAAAGGTTGCGAACATTCTGTCTTTTTAAATTACTTTATATACCATGATTAGAAATATATATATGTTCATTTTTTACAGGTGATGGTTGGTTTTATGGCGTAGCATTTATTCAAAACTTCTAATTACTCAAATTAACACTTGTAGGTAAAGCAAAGAATGTATTTGTATATTAGAAGAGACAGAATCCATTGTTAGCACAGGACAATATGTGAAACGTTTTTTCAGAAATCCAGTTTCTCATTTCTTCTGTCCTGTGTACATTACATTTTCACTGGGGCATGACCTTCAGTTCAAAACTGTCCAGTTTAGTTCTTGAGCAGGAGCAAATTCCCTGACATTGCTTTGGAAGTTGTTCTAATGGCCAAATATCTGGTCAAGGAGGCCAGATGTGGAGTTGTTTCTGTATTTCTACAAGGAAAAGAGTTCTGCTGCTTAGAGGGATGTCTTCTTTGATGTTTGCTGGTAAAGACATTCAGTTGGAAACATCTGAGATTGATGTTTGATCAGTCTAGGTAAGAGAACTCAAATAGACAGCGTACATACACATGTTTATTTTGTACCGTAAGTTATGCAGAAATTCTATTTCATGTTCTATTTTTAATTGTCTGCTGAAGCAAGCAAGTGAAAAGTAGTAACATGAGGCCGTAGTAAAATGGGGTTATTACAGAGAAGTTCCTGAGAACACTTCAGAGGATCCCAAACCTATCTGTCTGTACCTTATTAAGCATTTTGGCTGGGGGAGGTAATTTGGAATCACTTTTGTTCCTATATTAATTTAGAATAGAAAAATATTGTAGAACAATATGTGTGATTCACTTTTTTCTTTTTTCTTCTTTTTCTTCTCTGCTCCTCCTCTAGATTTTTGCCTTTGCAACAGCTGTTTGTTATGGTTGCAGCACAGCCCTGGCATTAAGGAGATGGAGGCTAAATAACAGCTGAAGAGAGGTTAATGCCCACGTGTTCCACTTCAGATCAAATTAAGTGCTACTTGTCTGTTTTACTGTAATTTAATTCCAAAAAAGACTTTTTTTTTTCCCTGCTTAAAATCTGTTATAAATGCAAATAACCCCTAATCAGGATTTCCTCAACAGAAAACAAGTTTCCCTCTCTTCCCTTTCTAGTATTTACTTTCACTGTGTACTCATTGTAAGTGTACTCATTGTAGGGTATTTAAGAGTTTAGGGATGAACAGATACGTCATTAGTAGACAACAGAACTCCAGTGATACACCAGAAGAGGAAGAAAATGGAAACTAAGCCAAGATGTTAACTGCACAGGCAGCTAAAATGCTCCCCCCTTGTTAAGTCTTGGGATTAAGTGTTTTGCAGCATTACAGTGCACTCCACACAGGTAGAGCCTTGAGGCTCTTGGTAGAGTCACAGGTGTTCTGTGTGCTGCCCTTTGCATGATCAGAGCCCAAGCTGACTTTGAAATACCAACTTAGTATATATATGTTATTAACTTTGATGTACAGAGAAAATATTTTAAAAAACCATCCAGTGAAATCTTTTTATACTCTCTTATAGCTATGTCTGGCTATGGTCACCTGATCCTTAAAGCTTACTGTGTTCCATACTAGATGAAAACTGGGACTGTCAATCAGTAGTTCATTAGTTTTAGGAATTTAGTTTAATCAGATCTATTTATACTACAAAACAAAACAGTGCATTTGTATTGTGTGTGTATATACATGGTATATTTTTTTTAACAGGAATTTTTGCACTGTTTAACTTTGTTGGAGTACAGCTTTGTTCTTGCTACTTCAAGTGCTGCATTTGTTAGGTATTATGTGAGTCAATGTAATTTGAATGGAATGTTACCAAATAGTGAATAATGTCTGACCTCAATTCTTGCAGTGTGTTATTTGTTGCATTCTAAACCTGCAGTGTTGTAAAGGTGTTTTTATTTGGAGAGATGCCTATGCAACATCTTACTGAAAGCAGTGGAATGCAAAGCAGTCCACCCACTATGGAGTTTGCTTTTCGCACGAATGACGTTTAATTGAGCCTCTCTTGAATATCCTGGTGTATGATGACATGCAATATTAGATACAGAAAATTGATTGAGCAAAACTGAATGATAGCATTGTGCTCTGCTCCCTGGCATTCATGTTGTTTTGCACATGGTGAAGCTTTTTTTAATTTTGCTAGTAAATAATTTTTGCTTTTGAGAATAGTGCCAAAAAGATAAGCTGGGACAATAAAGGTTCCCTGTCATTTGTAAAACAACTTGTTCACTACATCTTTCCAGTGCACACCTGATTAATCTGCACAGACCAGCAGTGGTTGCGTAAGGGAAGACAGGATTTCCTTCATTCCCAGGCCTACTCATTCTCCTTGAGCCAACAAGGGTGTCTGCCATGGAGGTTACTTTATCAAACTTGTCAGGTGCAAGGATCTCTGAGGGGCACCCACCCTCCGCAGTGCCCTGCTGACCCAGGGCAGGTTCTTGTGGGTGACACAGCAGAGAGTGGCACCCTTCTGACTATGGAATCACTTGGTCATCCTGAATTACTACAATGGGATGTTGTCATCTGTCTGTTTTCTGAAGGTTTTTTTCTTCCAGAGATTTTGTACTCTGGCTGTTTGGTTTTTTCCCCTAATTCTCTAATTACATTGAAACTTTTTGTGGACATTTTATCTAGAGCCATATACTTTTAAAAATACTTCATATTGTATAAAATACATTTATACTGGAGTATATGGATGAAAGTATATAACAAAGACTTATGCTAAGCAGCATTAAAGTTACTTAATATATTTATGGCAGTAGTCTGGTTATTCATTTTGTCTTTGGAAACTACCAAAAAAACTGCCTTCCAAGTCTGACTCACCTGATGCTAGACATACCAAATTGAAGCTGAGATTTCATGAGAAGGTGCAGTTGCATTGGGGCTAGTTTTATATGTGTTTAATTAGTTTCACAACTAGTTTGCCATGTGACACTGTGTGAATATTGGTGAGAAGAGTTAAGTGAGTTACAACATTTCAAACAGATGCTGATCTTTGGTTTCTCCTGTATCCTGCAACCTGGCTGTGCCCTGCACACCACAGACTGTGCATGCCACAGCTGCAGTCTCTGCAGCCAGCTGAGATTATGGAGGGCAGATCTTAATGTTTTGCCTATTTAAACCTACAGAGTATGAATCCCACGCATGGAGTCGATTAAAGAGCTGTCCGAGCTTAGTTGGCATTTGTGTCTAACCTCCAAATTCAAACCTGAGGTGTAAAACCCATGATTGGTGAGTGCTATCCGAGTCTCTTAATCTGCTTGTGGAAGTCCAGATAGCAGAGTGTGGTTAGCGTAGCATGGAAACTGTTTGCATAGTGAGGAAAGACTGAACTTTCCCTCTTAAGTAGCAAAGACAAACAAAGGACAGAAGAGATAAAGGTAAAAACTACAGTAATGAAGAACAAGTTTTACAGCTAAAATGGAGTGAAAGAACAGAATTTTTGTGTTAGTATGGACAGGGTTTCGCTGTACGGAAGATCTATGGACAGTCTCAAACTGGAACATGCAGTTGTGTTTCAAAAAAAAAAAGGAAAAAAGTCAGTTGTTCATTTCGTATTACTTTATACTGGGAGCTAAAAAGGTAGGTGTGACTCAGAAATGGTATGTGCGTGCTGTATGTCTATATGCAAATACTGATACGGGAATAATATGTAATCCTTGAGACAGGTTTCCCAGGGAAAATGTGCAAGCTGGTTCTAAAAAATCTCATTCTTCCTTGTAAGAAAATTCCTCTAAGCCTATGACCTTGAAGGACACAAGCTTAGACATCTCCAAAGAATGGAAGGCATGGGGCGCGGGGGGGGACATAGGGAGATAATTTATCTCAATTAATTTAAGGTGAAAGGAACAAGACCACAGATACCAAATAGTGTTTTCATCAAATATCTCTATTTGATGTGAAGCTGCAGTGCAGCAGTAGCTAAGGTACCATGCAGGTCCCTACTGTGAGAAAACATTTCATGGTGCTTTGGATACCACTGTGTGGTAGCTGCAGGTAAATAAGGTGAAGGTGCCTCAAAGGAGACTTTCCTTGGAAGGGTGCAGAGATAAGCAACAGTTACTGCAGTTACTCTCCTTCTAAGGAGAATTGAAAGCGCACAGGTTAGAAAGCTAAACTTTTGTTAGAATTTTGGTAGAAAATACGCACAGCAAGTGCTTCACGGAAGTCCTGACTCTGCTGAATGTCTGGAAATAATCCAAAGTGACACAGGTCCTGCAGGATTATTGATCTGCATGGGATCAGTCTGTTCAGATTGTCATGATTTCTCTCGCTGTGTACATTGGTTATAACTCCTGACGCGAGTAACATTGTACTGCTGTAAAATGCTGCCTTAAAATACAGGTGTAAACCACAGCTTTTAAAAGAGAGGGGCAGAACCAGTGACCACACAAATCTGTGCCCTTCATAAAAATAAAAGAAAAAGCACTGGGTAATTTCTAGACCCGTGTCTTCTATCACTTTTGCTTCCAAAGCCAGATGACAATGCTGACTCCTGTTGCACTTCCTCTAATTGTTGTATTTTTTCATTTGCTTCATAGCTCTGAAGAATTTTGAGATTCGTAATTTCTCCATCTGAGTTTGAAAATATTGAGAGCTTAAAACTCTTAAAACTTGTTTGCTCCATTTTTATCTAGACACCATGAAATGGTCTCTGAGCAAAAGTGTCCTGATGCATTTCATGCTCCTCTGTCAGGCTGCCCAAGTCATACAGAAAAGCTTCCCAGGTTTTTGTCTAAAAATAACAGTCAACCATTAGTTCTCAGACTGAGATGCAAAAAGAACATTGCTCTTTTCAATCTTACGAAAAGAAAAACTTGAAAGTGAGAGCATGTTGTCTTTCTTTCTTAGCTGTATTTATACAAGTGACCATAACATAGTAATCTTTGTTGAGACATAAAGAAAAACAAAAAGAGAAAAAAAAAAAAGAAAGAGCAAATATTATGTGCTAAAGCAAGTAAACAGCAATGGAAAGTATTTTTCTTTAAGAAGCTGAATTCAGCATGACTGTTCTCATTTCTCCCACTTTTGCTCAGTTGTGGTGTTTATCTAAACACCCTTAATAACCTGACCAGCTCAGAATTTACTGTACTTATCCTCAGGGTGCTCCTGTAAAGTAGATAAGTGCTATTCCCATTTCACAGGTGGAAAACTTGGGCACAGAGACGCTGAGCAACGACTTGCTTGCCAGAGGCCTCTCACAGGAGAGCTGTGGTGGAGCAGGAAGAGGAAACCTGGCTTCTCAAGTGAGGGTTTCTTGGTGCCTTGTGCAGCAGCCCCTACTGCTGCCCACTGTGGACTGGAAGGAAGCACTGTAGTGTAGGTTTTTTGTGAGCTGACCCCACTCCTGTCTCTGTCATGGTGGTTATTTCTCTGCAATTAGTTACATGGGGTTAAAAGGTAGAATGACTGTTTGTGGAGGGTTGTGAGTCAAAGGGAGGTTTAACATGCCAAATCAACATTCCTAGATCAAACATCATAGTTTCCGGGTGTTCTAACAAATTTTGGTTATCCAATTGTAAATAGACTACATGGAGTTCCTGTTTGAGGTGCTGATCTACTTTCTGCATCTTAAGAGAGGATAAAGGTCCTCAAGAGTCTGTAGGTTTCACGTGCTCCCTGCCATACAGCATGTTTGAGCCCTAAAGTCTTGGTGCTAGCAAAACACGACCTGCCTTGAGCCTGCCAGGACACAGCACCCTTTAGTTCAGAAACCTGAGCTAAGTTTTGGCAACTAACCTGTTAGGTTACCTTTCAGGGGAACACAGTGATCAAACTAGATGATGTCTAGGTGTGGTTTTAACATCTTTCTTGCCATGGGATTATTGCAAATGTCAGTAAAGATTCTGGAGATTGTGGACAAAATATTCATACGCTTATGTTCAGAGTTACTGTGCCTGGCAGCAGAGAGGCTCTTAAGCAAGAACTGAACACTATGGATCTCTACAGGGTTTGGTGATGGTTGCAGCATTATTGGTAATCTTGAGAGAATGACTAGACTTTAATCTCATCTGAACACCTTTTCCTGGTCATCTCAGCGAGGTGTGGTCTCTGTCATTGGATCTGGTCTGTGACACAAGAAACAGTACATCAGAACAAACCCGAGAAAAGCTCTGCACACCTTGAAGAGAAAAGCCTCATAGAATAGTTTAGGTTTGGAAGGGACCTTAAAGGTTCTGCACTCCTCCTACTGCAGCGCTGGGACCTCCCACAGCTGTGTTGCCCTGTACAAAGGTGCTGGGATTTCCAAATGATCTGATTGTCTGCTTGAGCAGTTCTGCTTGCAGTGCCCACTGGTGATTGGCTTTTAACATCACTTTGTTGTAAGTGGTTTGGGTTCAGTAAGTTTTACCAAACTAATGAGGCAAAAAGTGTTTTATTTCCATATAAAATAGAAGTATGGAAGATTTTCTGACTCATGTTTTGTCCCACACAAGGATCACAGCCATTTTTCTTCATGTTTATTTTGAAAGTGGAAATCATACTTTAGCATAACTTAACAATGTAATTAATGTTATCACAGGTCTTACTCCTCACAAACTGCATGGCCTGGAAGTATTTCCAGACTCCTGGGTCCAGGTGAACACCCCAGCTAAGTTGCATCTGTATGTCATTCTTAAGACCTAAAGCAACATCTTCCCTTTTGCCTGCCTTGTCCCCATTTTTGGAAAGCAAAAAGGGAGCTGCAGGATGATCTAGACAGGCTGGACAACTGAAAAAACTAATGTGATGTATTGGAATATGATTGACTCTTCAATAGTACTCGAGGGCATAGATGGTCTTGAGGTGGTTCCACCAAAACACAAAGTTATGGCAAATGGGGAAATGGGGTGGGAGGCCTACCAGATAGTAAAGGAGCATAAGACCTCAGTACTTGGCTATGATTGCTTCCTGTATAAAATCTGGCATTGAATCCAGCACTTAGACACTTAATATACCTGTTTTTCAAACTGTAAATACCTTGGCCTGTGATCTAAAGCCCTGGGGAACCTGTAGGGCCAGCTTAGAGCTTTGGGCTGTTGGAATGAGAGGCAAGGTGAATCATCACCAGATACTTTAACCCAAAATTCAGGAGCAGAGGAGAAAGAGAATGGTTTGCAGGTCCCTTTTCCAACTTGTTACCAGCTCTAAGCATTGAGAGAAGGGCAGGAATAGTTCTCTTCTACCTGCACCCTTGGCTGAAATCACTATAGACCCAGAATGAGCTGCAGGACAGAAAGGATGAGGACTTGTACGGAATAATCAGAGGTCTAAGATACACCTGACCTACCTACAGCAGTGACAGCTGTTCCTGGGCCAAGTCCAAGATCCATCCCCTGACCTAAAATAAAAATTAAATGTATTCAATAATGAAATTTTCAAACAACAAGCCTGAGTGTTAGCTGGAGCAAATGTTCTTAGAAAAAGACAGTTACCTCAGAGAGAAATTTAATGGTGAACAAGAAACCAAATTATTCTTTTAGTTATATAAGTGCAACTTCTTTTGAGGTCTGGTTGCCAGTGAGGAATTTCACTAATGGAAGTAAGAGCAGAATTTTCCCTCAGCACTAAGTTGAGCTGACCTTTGAAACAAATGGAATTACAAATTCCTTGGCCTCGTGTCACTTGCTATTTCTCTTAGGGATCCTGCTGCTCGGGTGAGTTGCTGCTGGGATATGTTGCTGGTGCTCTTAAGGGACAAATAGGCTTTGTGGCCATGGCAGACTTAAAAAATGTGAAGACTCCAAGAGAAAAATGCAGCACTTGTAGAATCTCATTATTTTTGAGGACCTGATGTACAGCTTGTGAATGGTTTAGGGTCGGCAATGTTGGGCAGGGTAGATGAGATGCAATGTCACATAAAGCTCCTCAGGTGAAAACCTTCTACATTATCACCAAGTTACAGGGGTCTGTCAGAGATCTGAGTACGTCTGCTGGCTGAAGGGATAGCAGGAGCAGACATCCGTTCTGAGCTTACTTCCCTCCAATATAGTGTAACATTTTCGGTCAGAGAAGACCCCCGAGGAGAAGAGAGCAGCCCGAGCGCGGTGCCCGGGGCGGGGATGAGTGCCGGCAGATGGAGCCGCAGCGCCGGGAGCCGCTCCGAGCATCGTGCGGAGCCTGGGCAAACACAGCTCCCCGCGCTGCGATTAGCGCTGCTCGCTGGAACTTGGGCGATTCAACTCAAAGAAACAGGCTTGTTTTTCATCTTTTTGTTATAAGAAGACATAGCAACAACTTAGCTCTGTACATGGCTTCGTACTTCTGTCACTATGGTTGTATTACAGATTTCATATTTATCAAGAACAATCCCAGGACACATGTACAGTACAAAGTCCCTTGTGAAGCTAAGAGGTAACTGGAGACAGTATCCTTTACTGTTCTCCCTGCAGGACAAAATTGGCTTTATTGACTTGTATAAATCATTTGTGATTGAAATCCGTGTAGCTCCATTAGGTTAGAGAAGTAGAAACTAGCCTTCAAACCTTGAGGTTTTGGAGGGTTCTCTTTTTGCTAGGGAGTTATAAAAGTTAACCAGGTCAGCTAATATAAAATGACAACTGAACCAGCTCATACCATGGAGTCGCTGTCATTGCATAGTTTGGGGGTGATACTAAGTTCTTTTAGACAGTCAAGTTCTGTGCAGGTCATGAAGACATCACCAAACGGAGTTGGCTCAAAGGTGGCAGATGAACTTTAATATAGATAAATCCAGAGCAATGCATCTAGGAAAAAATTATCCACATTAGACCTGGAACTGAGAGTTATTTCTTAGGAAGGAGACCTCTGAGCCATCACTGATGGTTCTCTGAAATCATCAGCTCAGTATGCAATGGCAAACAAAATCCAATAAAATGTTGGAACTCCTAAGAAAGTTATTAGGAACAGGACAGAGGATGTAATGTTACTGCTACATAAAAAACAAACAAACGAAACTCCAAAAATCGCTATGGTGTGTTCTTGTAAAGGGCAGCAAAAGTGGTGGAGGTGTTGAAGCTGTTGCTTTATGAAGACTGAAAATCCTGGGACTCCACTCAGGAGTGAAGGAGACAATGGAGTGAGGACAATGGAATGATGATTTACCAAATGATGAACAAGCTGGTTAAACTAAACATGTAAGTGTTGTTTACAAGGACCTTGTATGGGATCTAGGGGACACTTGAGGCAACTAACAAAAGATTGGTTTAAAAGAGATAAAAGAAAGTATTTGCTGACACAGTGAACCTCTGGATCTTGCCAACAGGAGCTTGTGGAGGCAGACAGTATTAGCATATTCAAAAAGGGATTAGACAAATTAATGTGTCTTTATGCTAAAAGGATAAGGCAGGAGCATACCCTCAGTATCCCTAATCCAACAGTAATGAATGCTGCATTTTAGGGGAAAGGACTGCACATAACAACCAGCCTCATGTGGTCTTCCTAAACAGCATCTCTTCTTGCCACCACTGGAAAGAGCAGTGGGTGAGACAGCTCATTATGTGACCGGCAGGTTGTCTCTTATATGCAGCTTGGGACTTCTTCCCCTCAGCAAGGTTCCCCTGTGGGACACAGCCTCACCAGCACACTCAGTCCTTGCTCCATCACCAAAATGCTGAGTTCATCCTCAGCCTGAGGCCTGAGGCCAGCTGATAGTTTAAAATCAAGCCAGCTAAATTAAGATTTTTAGGAAAAGGTGCAACTTTAATATCCTAGCACAAACAGCACTGCTTGATTTGGTACAAATGAGTAACAGTGTTGGCTCCTGGTCCTTCACAGGACAATGGGAGAACGAGGTAAAATCAGGTCGTGCTCTTATACACAGTTTTGGGAGCATTAAATAGGTACGACAAAAGATGCCCAAGTCAACTGAGGAGGTTCTACCTTACCCTTCAGTACTGTTCCTCGGATTCTCTCTAAAAACATTTTTCAGCAGTGACAAGCTGAAAGCTAATTGTCAAAACTAATTATGTGTACAAAGTAATTGAAAAAAGATTAATGAAATTTCCATGTTATCGCTGAGATACTTCCTGGCCTGTTTTTTCCTCCCCAGTTCATCACCTTTTCTTCTGTGATTCTGCGAGGGCTGGGCTGCCTGTACACACATGCTCATGCATGCAAACACACACACAGACACCAACACACACTCACACTTCCTCATCCCACTTGGTTCAAACCATTCCCTCTGCTCCATCTTTTTTTTTTTTTTTCCTTTAACACAGTTCCAGTTTCCTCTGTGTAGTGTTTTCAGACCCCGTATGCCTTGCTGGCATTTCATCCCTGCCTCTTCTCACAGTCCTTGTGGCATGTTTTAACCTTCCTTGTTTTCAGGCTTAACTGACTCATCACTTGTGTCAGACACAAGGCGGGGACGTCATCCTCCAAGTGACTTGAGCAGGGCTGTGGGACTTCAGGAAACCCAGGAATTACACTCTGCTGCTGGACTGGACATGCCACGAGTTTTGTGTGTTGAGTGAGCGACCTGAAGGTGGTCAGGTACCTGCCTTTCCCTTGTAAAACGTGAAGCTGCTTAGCAATAGGGATATAGGATTATTTTTTCACTATAGGCAAAGCATTTTTCCCAGTTACTCTTTTTGAAAGGATTGAATGACTTTTGATGAAACCTTTCCCAGACAGTTCAGCAGAAAATAAGCAACCAGCATGGAGAATTGGTTTAAAATATGGGAACTCATAAGCAATTTTAAAAGCCTTTTAAAGGAAAGTGTTACATTTCTTTAATGATAGGCAATGCTTCCTGCTCTGGCCATAGCATCTTTAAAGACTTCAAACCAACAAGCCCCCTTGACACTGAAGCAACACTGCCTTTTCTTGACAACATTTCAGCTGTATGATCATCACTGGAAAATGCTTGTATTGTTATGACCAAATTTTCTCAATTACAATCTAAATACCATTTTTCTGAAGTAAATGAGACTGAGGTTTGCTTTTCATACTGAGGGAAGTATTTGCCACTTTTAAAGTCCCCCTCTTCCCTGTCTATATATATGTACCACTTTCCTGGAGGTCTGAAGATGAGGACCTCTTCCTCTACTGCTGTGGGGCAGCTGTCTTGGCTTGTTCAGCTGTGCCAGCTCACATCAGCTGAGCATCCAGCCTGGTCTTTAATAAGGTTCTTTTTGAACCCTTATGCTTTTTCTTTACCTAGCAGTCAGCATGATGGTGAGGGACAATTGACAATAAGACCAGTGGCTCTCTGAGAGAGATATGAGCATATAGGGGCAGGTGGAGGGGTCAAACTTCTAGCACCAGCATTTCAGATGTTCACAATAACAGGCTTCCCTCAGAAAGTATTCTTTATTTGAATATCCATTAAAGGGTAGCAAGTAACCACAGGATGCCATATAACTCTAGGTTATAACTCTCAGCAGAGAGGCTGCACAACTTCCTGGATTGTCTTTAACAGGAGGCGAGGCAGACCTGGAAAGCTTTCCATTTTCCAGCCTGCTGGCTTTAGCAGTAATGTCATGTAAGTCCACAGGGAGACAAGTGACCTTCTAGCTCATGCTATTGTGCTGGTAACACACATAAACAAAGCCTGTAGCTAGAGGGGGAAGAATTTCACCAAAAACAAGGTCTAAGGAGAAGTCCTCTCCTTTGCATGTTTTCATATAACCCTCCTGTGATGAAAGCTCTCCTCAGTGACTGGTGTTTTCATCCTCCATTCCCCTAAGGGGTTTAAACTCACCTCTCCCACTGTCAAAAGAGATCCTTAAACACCAAGGCTGGATCCCCTCAAGGCTGGAATAGCTCACGAACATACACACACATGCTGAATTTATATCATAGTGAATAAAGGGGTGTTGTGATCACATGGTGACAGCCATCAGTGAAATTCAGGTGATAATCATTTTCCTATCATATCCTTGTCATCCATTACCAAAGGGCTATAGAATATCCCTGACAGGCTACAGGTTAAAATTTTAATAGCTGTAAAAGATGGGCAAATCCTTGGACAATTATGTCATTTCTGGTACCCATAGCCACTACCAGCCTGGATGGATTTTCCACTCTTCTGACACCACACAGTGTGCTGGCATCTGTCCCCAAATGTAGTCTCAGGTGAGCCTGCTTCTGACAGCAATTTTGGACATCCCCACCCTGGTTGCTGCTATGGCGTGTCCCACCTGCTGGCCCCATGGAGGGTACCTGTCCCGAATGAAGCTGGCAGTTCTCTCTCACTCTCTCCACAGGCATGGTCAGGGTGTACTGAGCAGCACATCCAGCAGAAAGGGTAAAAAAGGATTTAAAATATTTCCTATCTTTAACATTTGAAAAATCTAGACTGTTCCAGTGTACTAGTGTGTCCCTTGTGGCTCACTCTACAGCTCAGCACTCCCCTTTGATGTTCTGCCTGCAGTATAATAAACTTCACCAAAGAATAGAAAAACAGCTCATCTCTGTGAAAGCCACAAGAAAATGAACTGGAAATGTGAACTGAAGCTGCACCATGGTTTTTTTTTGCAGGAGCAGATTCTTTTATATTAAGTGGCCTAAAAGGATACTGTAAAATTCAACTAAACGGAGCAATGGTCAACATTGCTAGAATTTGTCTGGGTAGAAGATGTTGTGTTTATAGCAGTATTGGTAAATTACTAAATTTTGGTAAGTGCAGAAAACGGAAAAGGACTTTCTTCAAAGCTAAGTGTCTTAATTTTTTCTCCTCTTCAGACTTTTGGTTTCATCTTGTTCTGTGTCAAAGAAAGCAAGCAAAAATATGAAAAATGTGACTTCTGGGAAATAGGCAGTTGTGGGAAGAGCAGAACTCAGGTCTGAGATTTGTAATTGGAAAATAATAATTTCTCTAAGATCAAATCCCTAGCGCTCCATAAGTTTAAAAGGGAAATATTCTGTCTAATCTGTCCTGAAAAGTGGGAAATTTTTTCCTCTCACTGTATTCATTTCTGTTTGTGTCATTCCTGGAAAGGGACCTCTTTTTTAGATATCTTCTAATTTTGTGGTAGGGATTGTGGATTTTGGTGAAATGCCAAAGTCTGAAGACTTTCAACACTGAAAGTTTCTAAGAAAGAAATTATGTCAGACAGACTCTCTTACCTCATATGACACTTGGCCTGAGATTTACTGCTGCTTTTTTCTAGGATGCTGGAAGAAAGCTGTGCTGCCACTTGGTGAGCAGACTGTAGTTCAGCTTTCAAGTAGTTCTTCACAATTTTTATCCACAGAGGAACCGAAAACATTGACAAGAAAATGTAGTGCATCTGGTGTAGCAACATGCCACATGAGCTAATTTTTAAAACCATGTATAGGATGTGAAAGGCCAAAAATCCCATTGTCTGTTTAAGTCATGAAGGGCCAGCTCCTCAGAGGCCAAAATTATGACTACTCTTGCCACATATAAATATGGGTGGTCAGTGCCTAAACTGGAGTCATCTAACCAGATTCTGAACGACAACACAGCTAAGGTGTCCCAGTTCATGGCCAGGAGACACTGTGGTGCCCATATCTAATTTTCACTTCATTTTAAAGGTACCATGTGACAAAATACACTGGAAAGGGGTGCAAGCACCCACTAAACATCTAAAAGGCAATACCTGCTACTTGTGCTTCCCTTTCTCTTGCTAATTTGAACAGTCCTGTGCAGTATTTGTTTAATCTCAAGGGGAGTTCGCACAGCACAGGGTCCTGCACTCAGCACAGCACTTCACCCTCCTCACCCCATGCTTGCAGGCAAGGGCTGAGCGTAGATTGCTCTGTCAAGGCACTGTTCCCCTCACCCACACCCACACCCAGCACTGATGCTGAGGTGCAGCTTAGCAGGAAATTCCCTATTTCATTCTTCCTGTCGGCATCTGGTCTAGCTTTTGAATTTCGTGTGGTTTGTGCTACACTGGAAGACCTGGAGCGGAGAGCAGTGCTAAATGAGGTGAATTATTCCCTCAAGCTGTTGCAGAACTCACTGTCAGAGAATTACATCACCACGTGGGACAATCTGTGGGATGTGTCTGCAGACAGCCATTTTTGGGAACAATTCTTCTCAGGCAAACAAGTCCACGACTCGGAAGCTGCCTGCAGGGAGTTGTAAGACTTGCTGTGAGAAGTCCTGCACTATTAAGCAAGGCACAAGCTATTTATTCACCTTACTGCATTAGTAAAGACATTCTGCTCTGCATACTGAGCTCACACCTGCCTTGTTGGTCTGCAGAAGGTCTCTATTCGTTGTCTCACTAGGAGTCAGACCATAAAATCCCAAAGAACTATCTTGGAGGATGTCTGCATGTTCCGTGACAGCTGCAGGACCTCATGGGGATGAGAAGAAGCTCTCTCTATAGAATGCTGTGCTCTAGCCCCTGAAACCTCATTGCTCTTTTGCAGACCCCAGCAGCAGTCCTTTTGTGATTTTTATTTGAGCAAAATTCCCATTGTACAGAGAGCCTTTAGAAATTTCAGGGGAAAATTTTCACTCTTAGGGACAGAAATCAGGCATGCAAATCATTAATACATTCTGGCTTTTCCAAAGCATCTCCTCATCTAGGTTAATCAGAAGCCATGAGAAGAAAAGAGGATTAGAAAAATATATTTGTACACAGAGTTTCTTAATGATTTTTCATAAGGCTCAACACTTATGTGCCGGTTTTGACTGGGGTGAAGTTAGTTTTCTTCACAATGACTGCCATGGGCCTGTGTTTTGGATTTGTGCTGAGCACTGGGCTGATAATGCAGAGATGTTTTTGTTATTGCTGAGCAGTGCTTATACACAGCCAAGGCCTTTTGTGCTCCTCACCTCACCACAGGAGGCCGGGGGTGCACAAGCAGTGCTGGGAGGGGACAAAGCTGGGACAGCTGATCCCAACTGACCCAAGGGATGTTCCATACTTTATGGAAGTATGCCAAGAAGAAGGAAGGGGGGATATTCAGAGTGATGGCATTTGTCCTCTCAAGTCACTGTTACCTGTGATGGAAACCTGCTTTCTTGGGGATGGCTGAACACCTGCCAGTCCGTGGGAAGGGGTGAATGAATTCCTTCTTTTGCTTTGCTTGTGTACACGGTTGTTGCTCTCTCTATTATATTATATTTATGTCAACCCACAAATTTTCTGGCTTTTGCTCTTCCAGCGCTCCCCCAATCCTGCTGGTGAGTGCCTGCCTGGAGTTTGGCTCCTGGCTGGGGTAAAGCCACAATATTTTATATGATGCAAACCCATGCAAAATCACATTGCTGTGGAATACCAAAAAGACATTTTTGATTATGAACTTGACTCTGGGATGCTCCAAGGCACTGAGTGTCCCAGAATGAAAAGCAGAACTGGGATGCCAATGGAAAAGGCTCCAGCACTGGTGTCTCAGGAAGGCTACAGGCACGCCTTTGTGAGGAGTCTTCCGACGAAGTGCCAAGTACAAGTTGGCTTGGCCAGCAGGTGTGAAATTTCACCACAGAAATGTATACAGGTGTAAACTGCAAGCCTCTGGCAAGTAATTTTTGTACAATTTCCTTGCCAAGTGCTCATGCTGGGGCTTACACCAAGAGCTCTGCACAAAAGTCAGAACAAAACCAACACTCAGTTCCAATGTTATTCCATCCCCATTTGGCTTTTGCTGAAATCACCTTGTATTTCATGGCTCCTTAGTTCGGCTGACAAGACTTAGGACTTATAGAGACCATATGCTCACACACCGGACCAGTTTTGCACAAACTGAGCCCATTCTGCAGAGGAGCAGTGCTCCTCCCAGTGCATCATCACAGCACACATGGTGTGCCCCTTGCTGGCTGAGTCTGACCTGGAACTGGACTGGAGGAGGGCCAGGGTTTGCTATTTGGTCAAGAGCAATATTCCAGGGGGATGGTGAGAAAGGTGCCAGAAGTGTTATGGTGTGGCAGAGAAGCCACACCAAGTGTGTCTTTTCACTTCCAAGACAAGTGGCAGCAGGACACAGTAACCTCAAAAGCAGTCCTTGGGGTTGGCTAATGCCTTAAGAGAATACTGTGAAGAGAATCATCCAGGAAAGTAAGTTTATGACGAGAGGGTATAATTTACAGTTTATTTTTCAGTAAGGTTTCATCCTCCATCCTATTCATGTTCCTAGGCAGTTTACACTTTTTTTTAAAATCTCAGTGCTTAGCCAATATTTGAACCCACCAAGGGTCATTTCCCTCAGAATGAGAAACAGTTAATAAGGTTCAAGTATGCACTCAGAAAGCAAAGTTGCATTTATTTTAAATAGGTTTTTTTCTAAAGAAAGCTTCTTTTCAGTAAACTCACAACTGAAATAAAGAGCAGCAGCCAAATACCCCTCATCAGAATCTGCCCTCCATCATGCTCTGGGCTCAAAAGCCTGCACCTCTTCCTCCTCTCTTTCTCTTTATTTTCAGTGTCCCAGTGACTGGCTGCCTGTCTCCAACACACCAGTTACATGTCTACTGCCTCAAAAATGCAACACCACCACAGTAAGTTCCTCTCTGCAGAGTCCAGCGACTGTTGGATGCACCTTTGGGTGTAGATGGTAATGGAAATTGTCCACCCCTGAGTTCTACTGTCTCAGTTCTACTGTCTCCCTTAGAGTGATTCACAACTTGCATTGATTTCCACTTATTAATCCTCCTTTGAATATTTTTGAAGGGGTCTTTCTCTTAGTTTTTCCAAATCTATACCATGGAGGGATTTTCCTCCCTTTTTTTTTTTTTGCAGATTGTATCACTGATGATAATATTTATTTCTCCTGATTTTTGGTCAGATGGCTTTTTTCCAGGTATAAGCATTTAATGTCTTGCAGTAACTACAAAAGCAGAAGCTTTGTGTTAGACATCCAATAAAGTGGAATTTAACCAAAGAAAATCACTGAATGACATTTTCTATATTGCTGACATCCAGTGAATTAGGGCAACAGAAATGTTTAATCTATTTCTTTAATCATATAGAGCCTGATCCAGTTCTCCCCAAGGAACACCACAGTCTTTCCACTGAATTTCATATGCCTGGAGCATATGCACAGTGCAAGTAGTGTATCTCCACCACATCAATAACTCATGGAATGTTCTCCTAACCTTTAAAGAGGATATGGTACATTTTATGTGTATGTGTGTGTGTATGTGTATATATATTTATATATATACACACACACATATACATACATATACACACATATATAAAAGAAGTATGATTTTATTGCCATGGCTAGGCATAAAAGTAATCATTAGGAAGTCTTACCTTGTACCTTGTGCCTACTCTAATACTGAAGTCTACAGCAAAATCCAAACCTGGAGGAATGATGGGAAGCCCTTATTACTTTTTCTGTGAAATGGTATTTTTATTAAAAGCAGAAAGTGATCTTAAGGCACCAATCCTCTTTAAAATAACTTGGGGTTTAGCATCAATAATGGAAATATATACACTGTGGCTGGGATATGTCTAATATAATAAAAGAATGATCTTACTATTTTGCTCTCAAATTGTTTCCATTTCACAGGAAGTTCAAATTTCCTTTAGTAAATGGTTTATACTTTTCCAAGCATACTTGCGTTCTAGTAAAATCTATTATATATGCATTAAGGCTCAGTTTATTTATTGGGGAAGAACAGGAACACCACAGAAAAGTCAAGCCTATGATATTTTTATGGTTACATTTCTTTAAAATAGTTAGCAACTCCTTTTCCCCTGCTATTTTGAGTAGGGTATGTGCTTCACTGTTGTCAGTTTCTTGTGGAGATAAAGCTAATTTCCTAAACAACAGCCTGATACAGGCTGAGACTATCTGAAATGCAAGTCTAAGATCAGAAGTGATGACAAACCTTTACAATCACAGAGTTTCCTACTGCTTTCCATGGAGCTCTGGAAGGGTCATCAAGTCCCTGTGCAAGGATCAGACCCTTGGACTGGAGCACCTCAACTGCTCCAGGCATGGGGATTTTACCAGCTGGTGTCCTGAATAGTGGAAGTTTGGCACATTATCCTGCCCTTTGATAGTGAAAACCTGGAGTCTCAAGAATTGAAATATATGGTGGGAAAAATAGGACATGTCAACTGCTTCTCATGAATCTAGTTTGCTACATGTAAAGAAAAACATATTTTTAATAAAATCACATTGTTATTTTTCGGAGAAGAAATTTTCTCAAAAAATTAAAAACCTCCTGCTTTACAAGGAATACAAACCTCCGTTCATTGCACATACAGTATATCCTGCTAAAATGCTGAAGGAAATAAAACCCCAAGCATTCCTGCAAGAATTAACTCTAAAAAGTTAAAGCACTGGAATATACCATGTTCATTTTATTGAAATTTCTCCAGTATCTGTAATGAGTCCTTTATTACTAATTTACATCAAACAGTTGCTGGCTTTGTGGTATCAGCTCTAGGAAAGTCTTCCAATTGCTCTTACCATTTTCTTTCCACTAGTCTGGAGGATGGTTTGTTAACAGTCCTTTCTTGCCTACTTTTATATTCATTCTCTACATATCACAAATATTTAACACGTTATCCTGGACCCTGGTTAAGCACTCAGTACACAAACTCCAAACCATGAGCCAGGTGCTTGATGAGGCTGGAAGAGGAAATAAGTTGTGGTGGAGCCATTGCCAGCTGTCCCTGGGGTCCTGCCCTAGAGGAAGGAATTGCTGAGTGGTCAGAGCTGACTAAAAGCCACTGGGAGAGCTGCCCTTTAAAAAGTGCTTTAATTCAGGTATTGCATAGATTCCCTGAACATAGACTGTGGAGGAGACAGGAAAATGAAAGTAGTTACTAGAAAGGCTTTAAAAATGCAGCAGGTGTAATACTCGTCTATCTGTATCTATATAAAACCTTAAGTCTGCAGATGCCTAGTATCAACATCTTAAACAAGCAAATTTCCAGTAGCAACCACCTGCTTTTACCCAGGATATTTGGGAGACTGGAGAGTCTATTCAGCCTTCCACATCACCTGAAAGCTCTCTCACTTCTGTTTCCAAACAGGGAGGTGATCTTACCTGCACAAAGCACATCGCTTCATGTTTTGTTCCTGGAAAACAGACCACGAATACAGGTGAAGCCAAGCCATGGCTTGGCTTGCACCCCCTAAACCTGGGGGAGATGAGATTTTGGGGCAAAAGGAGGAGTATTTTGGCATTCACCTCTGTGAATTTTCCTTAAAATTCCTCTCATTTCTTGTGACCTGGTCTAGGCCAAGAATAAGAAAGAAATAAATGTGCTCCTTGGGAGCATTTCAGTAATACCTAGCGATAAGTTGTCTCTGGCAGAGATTATTTCAGCAGGATCCAGAGAGGATTTAAAATCCAAACAGAGACAGGAAAGCAGCCCAGCACTCCACTTGAATTGGTGGTAGAATTAAATCAAGTGGCACAGCAGCACATGAGAACTCTCACCAAATATCTCAAAGATGGCATTTTAACATGGGATTATATCATGACTGCTTCTTTTGAGAGTCTGCAGGGACATAAAGGAGCATCAATTACACAGACACTCGCCTGTACCGTGTCTCCAGATTTTAGCAGTACACAATGAATGAGAGAGCAGGGGGGTACAAGTCCTCTCAGTCCTCTCAGCTCCTGGTTTGATGATGAAAGATCTGTGACAGTAGGTATGCTCTCGATCATGTTTCCAGGGTTTGGGCCATGAGGGAGGATGAGCACAACAGCTGAAAAAACTTGCTGCGTACCAATAGGAACTTGAGGAAATGGCTCCTGTTGTGGGATCCTCAGGGAAAGTGAATTTGTGGGCCATCTCATAGCCTGCCTAAAGACAGAATCTGGCTTTGCAGAATTTCCTCTCTTCGTCTTTGCAGAATCTGCCTCCTGTTTTTGTGCCTGGCCTACAAACACACCAGATAATGTGTGCATGGGGGGTTCTGCAGGTACAGCTCAAGTCATGCTCTCCTCTCTGACATGACCTCAGCACTGGGAGAACTCCTCCCAGCTGCAACTCATCTAATTGGAGGCATGAAAAACTGAGTCTGTAATTAAGAAAGCACTGAAAGCACAGGTCTCTAGATTGGATGCTTATCAGCTACACGTCAGACTGCCCCTACCAGCAGAATCATGTCGGGAATCTATTTGTAGAACTTGATTTATGAAGATTAATAAGACAGACAAATTATGTCAACTAATGGCAAAACCCATGTATTTTTCTTTCAGTTCAGATTCCAAAATGCTATTTTCTTTCTCATAAGGCTATTTTTAATGGCAGAGCCTATGGGTACCCTACCCAGCCCTGTAAGGAATGCCAGGACAGCTAAAAGCACTGCAATTATGTGGCCCACCAGAAGGTCAAGCAAAAAAGTATATGGTGCTCACCGGTATTTATTAGCCATTTCTAAACCTGGACAGAGCCAGGGGATTACCATGGTTTCTCTTCTTTCTCATCTCTTTGGGCAGAAATCCTCGTTTCCTCTTCAGTCTGTGTCTTCATATCTGACTCAATGTTAGCTGGAAGGTCCTGGGGTCGTCTGCTAGTAAACCAAATTCTGTTAAAATTACAAATGTTAGACACCATGTATCTTGTCAGTCTACATACTCACTGTTTCTCCTGCCATTTCCTTAAATATGAAGCACTTAAGGTTGTGAGTAGCCACAGACCCATTGGCTAAATCTGATCTCTTGTGCAAAAGAGGCCTTAAAGGCTGGGCTTTAGGCCAAACTCAACACTCATCCACATTAATTGCCTCAGGAGTATTTCACTTTCTGAGATAATTCATTGGATTTGGTAAAGTGGGACAGTCGCTGTTTGCTCTGCTTTCAGTCTTTGGTGCATCCCCCTTTGGTGCACTGTGCATTTCCTCCTGCAGTGACAGCACACGGCTGACAGAAAAGTTGCCCATGGAAGAGAGTAAGTGGGGAAATCTTTCTTAGGAAAACTCCCTGAAATGCAGAGCTAAAGTGCATAGATTGCTGAAGCCTCTATTCAGGTTTCCTATGTCTTATTAATGCAGACTAAATCAAAAGCAGTGTAAATAGATATAAGTGTAAATATTTATGTAAATGTAAATATTTACATATTTTTGTATCTACACATATACATAAATATGTAAGCATTTGTAGCTCCTGGAAGCACAGGATTGTTTCAAGACAGGATAACTTAGGTATGATGTTAACACAGGCATGAGAGGAGCTATTCCAAAATAACCTTCATCTGACCTTTTGGACCTAGGTAGGTGTTACCAGAAAATCCATTTATAACAGATATCAGGAAGGGGAGGGACTCTAATTTCTGTTAGTTCAAAATCCCAGAAGACTCTCCAAAAGCAAAGAAACAAGACTGGTGAAGGCACCTGTGCATTTATTATTTTATCTGAATATGTACATTTCTTTCGCTAGTCAAAGTAGTCATTTTGCTAAATTCATTTGTTTCTGCTATCACGTTCCTCTGCAAAGTTAGACACTGCTTCTGCAAATGGTTCATTCATGGGCTCTCCATCCTCAGGAAGGAGAAAGAGAAGTTCTGCATTGCACCAGCAAGCACAAGCTAGAGCCAGTGCCTGGCTGTGCTCTTGGAGGAGTTTAAAACACAAGGAGTGTAACTGTGTGCCAAACACAGACTAACCAATGCCCAGGGTAAAGGCAGGAGCAAAGGGGGCTCAGCTAGGGCTGTGGCTGACTACAGGAACCTTGGACCTGCTCATCCACTGGCAGAATAAGGGCTTGCTAATTGCAAAACCACTGGTTTGGAAAGATTATTGAGTTACTGGGTTCACATGGCTTTTTCAGTGGCAAGGCTTGAAAGCTAAGACAGCTATGGAGAAAACAAGATGGATGTCAAGATATGGTCAAGTTTTTTTGTATTTTGGTGAGTAACATTTTCTTCCCAAATCCTGGAATTAATTGCTAAATAAATATACATTCCTAATGTCAGAGTCTTAGAAGTACTACAGTGAAATCTGCTTGCCTGGAGACTTAAAACTCTCTATTTGAAAAGTTGGACTTTACAGGCCAAAACTTGCAAATTCTGTGTGATCATATTAATCTATCATGTGTATCACACTGCAAATTTGAGCATGAATCTGTCTCCGAAAGACTGAGCGAATTCTTGTAATATTTCTCCATGTTATAATAGTTTTCCATATTCCTGCTTCCCCTTCTGCCAGAACTATTGGCTAACAACCTGTGTATACAGAAAAATACAGTAGCTAGCTATAAACCTCCAGGTTTTTCACAGTTTTAACACTTGAACTTCTCTGTATCATTCAAATTTCAATATGAGTTCTATTCCAATTTCTTTCTTACTTTGATATCTAATCCTACTGAAGTGACATTGACATTTTTGATTCATTAGCATAATAGAAGAAAGAGGAATGAAGCCTATTGTCTTGTGTAGGAAGAAGTAAAAATACTGATTTTTTAAAATATTTTTTTCAGAAAATAGCTAGAGGGGGCTAGACACAATTCATCAGCACTTGATTTAAATTGCTGCATCTTCATTTTCTATGTGAACCAGTACATGCTTATTCCTGTAAGCATGCAGACTGAGTGCTTATCACCAAAAGTTTCAGAAATATGTGGGTGTAGTCAACATCTGTGATTGCTTTCCTGAATGTTTTGGGCTGTTGCAATCTTCTCATAATAGAGGGAAAGGGAAACACCTTTCACTGTGCGTGTAAGGCAAGACATGCACATTTATAATAAATTCAATCTGTGCCTGTCTCATATTTTCCATTTTTAAAATCCTAAATAAATATTTTAATCTTAAGAGGGCTTCTTTGAACAAAGAAAGTAGATAGCTTTACCTCCACTGCACAAATGGGAAGACTGAGGCAGAAATATAACTTATTACAAAATATACCTCTAATTCAGAAGTCAGAAATCTGTATCACTTAATCCTGACTACTCAGCAGAGTGGTCAAAATGGACCAGTATAATTCAGGAATGCCGTTATGACTCTTCACAGAGATATATCTGCATTTTTCATACACAGAAAATAGAATGGAATAAAAGTCCATCAGGGCTTATTACCAACATATATATTCACATTTCTGAACATTAAATATATGCTGCTTCTGAAGTTCATGTCAACTCTGGTTTAGACAGTCAGTGCCCATTTCTGATTAAATCATCCTGCAGACCATTTTTATTTATGACTTGACATAGAAATATTCTTTCTGAGCTACCTGTGGATCACTATTTCAGCTAGTTTGGCCCAGATGATACTTCTCCCACCACAGAACAAAGACTTAGAATGAGGTTATGCCCAGCCTTGGGCTACTCATATCTCACTTTTTAGAAAATTATTGACATTGATACAGAAGCAAGGGGTGGATTATTTTGCCCTCTGTATCCATGTGCAATACTGCTCAGTGTTATTTGAGATGTCGACTTCTAAGAAACAAGGAGTTGGCTGCGCAGGCCAGAGGAGTCTCTTCTGCCCAAGCTCTTCTGTGGTTTGTGCATCTCTGCTGGCACCTCTGAGCAGGGCACCACCCTGAGCTGGCTGTGCTGAATAATTCATAGGTCAGGAGAGTGCTGCCTGTCCAGCTGCTGTACAGCTCATTTCGAGCAGCAGACATGCACAGATGCTCAGCTACCAGCAGTAGAGGTCTTTTAAGTACAGGGAAGGATTTGTGAATTCATAAATTCATAAAGGGAGGGTCACAATCTCTGTCTAACCCAGGCTCCTGAATGGTGCAAGTGAAGTTAATCCTTTTCCCCATTATCTTCATTTGGCCAAGATCCACCATCCCCAGAAGACTCCACGAACATCTAGCAGTGAGAGGTGTCCCTGGGCCTCCATGAATCTTTCAGCTCCACTCAGGAATGAGCTGGAGCTGGGACTTTGCTTGGGTCTTAGGAGATGCTGTCCCTGCAGTCCCTGAGTGTGTCCTCAGCCAAATTTAGGAAACCACACTGGTTACACACCCATGAACCACACACAGCTAAAACGCTGCCAGCTGGCACTGGTTTTGAAAGAGGTGGCACAGGTCTAGCCTTAAATTCTCATCACCTCTCTTATTGTCTCCTGGCCTCCTTCGCCTTCCTTTAACTCTCATCCATTCCCCTGCTGGCTTCACTGCAGAGGCAGAAATGGAACTGTGACAAACAATTAATTGATCATTTATTTCTTGTCACACACATATTTTTCCTTAGTATGGGAAGAGAGGTTCATCTCCTACAAAAATTCTTGGGTGAAGTTTGATAAGAGTCAAATATGCTGAGACACATCACATTTCCCCCTGGAAAGAGGGAAAAAAACCCAAAGATTTTGAAGTCTGGTGCTACAAATATGGTCGGAGAGGGATTTTGAAATTCTGTCACCTTCATTTCAAGCAGTTAAGATGTACTGTGATTGCAATTTGAAGGTAAACTTCATGGTGAACATCCTTAAATTAATCTGTATATCAATTTAGACATATGGTTACACACACCTATTTTGAAGGACAAGGATATTGATCTTGGCAAGGCAATAAATTCCAGTGATATCTCTCTGTAGAATAAAGCCAAGACAACTCAAACACAATTATTTTTTGTCTTCACAACATTTTGCCAAAATTATGATATTGTTGGACACATAATTCTGATTTATATTCAACAAGAGCAGTAAAAAGATTTTATAGAGGAGACAGCCAGAGTGACATTTTCCTATAAATCACAATGATTTTTACTGCCACAAGATCCTGTGGCTCAACTTCAAATACAACTGTGCTGTAAACTGCATGGATGAAGTTGCATTCTTTCTCAATGAGACCCATGTTTCCCCTTTCTCAGTGAGTGACTCCACATTCCTATCAGTGTCTAGCAAATACTAACAATATCCAAACAAAAGTGGTTTTTAGAGCTGGTGGAACAGTGATGGGAAAACATGTTCAAAGTGGTGTCACTCTATAGCATTTCATTCTTCTTAAATAATAAAAAAAAGAGATAAGGTGCATACCAGACAGTAAGCAAGCTCCTTCTGTCATGTTTCTGTTTGTTCTCTTCTGAAATAAATTTTCCTGCTCATAGAATATGGAAGAATATAACTAGAACCAGAGCAGTATTTAACTACTGACCTGGAACATAGTACTCCTGACTTGAATCAGTTAAAGGGAATTGGGAAATACCTATATTCACTTCTTAACCTAACAAAGGAAAATCTATTAAGGACTGTTGAAATTAAAATAACACTAACCTCTCATATACTGTTAGGCATTTCCCAAGGAAGGCTGACGTTTCTGTTCCACAGTTTTTTAATTTCTCACTTGAGAACCATACTCACCAAAGGCAGGTGCATGAAGCAGGGTCAAGGGTGTGGTGTTCTGACCTGACTCTGAGTTAGATTTAGGCAAAGGTCCATCTCCTAGGCTCAGGATATGCTCCTACTGTTCCAATACCCCACTGAGAGCTGAGATGAGCAGGCAGCCAAAACAGAACCTGAAAATCATTTTATTGCAGACCATCACATCCCCTTTATTTCCTAATTCTAGACATCATCTCAGCTCAGGTGGCAAGGGTTCCTGCTCTTAGATTATGTATCTTTCTCAGGACTCCCACTCACTTCTGAGGCCTTATGTTCAACCTGGCCATGACGGTTCTGTCCCAGGATGAGGGCGGGACACATGTCCTCACCTCTACCTCACCCTGGGATGTGGAAAGCAAAGTGCCCTCTCTCCCTCTGCACCAGGCGTCCAGGGCCACACCAAGGGCAGCCTCACTCCAGAGCTGCAGGCAAACACAGGCTTTTTTCTTGCTTCTTTCCTTCGAGCTGCAGCTTTGGGGACAGCTGTGTTCATGGATCATTTGCTAAGTGGTATGGTCAACTGAAAACATGAATATAAAAGACACAAGTATAAGAAGGCACAGAATAAACATATTTTCTAGTGAGGATACAAAAGCCACTTACATAGTTGGTGGTGCATGGATCATGATTATTCATAATTTAAATGCAGGGGATGGCAGACCTGAATCTGCTCTTCACAGCACACTCTTCATCCCAGGCTTCCTCCAGTGCAGTGGCAGATAGAAATAGGAATTGTGTGGGAGTTCAAGCTCAGGATCCTCTGAAAACCTCTGTGTGAATGGAAGCTTTACACTTCTTTTGGGTTTTTTTTTCTGACTTTGAAACACCAAGAAGTAAAGAATGTGCTCTGAAGTAAGCACATTTTGGAACCACTGAACTTAAGAAGTGAAAAAACTTGAATTGCTCTTATGTTGAAACTGTCATGATAGTGTTACTTCTACTGACTTTTTCTTAACATCCTCAGGTAGTTCTGATTAAATAAATCTTACTGAAATTAATTTTCTTCCCTTCTACCCTCCACCACCTGTAAAGGCAGCAAAAGTCAGGCCAGCGTTAGGATATTGAACACTGAGTTCTGGCAGCAGGATAAAGGTCCTATTAGCCCTCAGATCATCTGGAAGCAAAGCAGTGTTGTTTGGCCATTGCTATATTTGCCATTCTCAAGGTTAGTTGATGCAGAGCAAGAGTTATATTTGGATCAGTAAAGAGGGGTGCAGGTTAAAGAAAAGAAAACTGAAAACGCACATTTGCAGTCCCACTGGTAGACAACAATCTGAACTGATTTTATCATACAAGTCTGAGGTGGGGGGAAACAGTGTGAGGCTAAGAACTGGAAAAGAAACATCAGTATGGGAATAAGAGGAAGTCATTAGACCAAGAATCAAGCCCTGTGGTATCCCACCTGGGACCTGATTTCCCTTATGAAAACATCCTAAATTCCCTTCCAATGTGAGTTTTCCTATGATTCAATTTTTCCTAAACTATACATACAAGAAAGCAGATAATAGTTTTGCCTAATCTTTTTAAACTCTATTTCATCTAATGTGCCCAGAAAATTCCTTCCTCTGACTGCTGAAATTTGCTGATAAGTGTGTCATTTATCATGGTGATTTTTATGATTTGGCACCACTTTCACAAAAGCCGTTCAAAAGTCATTTTATATCAAAGCAGGCAATCATACACAGTCATTTCAAAGGGAAACCACAGGTCATGGTGAACTGGACTATTCTCTGATTTTTGTGAATGAGAAATGAAGACTTATATAGTCACCACCAAGAATTTAGTCTCCACATTTAACTGATCAGCACTTCTATTTTTCTGTTTTATTGAGAATATCTTGCTTGTCTGTCTTAAAGAGTTTTAGTCTAACTTTTAAAGACTAGTGAACAATTTATGACTAGAAATATGGGCAAGCACTCTGATGCCAAGAAACAATCCCAAAGTATTAAGCTGCTCTGAATAATATTTCAATACAATTGAAGCTGCTGTTTTCATGTCCCTGAAACAGCAAAACCAGAAATATTTGGAAGCTGTTTTGACATTCTTGAACATACCATTAAGCAACAATAAAAGAGGTTGTCATAGCTGCTGTGTCATAACGGAATGAGTTTGTCTCTCTTCAAACTGGTAGTGGCATTTTGCTAGTCAGAACATCAGGAAAAAATGTTAAAATCAGAGCCAGGGAAAAAAAAGATTCACAAGACAGTATAATTCACTATTGTTTTATATTCATTCAAGACTTACTCCTTTTTTCTTTCAATCTTCTAATCCTTCTTTGAAATAATAAGCAGGGATGTCAAGTCTAAACCAATCAAGATTAATCTCATAGATAAAAGAAAATATCTGTAGTTTTTATTTCTATGTCTTGTTCAGCTTGTCAAGAGAAAGTTGGTAAAGCAAAGTTTGGTTTCAGTACTTTGCAAATGAGTTTGCATCCGGTGCATTATCTGCTGCTGTTTCCAGGCCCCCACCAGAAGCACCTCACAATGCATTGGCCTTAAATTGCATGTACCTTGTGTCCCACTCTCCTTACAGATTATGCATATCTAGATATTAAATACTCAGAGCTAAAATATAAACATAGAGCAGGGAGTGATTTTGATTAAATTACTGATATAATGTTGTTTAGCACTGGGTTTTCCATAGAATTGGCTAAAAAAGGTAAATTGTAATAAATACAAAGTTAATCCCAGGAACAAGATTATGTCTGATATTAATGAGTAGTGATTCAGAAGCAGCTACAAATATGCATCCTTAGCATCTTTAATTACACTTATCTACAACACTAAGATGCTCATTTCACTGCTTATTTCACTGATTTCTGTTGTCATTGTTCTATAACCAAAGTGGAATGAAACACTTTTGCAGAAGTTATTGTGCACTGGAGGTAGCACCTTTCCAGAAACAGGTTTTTCAGGAAAACAACATCTGCTACCCATAATATTCATGCGCACCTATAAGTACAGCTGTTACTAGAGAGGTGTCTGACAGAGAGGACAGAAATGGGCACAAGATTTATCTGTTAGTAGTATCACAAGACAGGTTTTAATATGTTGTATATAAAACAAGGGAGAAAATCCTAGCTTAGAGATCAATTTGAGGAATCAGGCTTTTCAAGTTCTTAGTAATGTATAATATATAATCTATGCACTCTCAGAGTTTTACAAACACAGACAAAATTGTCCCTGTCCTGATCATTCCTGCTTGTGGATGGATCATAGGAAGCAGTGAGCAGAAACATCATTTGAATTCAATTAGCCTCTTGAAGTGATGAAAATTCTCATAAATATGCCCTCAAATGGGCATTGGCTCTGTCATCTATCACAATACAGACAAGCCTAGCATGAAATCCTTCAAAAGAATTTGGATTTTGATCTTCGCTTTCATCCAATGCTGAGTAAGATCCACAGCATTTACAGCACTGAGGATGAAGTTATTCAACAGGCAGCACTTTGGCCAAAACTGGGGAAAGAAGCAGAGACTGCAAAAGTCGAGAGCACGGATCGGAGCCCGGAGGGAGAGGCAGTCATGGTGAGTGCAGGTGTGACAGCTGCAGGCTTACTCCTTGGAGGCAGTGTCATGTCCTCTTGAGAAAAATCAGCAAGTATAATATCTAATCATTTCATCTTATGTTTCCAAATATCTCTGCCACAGAGCATATTTGTGGACAAATATCAGTTGCTTGCACCTCAGTCCCAAGAAAAAATAATCTCTCTCCCAACTTTTTTTCTTTTCTTGGACTCTCACTGCAGTGATGTTACAGATCTGCTCTACTTTAGTCTTTGGGCATTAAAAGTGTTAGAAAAATATGCAACTACCTAATATTTAATTTGGTTTCCCTGTGTTTCCCCACTTTGCTTTCTATTGTATTTCTGCACCCAACCTGCCACAACTGTTAAAGAATTTATTGCAGAGAATTTCTTTCTATGGTTACAACTTAAAAAAATACGATCAAGCTGTTAGGCAGTGTCTGTCTGGGCACAAGAATGAAAAGGCTGAGGAGACAAATACCTATTATGACTTGTTTCTAAACACCATCACTGACTGCAATTTCACAGTTTACTCAGGCAATCTGCCCAAATACTTCACAATCATCCCTGTTAAAAAATTTATACCAATGTTAAGCCAGAACCTTTCATGCTGATTTAGACTGATCATTTCTTGCCCTATTCACTACAGATTCTACCTTACACTATGGAACTAACTCTTACATACTTGGAAAACTGTTAACCTGCCTCCATGCTCAGCCTTGTCTGTCTCCAGTTAACCAATCACAAATAAGTCACCCTACCCCAATACGTCTTTTTTGTAGCCTTCTGGCATATCCTTGCTGCTGTGAACTTGCTCCAGTTACCTGTACATTGCTTCAAAGGCAATGTCCAACACCAGACACTGTCTGCCCCTTGTAAACAGAGTACCTGGATCATTGTATTTTGGAGGCCACACTCTTATTTCTTCATCTCAGTCGAGGTTTGTCTTCCCCCAACATTGTAACACCTTTGGGTGGTGTTCATTCTGAATCTCTATTTTTATTTTTTTTTTTTAGAGATCAGCCACCTATCCAGTGCTTCCTATCCTGGATTCAGACAATTAGTCATTCCTGGTGCTAATCTGCACTGTTTCCACTGAATTTCGAATCATCGTTTGGATGACTTCTCCAATCTTTCACAATTTCTTACCCAAAGGATTTTTTTCCTGAAGTCTCTTCCAGCTGCTTATCCTTGGGAAGCTTAACACTACAGTTCTCTGCTTCATCACTGTTAATTTATTCCAGTATTGAAGATTTCACTCAACATATTGATACCTTCTCTCTGGCTTCCAACTCTGTCCTATATGTGAGCATAACAGTTTCAGCAAGATTACATCTTCCTAGCTTGCTTGTCATTAATACCATTCAAATTCTCTCAGAGTTAACCTATGTTGTCTTTTGCTTCACTCATCTAGAATGACTTTTTCATTGTACAAGGAAATCTGATGAGCTGATATGAGCCTTCCTTGAAAAAACACATTGCTCATACTCGTGTTATCTTCCAAATGCCTACAGATGGTTTCTTTATCTATTTGTTCTAGAACACTTCACCTTAACTAGAATTTCCCAGCTCTTTACTTTCCAAGGTAAGTGCTGTATTGGCCATTTTCATATACCCAAGCATTAAACTTGATCTCACAAATTCTCAAAATAACTTATTTTTTTCTAAGCTTTCTTCCTCAAGTTCTTTAGGCACCTATGGATGAGTTTTGTCAAGTTGACATGATTAAAAGCGCCCCACTCACCTAAGGGTTCTCTAACTTGTTTTACCTTTGTTCTAGACTGAGGCCTTACCCAGAATTGAATTAGTTAGCAATTAGTTACTTTTAAGTTACTATGGATGCAGAAAACACTTGTCTTCTGGGTAACATCTTTTGTTGCCTCTCCTCCCCAAGGAACAGCGAACTGGAAATGCCATTGTGCTTCCTCTTTGTGTATATATATCTAAATTAATATCAATGAGTTAACAAAAGCATTAATAATAAATAATAAAGTAATAATAAAACATTAATATTATTAACTTAGAAGAAATAGAATATCAGCTAGTTACTCTGCTGTCCTTAGCCAGGTACTTTGGCTAGTGCTATTGGTTTACAATTAATTTATAGTCAACCTAATTCCTATCTGATTTCCTACGTGCTTCTTTCTAGAGTTAAATGCCAGTGTAAAACAGAACAGGTGACCAGAATGTCTTTAAACTTCTTACCCTTTCACCATTCTTGAACGGTTTATGCTTGTTCCTTTCGAGTATTTTCTTTCAAGACTTCCTTTATGTCGTTAAGTCTCTTTACCTTGGATTACATATTTATGAAATCTTAACTACAAGTCCTGAGTTTATTGTTTCCTGCTCTCGGGACACGTCTCCTCTTCCTAAGAACAGGGAAGTCACGAGCTCCTTGCCACACTTGTTGCCTTTCTCCTTCCCATCCATAACCAGCTCCTCCCCTTTTGATTACAATCAAAACCAGAAAGCATTTCCTATTTTATTTATTTATTTATGTAAGTATTCAAGCAAATGCTTAAATGCCTTCTGTCATGAGAACCTATTTTTTTAAACAGTTGTTAATTCTGGATATCATAATGTTGAAGTTCCACTCTTTCCTGCTGCACTGTTAGAGGGAATGTCTAGTCTGGTTATCCACGCACTCCACATTATGTACTAAAATGTCAGACCTTTGTTATGGTCCTGTTTTAAAGGTTTCCATAAAAATAGTGCAATCTAGTTCTTCAGTCATGAGAAAGGGTTTTATTTCTAAAGTGTTTGACTTTCAGAGGCCTTTAAAATATTTTGGCAATTGGAACTATCAGTACAGATTGGAAGTCTGTTGAAAAGATACCTTAGAGACTTTTGGCTTTACTTTGCATTCTTACAGAAAGAAATCATTCAGAAAGGAAAAAAGGAAAAGAAAAAGGAACTTTACTGTCCTGCTGAGAGTCACTTTACCTATTTTTCCCCTGACCGGGCCTCCTATTGGAAAAGCATTGCAATGAATACCTGGACTCCAGTGTCATCTCAAGCAGAAAATTGATTTTGACATTTCTTGTCAGTCTTTTTTTCTTTTGCCACCTTCTGATAATACCACAATAGAATGGTCCCTTGCTCAGAAGAGTCGGACACCCAAAGGTCTGTGAAGGGCCTTTCTCATTTAATTGATCTCATTCTGCTAGGGAAAACATGGAACCGGTGCTAGGTTAACATGGAAGCCCCAACAGACTGAAATGTAGAATAATCCAGAGAATGAAATCCTTGAAGCTCCAGAGCTGTGTTGGAGAGGTCTGTGCAGCCCTGTAAACTGTGGTGTGACACACCTCTGTACCACCATCCCCTCCGTAGGGGAAGAGAAACTCCTTGATTTCTTACCTGAAGTTACTGAATAACTTCTCTCTAGACCACGAGCAACCATTGTCTTCATGTTCTGCCTAATTTGCTATTTCATAATACCCTGGGACATTTGCCATCACTCCCTTCCCCTCACTGATAACAGACTCTTTGGAAGGCCACCAACTTGGACTAAGTATTGTATAATGAGTAATCTGAAAAGCAATAGGGAGTAGCAAAATTCCAGTTTCCTGCACCATGCCATGGGGCTGTCCTCAGGAATAATAATATTGTCCACAAGTTTTATACCTTTTTATTTTTAAGATCTTAATTGCTTTATTTTGGTGAGTATCATCATTAGTGTGAGAATTGTAGGACATCAGGATACTAAGTTTTTAAGTGATTTGCTTAAAAAGAAGTCTGGAAAATTCAGGATTTCCCCCTTGGTCTAATAGTTGTGCTTCATATATGTGCCCCCTACCTGCTGTTATTAAACACCCTAGAGAACAAGCCTGCCCCAAATCTGCTGATTTTTGTGGAATTTTTCTCTATTAACATCACTGGGTATTAGATAAGTCTCTGAGCAGGTGTGGAGACAGGACTGCTATGAACCAGAAAAGCCAGAAAGTTAAAGAATTTGGGAATGTATTATTTTTGAATGAAATATGAAATGGCTGAAATGTCAGTTAGGAAAGAGAGAAGAAAACATAAAGAGATGTCCTCAAGTTAATCAAAGAATTACAAAATTACTGAATTCTGAGCAGCAAAAAAACTAATAAAGAGATTTATAGTCCTAATTACCTTAAATTATTTAATTAAGAAATGTAGCTACAGACTATGAACTATACTGTCCATGGCTACTGGGAGGAGAGGCTGATTTTCCCCAGATGAGTAGATGAACTGGGCTTGCCATCTGTCAGGTAAGAACGAGCATCAAAGCCCAACCCAGTCATTATTTATAAATGTTTTGGGATGTTTTTGTTTTAATTCTATGACCTTCCTTTGGAAAATGGATTGAGTTTTACAAAATATGTAGATCTCTATTTTGCTGACTTTTGTATGGAAAACTCAGACAGCTGCATCCCAATATTTGGCATTTCCATCTCTTTCCCTCATCTACACTTCAGTGGTTTGGCTCACACCAAAGCAAGTCAGCCAAGGATATGCTCAATGGAGCCCTGAGCTGGAGTTAGTTTTCATGCTGACTCTAGGAAAGGATTTCCCAACTGCACCCACAAGTAAAACTGATGAACGAGGTTAATTCCCCTCACTGCCCTTCTTTCTGTCCTCCCTTATTTTTAACCTCCTTACTTTCCTCCTTCTCCTTCCTCTAGGCTCAAGTATTTCATTCTTTTGTTTTCAAAAAGGCTTTTCTCTCCCCTGGGTGCAGAGATCTCCTTGTTAATGTGGGTGACCAAGATGTTAACCTGCACAGGTCGGGGTAATTCTGGATGTACTGGCTGACGCACTCACACTGAAACTGGGAACAGGACCAGTACTGACTTCATTGGGAGAAGCATTAAATCCTAGGGACAGCTATAGAGGATTTCCATATCTAAAATTTTCCGGTGACTTTGAAACTTACAATGAGGTTTGGATAACCAAAACATTCACAGTAAGATATAAAAACGCTTTATCCATTTCCCCCCTCCCCCCAATTACTTAAGTAGAAGTACTCTGAGCAAAATGTCTACTTGAGTAAAGTTAAAATCTGAAAAGAACAAAGAACAAAATAGATTGTGAAAAATTTTGGTTGAAAACCTTGCAACCTGAGCACCTTAAAACTACTGGTCTTTAAAGCAGACTGTTCTGGGTTTTGGCAATCATATGGGAAAAAATAGAAATGAATATTATTAAAAATAAAATATTTTCCTCAATCACTGCATGTTACTGAAACAATATCAGTCACAGTTATTTATATTTTTGCTATTGTAACTGTTAAAAAATAGCCGTTGTTATAAAATGGGATACTTTAAAGCTAATTCAATTTTAACTTGTAGAATAATATAGCAGAATCATAGAATGGTTTGGGTTGGAAGGTACCTTAAAGATCATCTGCTTCCAACCCTACTACAACAGCTTCATAAAGGTCGTGCTACTTGAAATTCAGGTTCTTTAATTTCACAGAAAGATTTTCTCTTGTATGAAATCAAGCATCAGCATTTTAAAAAGCTACCAAATATTCAAGCCATCACATATTTTGTGTGAGAGAAAAGACTATTTTTGCTTGGACAAAAAAAACCCACAATGATTTTGGGCTCTACTCAATGCAGAATCAAAACTGAGCTGAGAGAACAGAACCAAGACACTGATCATATAACTGCATAACATTATAATTTAAAAATTCCTTCAATAAAAGAATATCTATGGGAAATCTTTTCTCTTGTTCCTGGGATTCCTTGGCAGCTGGGCAGCCAGGGCACTATCCCCTCTGGGGCAATGAAAATGCTCAGGTGAATCTAGTTTTGGATCACTGTATGTCTAAACAAAGCCACATAACACTGGTGTCTTAATCCATTCTTCTAGATTTGGGGAGATGGAGACAGGTTACCAATGCTTCTCGCCTAAAACCTAACCCAGATTTACCACCCCAGGCCTCATCTTTCATTGCATTATAACAAAGCCAAGCAAAATAAGATGTGTTTCTTTCATTTGACATTTAAAAGCAGAAAAATTATCTAAAGTACAAGAGATATGAGCACACTTTGAAGTAGAATTGTGACATTTATCTCAGTGCAGGGAGGGCTTTTACTCAATAAATTAAATGAACCTTACATACAAACCTTACGTTACATTGAGTACGTGTACTAGGACTAGAAATTTATATTCTCCACTGCCCTCTCTTTGTCTCCAAGTGCGAGTTTGTCTTGTTCCAGTGATGGCACACAGTGTGTTTACTAAACAAAAAGCATCTTTCCAGTATAGTGAACTGTTGAAATCTAGACAGGTATTTCAGGTTTTGCCTGCACTGCCTTCTTCCCTGACTGTTTTGTCTCCTCTACTTGTTTCTTTGACATATTCAAAGCTTCCTTTCTGGGTACTAAAGACCAAGATGAACCATGAAGGACTATAACAGGCAAAATCTGACAGTAAGAAAAATCTCCCCAAGTTGATCAAGAGGTGTTAGAACAGATTAACACTTCTACTAGAGGGTTGCTCAGTTAAGCTGTGGGTCTTTGAAGCCTTGTGAACCTTGTCAACTTTTCACCCAGACCACAGCATAGCAACATCTGGATGAAATGGCACTGACCTCACTCATTATGAAAATACACAACTGAACACTCACATACCTTCTTCCTCATGTCCATGGCTGAAAGTTGAGCTGAAGTGCAAAACAGATTAAGGAAGCCACTGGTTTTTAATCTCTCTGGGAAGCTGTTTTTCACTCCTTCTGCAAGACAAACTCCTTAGTGCTTGATGATATGTTTCTCCATTCATATTTAACATGTTTATAAATGTTTTCATACTTTGTTTCCAAAGATTTTAATAAAAACAGAGAACCCATGGGACAAGCTTTTCCACCTTTCTTAATTACAAGTCATAATTTGAATGTTCCTGAAAAATCACTGTATCAGAGGAGCACAGAATTTTCACTGCTGCTCAGCCTGTGTACTTCACTCTGTCAGCTGCCTCCCACTCCTTTGATCCCTGCTCTGCCGCTGATGGTCACAATACCATTTCTTGTAACAGTAGCTGTGAAATCCTTACTTGTACCATGGATGATGAACTAGAGATTTGTCTATTTCATAAAATAATGTATTTCCTTGTAATTATTATTATCAACTAAGGCCATCAAACATCACCAAATCTTAGTTTTGAATTACATTTGATACTCATGCATAAAAAAGTTAATGCCTATATTTTTATCATGAACACTAAGAGCATAAAAATGGCTACACATTTTCCTGACAAATTGCAGCTCCATTAAGCCTTTTTACAAGTTACAAGTTGAAGTGTTTAATTGCCGATAGAATCCTTATTTACTAAAGAAGACATTTTACTTATTAATTTGCTTGTTAATTTTTAAATGTAATATTTACATAATCTAGGCTACTAATATTTATACAACCTAGCACTTTTCCACTGATTTACTGAAAGTAGCGCTCTCTCTGCAGTAAATGTTTTAGAGTTTAGTTGACTGTTTTTGACCAAGTTTGATGTTTTTAAGAAAAAGAATTGTCTGATAATTCTACCAGTTTCTTCTGTACACAAGATAGGTTTATAGATTTAACTAGACTTTGCACTTAAAACTGTCACTCTTACATGTATATTAAATGTCCTGAATTATGCTAAGAGGAGATGTAATTAAATTACACAAATGAAAATATTTTAATTCATAAAAACTGAATCAGAGTAGAAAAGCAGGAAAACGTTATGCAGGGAGGAGGGCATTTTTTTTCAAGAGGAAAAGAAAATAGATCATCTACTCAACAAAGAACTCACATTTGTTTAAAAGAGGATGCTATTGCTGAGACAATGTTTGGATGAACAGTATTTGGATGATGAACAACACATTTTTTAATCTTATACTGTGAAAGAGTGATGAACAGAACAGTTTAAGAATGCTTTGCCAAAAGTATTTAGCATGATCAACTTCTAGTTCCAGCTCCCACTGATATGATGAAATAAGCTTCTTAATTTTATTTAGGTCAAAACTGTCAGGATCAGGGTTTGTGGTTTTTTTCTATATCTGTATTGTGCATACCACATAGTATTCTAGGAATCTACAATATTATCTATTACAAAAATATAGTTATTAGTTAATAATTATAATATATACCATATCACTGATTACTTCTGCCAAGGACTAAGATTTAAAATTGGCTTTATTGGACTTACTAAGATCCCTGCATTAACCTCCAGTTTTGTCATTACTGTTTTTTGAGATAAGGCTTGAATTCCATGGCAACTGATTAAAAAGTTGCATTATTAATACAATACATGTCTCTTTTTCTGCTTGTATTTCTCTATCTTTTCTTTTCTTTTTTTCTGGTTTGTTCCTGACCTTCTTTCATTTCTTTTTCCAGTTTATAAATTTTTCCTCTCTTCTTGGCAAGAGGAACAAACTTGTGGCCTGGAGACTTTAAAACATACTCCGGTAGCCATGGATTTCACATACCTAGCCTGCTGTCTGCACCGCATTTCAACTGAAAAACTATACTGAAGGAAATATTTCTGGAAACTTTTATGAACTAAAAGAACTTTACAGCCTTTCCTAATTGCCTGGCACTGGTACTGAAGGATGAATGGGTGTCAGTAGGCAGGACACACCAACAAGCCTCTGCCAGTCTTGTTAACACCGGCATGAGCCACTGCAGAAAAGAAACAGAGCAAAACACAGCTCTGCTTTGCTTCACTATCCCCCACCCCCTTTTTTTTACCCTGTCAAACAGAGGGGAAGCAGCCACAAAGATGGTGCTTGCCCTTTCATTAAACAAACAAGCAAATGGCCATTAGTTGGCCAAATGTCTCAGCCTTCCCCACCAGGCAGAGCTTCCCTAACTCCTGGTCAGGAGCCTTCCCAACACGCTGGGGCCAGAGCATCCAGCAGTGGCAGCTGCACTTGCTCCCCAGAGTATCACCCATTTGTGGAGCTGAAGTTCCACACTTCTCTAAAAGAAATCTACATTCAGGTGGATGGCTGCATCCCTATGGATTGAGAAATGAATTACTATTTCATTGTGGCAGTGACGTGGTAAAGAAAGCAGTCCCTGACGATGTGATTTGATGTACAGGCTATGATTGTCCATTTTTAGATCTTGTGACCCCCATCTACACTTTAGAATTCCTAATTTCTTCCAACAAAACTCCCACAGGATGCCCAGTACAGTACTTGTCATGGATCTAAGATCTTCAACCCAACCTTGCCTATTAGAGATGTATGAAGTCATCAAACTACTGTCTTGCTAATATTTATTTGGACATTTCCTCCTTTTTTTTGGCTTTCATTTTAAATTTCATGATAATCTAAGCACTAAACAACCAGTCACTGAAGTTCACAGTGAGACCCCTGTTCTGCAGTTTTTGAAGCATTGTTCACATATCACCATAGAAGTTTTAGATTTTTGTATTTTGCAGGACTAGTCAAGAGATCTCTACAATGTGGCAGAAGGATACAATTATATTGCAAATGCCCAAATGCCCATGAGTATAGATGTTTATGAATACTAATACAGGGTGCTCCAGAAGCAAGAGGTAATGTGAATGTCAGTAATGAAGTCATTTGCTACACAATCAGGAATGCTTTTCTGAGGAATACTTCCTCAACTGTCTGGATTCTCAGAAGATAATGCCTGATAGAACTTCCAGCACATTACAAAATTTACCTCTATATGCACTAATAATCTAGAATACTAAGCAATCTACATTTGCTTAGTATTTGCTCTAATTTCTGGCTTTGTGCTAACAGACTCATTAAACAAATGAGATGATGCTTGATTTCAGAAGTGTTTTATCTTACTGCATGTTTCTCTGCAAAAAATTTGAGGTTGTAGTGCTCCATACTAGATGGTTAGTCTGTTAGGATATCAGCTTTCCTCAAGGCTAGATGAAGTAGCTAAATTTCACAGACCCAGTATTACACACCAGATCAGGTGGCTACCACCTCTCCAGTCCTTTCACCTCGGTCAATTCCCTCCAGTGCTCTCTCCAGCTCTGGCAGAAGCAGCAATTTGAGGTTAGAAACACGGCCCTGGAGCTTCTTGTCACACCACCTCTACAACTGAACCAATAAAACAACCAGCTGGTTGAATTTTTTCCCTGGTAGCAACACCATCCTCTTTGCATGTGCTCCCCAGCTGAACAAGCTGCAGTGGTGTATGGTACATACTGTCAGGAATGGAGCTTCCCTTTCCAATGGGGCAGGACCACTTTTATTCCAGGACATCCTGCATCCCTCCTAAATATCTTCTTTGAAAGTAGACTAAAAATCCATCTCCAATTATACCCACAGACTTCTATACCTTCTGGCAATTCCTGGTAATTTTCACAGAGCAAACAAGTGCCATGCTAGCTTCAGTGAATATTTGCACTGAGTTCATTTTCAACTTTCAAGTGCATACACCATACATTACCAAGGAAAAATTATGAGGGGGCAAAAAAATTAGTAGAAGTCATATCCATCTTCCATTTCCACAAGAAAGAAAACAGAGGGCATCTGCCCTGCAAGCCTTTTAGAAGGAACAAAAAAGGAACATGGGAAGAGGGCATGAACTGTGTTAAAGCACTCTCCATAAACAAGCCCCTGAATCTGATTTAGAAAAAAATGTATGCTGATCTAAATAGACTTCTTTTCCTATAGGGGTATCAGTAGGAAAACCTGGATAAAATTTAGAGAAACATAGAAAAAAGCCTGAACAGATCATTTACAAGGAATATTGAAAGTATTAAATTATTTGAGTTTGGCTAAACAACGACACAATAATATTTTCAGTTCACAAGTATTTTAAAACTTTATTTTTAAATGCTGTTTTTACGACGAAATGAAGCTAATATGTGGACCACTCCTTTTAATACAGTATCTCCCTGGCAACCAGACCAGCAAAAACAGAAAAAGAGATTAAATGACCAATCATTCCTTCCATCTCTCATGTCTTTGATTTCTTTGCTGGATGGCTGATAAAGTGCTCGGACTCTGTGCCTCCTCTGGGTGAAGCCCAATGCAGTGTTTCCTTTGGCAAGACTCTGTGCAGTTAGATTGTGTGCTGTGCTGGTATCACATGGCTGTCTGAAGGAGAAAAAACCTCTTTGGAGTGCCAGCAATAAAGGCTTGGCTATCAGAGGGCCAAAATTGCACTATTTCCCTAGGAGTATTTTTAAGCCCTAACTTGCAGAAACCTCAAGGAGTTTTTGGGAAGATCAGACAACTGGCCCAGGAACTACGGATGGGAGTAGTTCCCTGGAAGGGCATCTAGCTTGCCAGCCCAAAATGAGTTAGTCACAGCAATGCAGGAACTCAGAACAGATGATGGAGAAAATGCAGATGTGTTACTGACTGAGAAAAATTATAGATCCTCAAAGTCATATATCTGAACTGAAATGTATGATCTTCAAAATTATTCCAGCTAGAAGAAGGAACACCTCTGCCAGGCACGTCCCTGATGCACCCCTCTTTGTGTGTGCTCAGTGTCCCTGCCCTTCTCAGTCTGAGACAGGGCGGCCATCACGCACTCCCGAGATGCCTTGCAGTGTGCAGCCGCCTCTGTCAGGAAGGTATTGCTCTTACACTTTTCTGTCTCTATGAGCAAAAGCTAGTTTTAACCTTAAAAACTTATATTATGGGAATTACTTCTGAGACTGCCTCCATACCCACAGTGCAAAGAACAACAGAAACTATAAAGACTGCTCAGTCTAAGAGGATCCAGTTTATTTGTACTTCATTTGTTTTCCTCACCTCGCATTCTCAGAAGTTTACAGTTTCTAATTTCAGAGCTCTCCTAATTCAAAAACCTCATTCCCAGGACGAGTTCTTTCTTACTCATTTATGACCAAAAAAAAATATTACAAAAGCATATTGGAAAATGAAATGAAAACTATAAAATATGTTCTCAGTACTTATGGCCAGATTATTCAGCACTTGGCAGAGACCAATGAGGATATGGGAAACAGGCACAAAGAACAACCCTAAATTTGGTAACAATACTTACTTGGAAATGTTTGGAACTCTCAATTAGCTGAATTAGGATCTCATTAGCCATATCCCTTTCTGTCACACATGCTCTGAAAAATGGCTTTTCTTTAGTGAAGGACAAAAAATAGGGAAATCCCACTCAGCTGAACTTTCTGCTTGCAGAACACCCGTTTTAGTACCATTAGGTTCTTAAGTTTGTCAGCATTTTCTTCCTGCCTGTGCTCACACGGGTAAGTCTTATTCTCAAGATCAATCTGTGAGGCAACTATTCAACAGCTGTTTCATCCAGGAGACCCTACATGGTCTGCATGTATCTCTTACTGAAGCTCTTGAAAGAGAAATTAGGTGACACATTCCTCAAGGCCCTTGTTGACCCTCTGCACCAAGTTAGTTTCACTTGGTGAATAAAGAAAGGAAAACTTCCCCAATTCCGTTTATCCATTATGATCTCATGCAGGAAAATGGGCCCATTTAAGATTCTCAGTAACGTTAATCTGGTAATTTCAGACAAAAAGCATAATTATATATTTAGGCCTAATAAATTTTAAAACCAAACCAAACAAACAAATAAAGACTATCTCATTTATTTTGAGAGCAAATCTTAATTACCTTTGTCCGGCACAAGTGCCAGCCCTTTGGGTCCCAACAGAGGAGAAATTGTCACTACGGATAGTGAGTACATGGTCCTGAATATAAACACCTACTGCCATCCTGAACAGAAGCAGGCATCCATACCAAAGCAACACCTACCCTCTGGTTCCTTGTATGAAAACATCATTTTGGAGGGCTGAAGCATAGCTCTTATGTGACTTTTTTCAGTCATCCCACCCTTACCAAGTAATAATCATTTATGGCCATAACGGTACAGAGAATTCCAGGGGCATAAAAATCAAAAGCTAGTTAGTGTGTCCAGAGTATCTGCTCTAAAGAACACCAGCTCTAAGCATTGTGGACATGAGCCATTCCTACCCTACTACTTGTACTATGTCTAACAGGATGGACACCATGTTTCTGCTTCTTGTCTTTCTTCCAAAAATGCCAGCCTGCACAAAATCACAGCAAACACTTCCACCTGCCATCTTCTGACTAAAAAGGGAAAAATTTCTTGCCATGCACCATAGCATTTCGACATTAGAATCAATGATAAATGAGCAAATAATAATAGCTTTCTATAAAAATCTGCATTTCCTCATATTTCCCCCAAAATAACAGTCATAACAAAGCCATTTGTAGTAACTTCATCTGCTGACTATACTATAAGTATTTCCAGAAGGCTTTATAGTTGAAATAGGTGTGAAGGAAAGAAACTTCTTTTGTGGAACTTGCAGATTAGAATAAACTGGAACTTGTGAATTTCTTTTGAGCACATAGAATTGTCTTACTCATAGATAGTGATGCAACTTCCCATCCCCACATAAATGACATTTTCAAAATAGTGTTTTGATCTTAAATGCAATGTTATTTCATTCCAAAGTTTTCTTCAATTGTATGTAAAATATTAAAAAGTAACATTCTAAAGCATTTTAGTTTCAACATTGTTTTTCCAAATTTCTTATTTGCTAAAGCTGTTCTTTCTTTTATGGATGACACAGGAAGCATAGTTGAAAAAAAAATAAAATCTAAATCACTGTCATTTGCACAACTCTCAGGTATTGCAAAACTGACAGTAACATAGCATAAGTTCAGTGGAGTTGCAGAACATGACAAAAAATACAGTAGAAAATAAAAGGCAGTAGAATTCTTCCGTCAGCAAAAGGATAATTAATTTTTAATCTCATCTCAAAAGCACGACCATGATTAAGTCTGTGGGATTAATTCTGATAAGGACATTAAAAATAATTACAACTTAAATCCTACTTAAAATAATGGTAGAGTTAACAGAGTAAACCATTGAATAAACCAGTTGATTTCCTGGAATATCCATCTCTCGGCTGAAGCAGAATGTCTTCTGAAGAGGGAAAACACTGGGTTCAGCACATGCACTGTGGGGAAACTTCAGTGGCCTGGTTAATTCAGCAAGAACAGCCATGCCCACATTGATCCCAGTGGCCAGCAGTAACTTTATTGTCCGTGTCACCGTACAAACAACAGGATTGTTGTCACTTGTCCTGCTCCTCTCAGAGCCATCTCTCGGGCTCATCGCTGCTGTCCTTCAGCACCAGGTCCTGCAGCTGCTGGTGGTGGGACAGGGGCCAGGTCCACAGGGGCTGATCCCAACACCTTCCCGCTGGAGGGATGGAGCTCTTCCCCTTCTTGTCCCTGGCCTTTCCTGCCAAAACCACACCCCCAGCAATGACGGGGGTGGTGTGGAAGAAACAACTTAGTCACACCCACACAACGATAAAACTCGACCCCCTTTCTCTGTAACCAGGACAGTTCCACATGTAGCTCATGCACAATATTAATAATGCCAAAAGATGTTAGGAATGTGCAGCTGTCACCTAGGCTGAGAAGCAATAACTAAAAATCAAACCTGCAATATTTTCTGGAAAAATACTGCCATTTACAAGGTAAACTACCAGAGGGTATTATTTATGACAAGTGCTGAATCATCCACCTTATATTTGTATCAGTAAAAAACTGTAGGACAAAAAAGCAGAAAGAGAAAGGGAAGGATATGGTGTTTATGACCATTTTGATCTCTAAAAATAGCATCACTTGCCATACATGAATGAAAGATAATTTTGTGGGGCTACAAATTGTGAAACAGTGACTTTCACAGGCAGCTAGCTTTAAACAGAAGGATATTACTATGAATGTTTAATGTTTTGTAATGCTTGATACATACCCTGACACCTCTGGATAGGTATAGGATCAACAACCAGAAACCCTCTAATAGGTGAGCCAGTTTTATTTGTAACCTCTGTTTCTAGTCTTTCAGATACAGCTTTCTTCAGCATTTTGGTGGTGCAGAAAAACCTTTAAGTATATTCTTAATCCTGGGATTCTGCTCCTGGGCTCTGTTCCTGAACTTACACCTCTCAACACTGTTCATCAACTGTGCTTCCCTGCAGAGTGAGAAACAGAGGTTAATTTCTTTACATCTTAGGAGGGATTACTCTTTGCCACAGCTACAGCCAAGGTGGCAACCCAAATATTAACTCACTTAAGTACAGTTCTTTTAAAAAAGCAAACACAGAGAAATTAAAATATTTATTTGTACTTACTAATTTTGTATCATGAATAAATTCTATTCATTGCCAGCTGAGCCAGCATGAAACCCCTCCACTGATCGTTATTTTACTCTGTGAGAAGCAACAAAGGCTACTTTCATATGATAAGAACTGTATGGCACACTTTAAAAAGTTGTAAGACCAGTACAAACAGAAAGACTCACAGTTAGGAAAATAAACCAGCATCGGAGAACTGGTAGTTCAATGGACTCCAAATTATGCATGGAGGAACTGAAATGTCCAGGAAAGGATGTTTAGGCCTACTGTACTAGAATGTAGCATAATCTCAATTTCACAACTGGTATTTAATAAACAAATAGAGCTTTAATAAATCTATTAAATGCATGTAAAAGAGGAGGTTTTTTCCCAAAATTAAGTATGCTGGCTTTTTTTTTCCATTCTTTGATTTTTTTCTGCAGTTTTATGTGGTGAAACCTTTCTTAGACACCTGAAGGTATTTAAGAGTGGCGTGAAGTAATCTAATTGAAAGGTAAGGAAACTTCCAGTGACTGTGAGTGATTATTGGCACAGAAAATCTCACCAGATTCTCATACAGTGGGATGGGCAAAAACAGGTCTTGTATGCGCCCTCTGGCTTACAGCCTTTCTTCTGGGAAAGCTACAGGAACAGCCTTGCTTCTTTTTAGCAAGTCCTCATGCCTGGCCAAGAGCATTGGTTATTCTCTTCACAAACAAGATGCTGTAAAAAGTGGCTGCTCTGACTGCTGAAGTCAGACATGAAGAAAAGAAGCATAGCAAAAAAAGAAAGGAGATAAGGAAGGCAAAATGACCTCTCAGGCAGTGGATGACTTAAATAACCTCAAACTCATTCCCAAGCTGCTAATAATGTTTGAACAACCCAATGTTCCCCTTGGCTGGTCATGCTGTTTGTGACTGAGAAAATGAAGGGCCACTACATGTCCAGAGACTACATGTTCCTGCACCAGTGAAGTCTGCTTTCCCCAGAACGCCAGGCTTTTCCAGAAACCCTGCTGCTGTCACTCAGCATCAAAAAAGGAATGGTCACTTTCATCCAAACTAGAAGTTCTATCTTGCCATTTCTGATTTTATGTTGACTTTTGCTTTGGCATAGAGGTACAGTAACCTCGTAAATTCATAAGTACCACTTGTGTCATGCCTTAAACTTTAAATACATCTTGTTTTCACTAGTCTGTCGACAAGTTTTGTTTATTTTTCAAATATTTTCTCTTTAACAAGCCATAACAGAATCCAGTGCATATTATCTGCCTCAGACAACTCAGGAGAGTGAATATCTGTTTCCTAGCAGAACCCAAGGAGGCCTGCCTTAGGCAGAGGGCAATTCCTGATGAGTAAAACCCGTTAACAGATTTAGTCTCCCTTACATTTAGCCCAACTCTGTCCTGCACACGCTGAAATAACAGCACAGAGCACAGGAGTTACTTGTACCAAGCATTCCTGAGGCCTGGCCTGCTGGCTCCGTATCCCCTGCGGCTGCACACACCATGTGGGCTCTGGAAAGGCTGTGACCTCTCCAACACACTGAGCTGCACGGAGAAGGGAGCACTGCCTAAGCAGCTTCTGCTTCCCATCAAATACACCTGTACCTCCCTGTAAGGAACAGCGCCCGTGACTCGAAGCTGAAGAGATCAGTGCCCACCAAGCCCAAAACGCGTCAACGCCAGGGCCAGTGCAGTGTAGCCCCGAGAGGTGTTCGGCTTTGGGGCGGCTGGTCCCCAGCGCCAAGCACTGCCCAGCCATGCTGGCGGTGCCAGAGAGAGCGGAGGAGCCGCACAGAGCCGCGGGCCAGCAGTGTCCCTCCCTAGGGCGTGTGGCCGCAGCACGGCCCGAGCGGGGATGGACACCGCGGGCGCACGGGGCGGGACAGGGGCCCGGGCCGGGCTGAGGGCGGCAGCCCCTCGGGGGTCGCTTCTCTACTTCAAGCACCGGGCCAGGCCGACCCCCGGCAGGAGCAGCCTCTGCCCTCGGGGCTCCGGTCCCCGCTCCGTGTATCGGCCCGGGCAGAGGGTCGCGCCCGGCGCCGGGCAGGGCAGGGCAGGCAGCGGCTCGGCGCCGCCCGGGCAGGTGG
>VZRL01001285.1:489859-507642 GCA_013397895.1 Origma solitaria | reverse complement strand
GCGGGAGACCCGACCCGGGCCGGGCCCGCTGCGGCTGTCGCTGCCCCGCGGTTCTCCCGCCTGCCCTCGGGCGGAGCGGCCGATCCTCAGCGCCACGGGGAGCGGGGCTGCCCCGGTGCTGCGGGAGGTGGCGGTGCGGCCGCCGAGGGGCTGGGAGGGCCGGGGAGCGTCCAAGCACCCAGTGCCTCAGCGAAGTGCCTCCCCTTTTCCCACTAGTGCTGGAGGGAGACAACTGCGTGTTCGATGGGATGATTTATCGCAACGGGGAGACGTTCCAGCCCAGTTGCAAGTACCAGTGCACCTGCCGCGACGGGCAGATCGGCTGCCTGCCCCGCTGCAACCTGGACCTGCTGCTGCCCGGCCCCGACTGCCCCCAGCCCAGGAAAGTGGAAGTCCCTGGAGAGTGCTGTGAGAAGTGGGTCTGCGACCCTGACGGTGAAATGATTTTGGGAGGTTTTGCTATGGCTGGTGAGGAAACTAAAATTAATTACCACAGTCATTGTGAGGAGGAGGTGATATCATACTGGAAATATCCACGGGGTTGCCAGATTTAAGGCACATTGCTTGCACGGTCGAGTCTTTTTTCTGATTTTTTTCTCACCTAAAGTGACTAGCAGGTATATCAGTGGTTATGAGTAAAGGCAGAGCTCAACAGGTAAAAGGAAAGAGATTCATAGCAGTGAATAGCATAGCAGTTTTAAAAGTTAATTAAGTTAGTTCCAAATTTTTAAATTTCTGTTTATCTGGTACACATTAGTTATGTGACCAGAATAGAACAGGGACAAGACCCTAATCCTCCAAACATTTCCACGCCAAAAAAAAACCAAAAAACCCCAAACCCCCCCCCCCCAAAAAAAAAATCAAAGCTGCAGTCTTCCTAGTTGCTCTGCAAGAAAAAATGTTGCAACATATATACTGCCTGTCTGTGCTAGAGCACTCATATTTATTGTTGGCATTAAAAACATTACAGAGTACTTGGAGAGGCAGTGGTTATAAACACAGTGAATGGATTTGTAAGAAAACTCAACTCATTCCAAAATGCAGAACTCAGGCTTTAAAAAAATAGATAATATTTTCTTCATTTTTTTACTGAATTATGTCTCCATCCCCTTTAAATTATACTATATGTTCAACATGAATTTTCATAACTTTCTACTGAGAGTAGAGGGCACTGCATTCTCTTCTGGTCACTGCTTTTTGTAATCTTAGGGAGTTAGTTATGCCAAAACTCAGCTAATCCATTTAAAAAACAAGTGAGGAAGGATCTAGGAAGAAAAGCTCTAATAGCTGTTCAGTGTGCTATGAAGTGTCAGTTGAAAAGCACGTGAGGTATAAACAAAAAGTTTGACACCTTTCTATTACCTTTCCTTTTCTTTGATTTGTCTGACAGTGGCAGGCTAATCCATAAAATGCCTACAGACAAATAGTGTGCATTCTTTCTAGCAATGGCCATCCCTCTTGGGAGGCCACCTTTTCTGGATCTTTGCCATTCCAAAGGCACAGAGGCCATTGTAGAGGAGCTTAACAGCAAGAGCTGTGACTGACTGCTCAGTTGTGTTGTCTCCTTGTGTTTGCTCCTGTGCTAGTCAATGAACCAAACCATGCCTTAGCAATATTTGCATAGTGCAGCTTAACACTGCCCGAAGGGCAGGACAGTGGTCAGACTTGACTATGGCTTTAGGTACCTGTGATAGCTCCTGGAAATGGCTTCCCTTCTCCCTCCCCACCATCACTCTGGCTGTAGTCTGTCAATAATTGACAAGATGGGTGACTTTATGACTTTCAGGAGTAAAAGGACTTTATTTCCATGCTGTTAGTTTAGATAAGTCATTCAGCCTCTCTCAATTCATACCTAATACAACTATTTTTATGACATAGCTTTAGAACTGATTTGTGACATATTTCCATTAGAAAGAGTGATGAATAAAAATCTGTTAGGGTTCTAAACTTAAACTGGTTAAAAAGTTGGCAGTAATTCTTCCAGCTGTGGACTTGCGTGAACTGTCCAGCTGAGGAACTTGAGTGAATCTAAATGCTTTGCTGATTACACTGATACACATCTTTCTGGTTTGGGGGTTTTTTTAAGATGTAGGAAGTTGCCATTCAGGATTCCTCAAAAGACAACTTTTAAAATTTCTAAATCCTGTCAAAAGCATGGATTTTGAACCTTGTTTTGTCTCACATGTTCCTTCCCAGATATAGCTCTATTAGATACTGAGGTTTCATGTGAGCTTTTCTTGTAATGAAGTTCTGTGGGGTTTTGTCTTCAGCCTACAGACAAGAGGCCACACTCGGGATTGATGTGTCAGATTCAAGTGCCAATTGTATTGAGCAGACAACAGAATGGAGTGCTTGTTCCAAAAGCTGTGGAATGGGATTTTCCACCCGCGTTACCAACAGGAATCAACAGTGTGAAATGGTGAAGCAAACACGGCTTTGCATGATAAGACCTTGTGAAAATGAAGAGTCATCTGATAAGGTATGCTGCAGAGAGTGAGGCAGGGCAGCAGAATCTCTCCAGACCTAATTCCAAGGTTGCAATATTGTGGTCTACAATGCTCCAGATGCAACTGTACATAAATACACCTTTTAGCACACATGCAGCAAACTGAGTGTTTTTGGTAAAGCATTAGACTTGCCGTGTTTGCTCAGTAGCTTGAACTCCACCTCCAGCAGGTCAAGGGAGGTGATTCTGCCCCTCTCCTCTACTCTGGTGAGACCCCACCTGGAGCACTGTGTCCAGCTCTCGGTCCCTCAGGAAAGACATGGACTCGTAGAAATTAATCCAGAGGAGGGCCACCAAGGTGGTCAGAGGACTGCAGTACCTCCCCTGTGAGGTAAAGCTGAGACAGTTGGGGTTGTTCAGCTTGGAGGAGAGGAGGTATTGGGGCTTTCCCAAAACAACTTCCAGTACATAAAGGGGGCCTACAAAAAAGGTGGGAACAGACTTTTAGTAGGGCCTGTTGCGATAGGACAAGGGATAATGGCTTTAAACTAAAAGAGGTAGATTCAGACCAGACATAAGGAATAAATTTTGCACCATAAGGGTGGTGAGACACTGGAACAGGTTGCCGAGGATGCGCCATTCCTGGAAACATTCAAGGTCAGACTGGACAGTGCTCTGAACAACCTGATCTAGTGGAAGATGTCCCTGCTCATTGCAGGGGGGTTGGACTGGATGACCTTTAAAGGTCCATTTCAACCCAAATTGGTCTAATGATTCTATGATAATTTAAGTCATCCCAAAGAGATCACATGGTTTGCATGTGCAGGTTATTTTGACAGTTCACACACTCTAACTTTTCCCACAAATGCAACTGTACTAACTGTACATGTACATCAGAGTTGCTTCAGTAATACAGAATGGATATATCCGATTTTTAGTCTGTTCAGCAGTATATATGTGAAGTGTCTGCTTGGTAAATTAAAGCTTATAGTAATCCTTATGATGCTTTTTTTCCGAAAGCAAACCCAATACTGACATTTCTGATGTAAAGAAATATTGTATGTAAGGGAGACAATTTTTTGGTTGCTTCTACACATTGTACAAGTGTTTCTGTCAGGGAGAATAACATGTAGCTAGGTAAGAGGCCCATCAATTTGTGTAATGTTCTGAGTGTTGCAGAGCATTTCTAAGGCCTTTGCTGAACAGTCTCTGCAATTTTAAATATAGTGTTTTGTAAAGGAGATGAAACATGTGGGAGGAGATGGGGAGATTAACAAAAATTAATCAGAGGTCTAGAAAACATTGTTCATCTAGGGAAAAGCAGATAGAACTGAGCTTCTTCTGAATGCAAGAGAAGAGAAAGGTGTTCTTGTAACTGTGTTCAGATATTGCAGCCTGTTTTGACTCTGTGGAGAATATAGTAAGTAATGGTGAGTTTAGACTGCATAAGAATTAAGACATGAGTGAAAGCATTCCAAGCAGTAAGAACAGTGTACTCTTAGGGTTGTCTGGGGCAGATGTGAAGTCTCTGTCACTGAAGACTTCCAAGGACAATTTCACCAATCATTTGTTAAAAGTAACATGACTAAAGCTGGTTCTGCCTTGAGTCACAGGAATGGGTGATGACTTTTGTAGTTCATTTTACGCTGGTTTTCCCCCCTGAATCTAGTCCTGTAACTTGCTCATTTGACTTCCTGATTCTCTAATGGAGCTACACTAGGCTGAGAAGTTTTTCATTAGACTATACTTTCTAAATGAATAGGCTTGTCTCAGACTACAAGAATGGACTTTAATTATTTGTCTTTCATAAGTGTTCCAGTAACACACTGGTGGTGAAGGGCAGATCTTGCAGGTGTTACCTGTAAGTAACTACTGAAGCAGTTTCAGAGTCTTCTTGCTGTTGAATGAATAAAGACAACCAATTTAATTTTTCAGAGTAGACCTACATCTTTGCATGTCAGTTGTTAAATGCTGACTGTCTTGTGCAATGATATTGTCTCTTCATATCTCTCTTAGAAAGGGAAGAAATGTATCCGCACGAAGAAGTCGGTGAGAGCTGTTCGCTATGAGTACAAGAACTGCACGAGCGTGCAGACGTACAGACCCCGTTACTGCGGCCTCTGCAGCGATGGCCGCTGCTGCACCCCACACAGCACCAAAACCATCCAAGTGGAGTTCCGCTGCCCCCAGGGCAAAGTCCTGAAAAAGCCAATGATGTTGATCAACACCTGTGTCTGTCATAGCAACTGTCCTCAGAGTAACATTGTTTTCTTCCAGCCTTTAGATCCCACATCTAGCGAAGCAAAAATTTGAAAAGCATGAATTAGATAGCATAAAAAGTATAAGCAGTTTATACAGAACTTGACCCACAATCAGGTGAATGTAACACTTGCATATATGAAACATCTAAAAAGTTTTTCAGAGTGGTCTTCCAAACTAGGTGCTTTTTTATCCCCCATAGTTTGTTAAATACCTCATTTTACATTTGCCCCCTCTGAATATCTTTTATTCACTTGAAGGAAATGTTGTACCTTGGACAGAGCTTTCTTTTTATCTTGATGGTGGCATAAAGGTCACGAAGCCAGCTAGACTTTCCCCTTGAGTTAAGGGGATCATTCTGCAAGTTTCAGTAGGTGTAAGGCTGGGCTCTTTGAGACTAAATGTGTTCCTTGTGGAATGCATGGTACTGTATCACATAAGCTTCCAGGCTCTTAACTTCTCTTTCCCTATTGCGTATAAACACTTCAGCAGTGTTCTTTTTTCTTTTTAATGAAACTGGTTTTTGATGACAGTAAAAATCTTACTGATGAAAGTGTTGCATTCTTGTGGCTTATAAAATACCTTCTGTCAATACCTCTGACTCTGAGGATTAAGTTTGCACATAACCCCTGAGATGACATAAGTAAGATCTCTTATCCTGAAGCACAGCAGGTTGATAGCTGACAGCAGTTAAATTTCTCTTTGGTTACTTCACTAGCAGTCTAATCCAAAACCAACTGAAGTCAGTGTTGTATAAGAATTTGATTCTAATCAATGTGTGTCTGTAGATATAACTATTTGGATGCAAAAATAATATATCTGTAAATTCCTCTAAAGTACTAACTGTATCATATGATCCTTCATTTCTTAGAAAGGTGTATATGTAAATAAAAACTGTACATATTGTAATATAACTTTACTAAGTAAATAAACTTTATGTGGTTCAAAATATTTTTTTCTAGAGTTGTTTTTTGTAAACTACCAGCTTTTAACAGCTAAAAGCAATGGGAAGAAAAAGGGTCTCCAGACTCCCAAAAGCAAAAGATGCTATCTTGTGTTATTCTTAATGTACTAACTGCTGCCTTAAAAGTCCTGCAGTGTCTTGCTACAGGGAAGAATGAATAATTGTTGGGGCACACATTAGAAAGGAGTAAGTTAGCATGGGAGATGATGTAAATAAAATTAGTGTGTCCTGAAATATAGTGGTGGTGGTGAAGAATAATTACACAATTCAGAGTTCCCATTTGGATCTGAACAACTAACAAAGTATTTCATTGGGTTGTGCAATACGTCAGCCTCACAAAAGCAGCCTGTGACCATGTCTGTGTTAGATACTGTGTGGGAATACCCTCAAGGAATATAGAGCCTAAGGGTGGCAGTTTCATGTAGTATGTATGTAGCAGGATTGTGCCAATAGGTCATAAGTACCACTGTGGAGATATTCAGCTTCTTCGACTGTGAGACCAAGTTTAGCTCGGTGTCTGTCTCTCTCAATGACAGCAGAGTTGTACTTACACCACAACTGTTCTGTAACCATGTGGTAGGAAACAACTCTGTCTTGAGAAAAAAAAGGCAGAAAACCAAATTTTAACATATATGGCCTAGTGTTCTTCTCCTCTGAAGGAGCCATCAAACTCTGGTTTGGCAGTTCCTGAGACACAGGGTGGAGTTAAGCTTGGGGTTAAGACTCCTCATTTTCGCCAATGAAGCCTAAGGTAAAGATAACAATGAGCAAGCATCAACAGCTGATAGGCTTTTAGTAACTTTTAGGTTATCCCTGAAATTATGAGGCCCTGGTCATAAAACCCATGCTGATTCAGATTCATGCTGATTTAGATAGACTGTGTCCTCACCTGGGCTCTTGCGTGTCTTTCTCCACTAACCGCACCAGTGATAAATTTCTCTGGGGCCATTGCTATTGTTAGCAACACATTCCTGCCTGCCTTATGCTTTTCAAACAGCTGGAACAAGAATAGTCTTGCCCCTCATCAGGAGTATGTTTGTGCATACAGGCAACACTCCCTGCCCTTGCACTGCTTAATTCCTAATCACAGAATCATGGAATAGTTTGGGTTGGAAGGAACTTTCAAGGGTCATCTTGTCCAACCCCTCTGAAATGAGCAAGGACATCTTCCACTGCTTCAGGTGCTCAGAGTCCTGTAAGCTGACCTTGAATGTTTCCAGGGGTGGGAATCTACCACCTCCCTGGGGAACCTGTTCCTGTGTCTCACTACCCTCATTATACAAAATTTCTTCCTTATATCTAGTTTGAATCTACCACTTTTCGTTTAAAACTCTTCCCTCTCAGCCTTTCCTCAGAAGAGAGGTACTCCATCCTTCTGACCAGTTTTGTGGCTCTCCTATAGACCTGGTTCAAAAGGTCCATATCTTTCTAATGTAACACCTCCTGTGCTAGGAAATGCCAAGAGATAGACAGGACACGGCCAGGACCCCTCGAAGTGGCTGAGAAGGGATTAAGGAGCAGATCAGAATCCAGGAAAGATGGAAGATGGGGGTTTTTTTAAACCACTTTCAATGCACATCTCCTCCTGCTTCCCCCCTCCACCCCAAAGATCAGGCTGTTTTGTGCAATGCTTCTCTAATATGATGCAAGCTATCAATTATTTTTCAGAATCATCTTGCAAATTACAGGCATCTTGATGCATCAGATGCATCAGCTACTGAGCAGTGCAGCAATAATGTCTGGACAAATTTAAACAGTTTTTGGATTAATAAAACCCAGCTAATCCTGAGCCAGATGTAATTAAAGAGGAATGCAGTCAACCACTGATTTCCTATGAAGTAAAATGGTTCATTCACTTTGACAGTTCCTCTATGCCATTCACACCCAAAGTAATTTATACTTGTGCATTGCTTCTCCTCTATGCTTCTGCTTTCTCTTAATGTTATCTGGATTTTCATGTCATTTCTTTAGTTTTCCTTTTATTGGGTCATACAAGCAAAGCACAGGCACCAGGGAGAAGCAGTTCAATAAGTAGCTTCCACTTTGCAGGCAAGTTAAAAAGCTCACCTGGGATATGAACCCACCACCCTTTGTACATTTAGATCAATCACTATGGTTAAGTTTGTGGGTTTTCTCCCCCTCCAAAGGCAGGAGTTTTATTTCTGATGTTTCTGAAGAGACATAAATGCAGCTTCCTGCTGCTACTCTTCTTGTGGATTGTCCATCACTTCCTTTGAAAAGCAGAATATGTGCACTATGGCATAGGAATTCAAGTACAACTTAAGTAACTCCTTTTGCCTATACAATTTCCCCGGCACTTTAAACTACAGTCTGCACCTCAGTAAACCAATGCCAAAGTGCCCCCATAGCCTTTCTTAGCGCTGCTCTACCTGATTTCTACATCTTTAACCCGATTTGTGAAAGGTAATTGCATTGTTATGAGCACTGCAACCTCCACAAAAGAGACAGTGTTCAAATCCTGAGTAGCCATCTCTACAAATATCAGACCTACAGCACTCTCAGTGTCTTCTTACGTCACTATAGCATTTCAGCAGGGAAGAATATCTTTTTGAAGGGATCACAAATGTTTCCTCTGGACAAAAGGAGCTAAAGATCTGATCCAGTTTTACTGTCTTTTAGACTATATACATAATACCAATTCAGTGGCTATTTTTACCTCAGCTCAGTTGATACAGTTTTTCATCTTCTATCAGTTTGGTTATATGCATTTAGATTCATTTTGCTTTAATATGGACAGTTACTACCTTAATCTTTGGGCTAATTTCAGCCTGTTCCTGAAAAAGATCTTGTCATTGATTTAATTAAAACACAGTTGTGGTATGTCAAACGTGTGACATTTATACAAGTAAAATCCAGTGATAAAATCCTGAACGTTTCTGGTGTAGAGCTGTAATTTTCCTAAAAAAGAAAAGTTAAATTACTCAGATTGAGAAAAATTAAATTATTCAAATGTCAGCAATTCATTTTCATATCTTCAAGGATTCATATCTGAGCATTTCCGGGAGCATCAGTCAACATTCTATGTACGAGTCCATACAGCAATATGTACTGAGTGTGTGTTGATGATAGAAGCACAAAATATTCTGGTTGACTTATTCATCCCATGTTCTCTGAATAAATGTACCTTTCCTTTGCTATTACCAGTGAAGGACTGCCCCAAAAATAAGTCACTTAACGGTTTTTGGTGTTCACAACAGGTAGACTAAGTACACCTTCAGTAACTGATGTTGATGATATCCAGTGTTACACCCTACAGCACATGTAGCCTGAGAGGTGTTTATAGCTACTGCCAGGACTCTTTCGTCTCTAGGACTTCATCAAAGCAGCATACTTCTTGCATTTAATCTGCTTTGAATTTCTCTAGGGCAGTAAAGACATTGAAAATGTCTTTTTTTTGCCTTCACTGACTATGTAAGGAGACCAGCTGACGGCCTCCTCAACTGAAGCCTGACACCAGAGTGAAAACCTCAAAATGAGTAGAATTCTACAACTGATTTCACTAAGATAATGGTCTCCCCCTTTCTGTTTTCTAGTATAATTCTGGGAGTAATATAATGTACAAATAAATCTTCAGGAAAAATAGAATGTTGCTACTTTTTTTTTTATTTCTAGTCCAAGCTATAATTTTCCTTCACTCTATTTTCAATAATTTCTAGGTGTGTGGGAAGATGGATGGAAAAAATGTGTTTACTCTTTCTAGTCCTATTATTTACGTATTATGCCAAATGTGAACTTCATGAAATAACATTTCATTTTTCTCCTCTGAGAATTCACTACACTGAAATTTATATTTCTTCCTTTTTTTGAAAGCAATAATAAAATAATTCCTTTGTACCAAAGCCTTCTGTATTGACTCATTTCAAAAAATCATTCTAGTTATGTCCAGCATGCTAAATTTTGTAATGTGAGCTGTCTGTTGCAGACACAAAATTTAGCATGACCTGAGGGAAAATTGTGCTCTGGTTTTCCCATTACCAGTCCCAGTTTATGCATTACACAGGTATGTACACCTGTTCTATGACCAGAGATACTACACTGATATCAGTCAAGAGGCCCACCATGCAACTGCAACAGGAAGAGTTAAGTTGCAAACATCTAGTGAATCATTTTAATATTTGCTTAAATCTCAGATGTTAAAATTTTTGTTTCTAGAAATGTGTGTAGTTAGAGCTAAGTCTGTTTCTTTATCATTAAACACGTGTTTAAAATCTCATGTTCTCCACAGACTGTAGAAGGAGCTCAGCAGATTTCCTGCCCATGAGCTTGCTGGAGAACATGTAATTGATCTCACACCAAGCCTCTCCACTCCAAGACACGGTACTGAATAGCCATTTCTGGTGAATTGACTTTATGGAATGATTTGTAGATTTTCAAAGAGGCAAAACTCCCCCTATTTGTATCCCACGAAGTAGAATTTTTCTGCCTTGGACATGCAAATGGTCACACTGAAATAATGAAGAGAAGTGCCCCGCTGACCTAAGACTCTTCCATGTTCATGGTTGTTAATCTGGTTGTTTTTAGGCTTAATGTTAGCATAAAGTATTTCCCCCAAAATTCTGCACTTTAGTTCATACAGGGAGAGCTGGATCTCTGCTCTCATACTTTGTCTCTCCTCTTCTTTAGCCTCTCATGCTATCAACATGTGCCAAGACTGTTTTCCACTCTCTTCTGTATTTTCCCATGCTTTCCTTATCCTGCTCCTTATTATTCCCTTCCACTGTGCCCTCAGGTGGTAAATTATGGATGCGCATGCATATCCTATTGCCAGAGGCCTTCTCTAAGCACCCCATGCACCTTCTGCTTTCTCTCTTTCTCCATGAGACTTGCAGCCTTCGGGATACAAGTGTTCATTACAGTCCATTTGCTTGGAGCTAGTTAGAGTTTTTTTGAAGCATATGAAATTTAATTTTTCTATAGGTAAAAGATAAAGGATATTTAGAAGTATATAATAAATTAGATTGTAAAGAGAAGATAGAGATTTGCTCTCCTACACCTCTGGGTCTGGCTCATTAAAGACCCAGGATCAGCACCTCACGTTGCTTGATTCATGGAAATTAAGGAAGAAAATATCCATTAGGACAAACTGAGACTTGAGGCTGCACATACCCAGGATTGTGCTCTGATCATCAGGAAAGAAAAATAAGCATGTTAGACCCTGAGGGTGGATTGCTAGTTTGGGTTGTTTTGGCTTTTTTTCCTCTCTGTTTTCAGTTAAAGAATTGCACTTTATATTAAAGTTGGGAGTTTGTGCAAAGAGGCAAAATTCAGAAGTCCTTACATAGATTGTGGCAGAATTAAATTCTTTGAACTAACTTCATATACAAGAATAATCCTTAAAATGCTTGAAAAGTTGTACCCTCACCGCTTTGCAAAAACTGTATTTTCAGACTGTAATGTGTTAGACTGCCTGCCTCGGAAACAAAATGCACCTCCTTGGGAGAAAGAATCAGAATTTTTACATAATGAAAGTAAATACACGTTTAGCATTCTGCAGCTTGTATTCTCACTCTGTGGGCTGTGAGTTTGCAATAGTACATGAAATTCTGTCATTCTCATAACAGGACCATGCTAAGGGCTGCCTTTGCCACCGCTGCATTGCTTGGAGGAAAGACAGAAAAGCCCATCACTTGGGGCCAGAATTACAAACACTACTTCGCTTCAAATTTACACTAAAAATGGGTTTCAACGGCATGGCTCAGTTCTCCTGCAAACCATGGAGAAGGGGGACATCTGGTGGCTATGGACCATTTGGACTTGTCAAGGGTAACCTTAGGGTCTGCTGCTGAAGGCAGGGATGCACCCAGAAAGGGTGAGGTCAACTGAAGCTGCTTATGAAAACTGCCACTGGTTAGGGAGACAACAACAGCAGGGAGGGGACAGAAGCCAAATTTTTAAATGTGTCCAAATTATTGTTAGCATTATGGCAGGCCCCAGCCTCCTCCAGGACCTTGTTTGCTTGGTGTAGATATACAATGCAGAAGAAAGTTTCTCATCCCAGACTTTCCAGTTAAGTGGAAAAGACACAAGGGATGAAGGGGAGGAGAGGCCCTTTTCTCTGGTTAGCACACAAGGCACTAAAAGCTCAGAATTTATGAGCAGCTTCCTCCCCACCACACACAATTTGTGGTAAACTCAGGAAATGAGCCATTTCTCTTAAGTCACCATCAACAGCCTTAACCACAAAGGCTCTCCTCCTGCTCCTCCTCCTGCTCCTCTTAGCCTTACCCTTTCAAGTCCACTGTGTACTTCAGAGGATTGTCTTGCAGAGGAAATGAAGCAACATGCTTTCTTTTCAGAGAACAGGAGGGGTCTCAGGCTCTACAAAAGGCCTTTGGAGAATAGAAGGACAACGAGCCCAGGGAAAATGATGGTCTCGGGAATGGTGATAATTCGCTCCGAGAAGGAGCTGCTCTCTGTGTATGGTACAGATGTACTCGAGACATCATCTTCGTACTTATCTGCCTGCAAACCACCTTGTCTGGGTTACACAGTGCCTGGTGGAATATAGCTTTGCAGCTCTTCCTCAGGGTGCTTGTGAAGGAATAACCATCCCTCGCTTGCACTAACCATTATTCAATGTGGTTGCCAAATCTTTCCTCTTCCAAGCTGCAGTGAACATTTTAGCGTCCATATCAGAGTGAAAAAAGCCACAAAGGGATCAATGTCCGCAGCCCATGCTCAGTGACGGGACTCCAACTCCATGGAGAGACAAGACAGACCAGGAGCCCTGGGGCTTAGCAGTGAGTCCATGCCCTGCCTCCAGGCACTTGGCACACAAAAAAAAAAAAGAGGAGAAGTTTCTGCTGCAACCTTCAGGCCTGTCAAAAGTGGGAGAGGAGAGGGAAGGGCAAGAGCATTGTTTTGAGAAATAGGAAAAGCCTCAAGGCAGCTGCAGCTGTTACACAAAATTCTTTGAGGTATCTGTGTTCTTCAATTTAAGCTTATTTGGGCTTTTGATTCCTGGAAAGAATTTATATGTTCTTTCTTTAATTCATTTGTTCAGCATTTTAAAGCCTCTCCCCAACCTAAAAAAAAAAAACCAAAAACCAAAAAAACCCCCCTCTTGAAATGCAAGTGCTGATCTTTACTCAGCTTTTCACCATTTCCATGAAAAAAGGTTTTCCAGAGGTTTTTCAGATTTACCACAAGGGGGAGGCAGCTGAAAAATTATAAGACATCTGCTCTTAGTACTCGTTTTTTTAATGAAAAAACATTTTAGTACTCATTTTTTAAATGAAAAAACACTGGGACATCTGCAAAAAGAGTGCAAGTAAATCTGTTTCAGCCTTAAGAAAAATATTAACCTTTTTATGTCTATTAAAAATTAATATCCTTTAAAATAAAGGGGGTTTTTTTAGACCTTATTAACTGCAGTTAGAATAAAATTCAGCATTTCCCAAAGGAAGGATATGTGTTCACAGAAACGATGCTCTTGCTTTTATATATAGAGTGAAATAATTGAAATTGCTTCTCCAAAACTCAAATCAACCCACAAACACATGATGCATGATCCATATGAAGTAGATCAAAAAATCTTTCTAAATTTCATGTGTCTTATACTTCACATTGAATTATAATATTCATACTTGTGCTGAAAAAGCAGCTCTTTTTTCTTTCTAATGTAACATTCTACACACTCCAAATCTGTTCCTCAAACTAATGAATTTCTTGTGTGTCTGAAACAGAATTTTTAAGGACGTAACTATCAAAACCTAAGAACATGGAAAGTCTTAAAGTGGTAACTAAGGTCACCAAAAACCTTCCACTGCCCCCAGCATGAGCAGACAAGGCAGAGAAGAAAGCCAGATGAGGCAGAGAAAGGTCAGCTCTCCAGCAGAGCAGTGGCAGATCCAAAATACAAAGGCCTAGTAACTTGTCTCTTGGATGTCTTTTCTTGTTGAAGTGGTGAAAATAAAAGGAGGTTTCTCTCTCAGTTTCTCTGATGACTGTACTTGAACAGCCATGGAGAATTTGAAGTCCAAGGTCAATGTGAGCATAGAGCTGGGGAACCCTTTGGGAACACTAATTATGAGCCTGAGAAATGGTCTTTTCCCCTGTGTGAGACATGGATCTATCAAAGATTGGCATTCAATAGCAAGCCTTCAGAATAGGCCACCTTTGAAAGCTATAATGAATAACCTCGAAAGAAGCCCTTATGAAACCTTAAACATGCACAAGATACTAGCCAAGGGCTTAATAAAATACACAAGCCCCACATGCAAAAAAACAAGCAAAACAAACAGAAACCTATGGCAACTCCAAACATAACAAGATGGACCTCATAAGGAGGAATTAACAGCAAATCTCTCAATAACTTGCCTTTTGTGGCCAGAGGTCTGCTATCTCCCCAGGGTACAGAGCACACAGAAACCAAATTAAACTGTGGTTATCTGATGTCTCTGGTGAGATTCACTTCGTCCCACGTCAGGGCTCAGTGGGTAGCTGAAGTCCAGGACTGGGAGTCAGAAAGTCTGTGTTTGGTTCCCAGCTCTGCCACAGGCTTGCTGTGCAGCACTGCTCTACTTACTCAGCCTTTGTTTGCCTCAGTTTCCATGGCACGAAGAGCCAGGGATTGCAGCAGTGCTGCAGCACAGGGCAGTGCTGCAAACCCAGAGCAGGGCTGCTCACACACCCACCCTGTCCAGGGGGGCGACCGCTGTCAAAATGCGAGTTTCTAGAGGTTCAACATCACGTATTTTTGAGCTGCTAGGATTCCCGGCAAGGGAGGATGACTTCAGACCAGCCTCGCTCTATGGACAGTGGATGAAGTGATTGCTGGAAGATGTGACATTTTTTAGTTGCAGGAGGTTAGTGTGCCCAGATGTCGAGCAGTGTGGCGAGGGGAGACCACACAGCAGTTCCATGTCCCAGGAGCCCCAGGCCACATTGCACAGCACAGCACTAGCAAGGCTGGAGAGGGGCTGTGGTCCCTCAGAACCCTGCTGAGCTGCTGGACTCTGTTTTTCCAGGTATTAGTGACCATGAGTTGCTCAAACTGCAGCTGTAGGAGCAGTCTGCTGAGCCACAGAGACCTGGGACCGTGTCATATGGCAGTGATGACAGGGAACAACTGTGCAACCTTTGGATCACGTCAGCACTGAAAAGTGTCCTCATGCCCACGGTTACCTGACACCATCTGCAGCAGGGCCAGCCCCAGACAATGCACATTTTTGGCCTCCTGTGATCCCTGCACTTTCAGATGGTGTCTCATGGCCTGGGGCAAACTCAGTTTCATAGAAAAGAAATCGGGGAAGAAACTCGGAGCCCTGGTGCAGATCTGTAATGCCACTTAGCAAGGTCTCATCCCATTATGGCAGTCGTTTCCCATATTACCATGAAACGAGAATCCTGCATCAACCCTGGTTTCTGATGGAGGTGTACCTAACCACAGAGAGAGGAATTTGCAGGAAGCCTGTGGGAGAAGAGGGCTGCAGCCAAAGGCAATGGGAATGCATTTGGCATGTAGGAACATGGGATAACAGTGAGCTAGATCCTGGCACAACACTGGGATTTAGCCCAATTCATATTCACTACACATGGAAGAAAGCCAACAGAGCCTCTCCAATGCCAGGAGATCAGGCAATCAGTCTGCAAAAATGACTGCCACAAAAGGAAATATCTGAATTAAAAACTAAATCAATTTTAAAAAGGAACAATTAACATTATTGCAAATTCAATCCTTCCCAGCCTAGAAATGTCATTGATAAAGTTGCCTGTGTGAGGTGTGATTCAAACAGGTTCCCTTATCAGTCTCACTCTCTATTTGCTTTAAGAGTTAAATCATTATCATCATAAAAAGTTTTGTGCTAGAAGAGGCCTTAAAGATCATCTAGTTCCAACAACCTTCCATTAGAAGGTGTCTTGATGCCATGAATTATGAATTATATTATTAATCTTGTTGTTACAAACCCCACAGAAGAAAGTAACCAGGACATCACACCTTGCCTGGGGTCTGTGGCCAAAACAAGTGCTGTGAAGCCCAAGAGCCCACCTCTGAAGAGGCTGGTGAATAGAGCTGGTTATAGCAGCTGGAGGAGGCTCTGTGGTGACAAACCAAAATGACAGGGGCCAAAGCAGTAGGAGCTGATTTCCCCTTGTAGACAGACAGAGAACTAAAATGTATGAGCCAAATAATCTATGCCCACTCTGAAATAAGGTGAAATCAGCCAGGCAGGAGGTGGAATGGCTGTGGTGGAGATGTGTTTCTTGACTACAGAGCAAGTATGGAAAGGTCAGTGGGTGCTACAGCCAGTTCGGATCATCATAGGAACACCATCCTGATTCCTCCAGGCATTTCTCTGTATCAGTTCCACAGTTTGTACATCCAAGGTCTTTACTTCCTACTAACCCTTAGAGGAAAGGTTAAAGGAAGCCAGTGAGTAACTCATTTACAATGTTCTCCTCATCATCCTCAGCACAAAACTTGTACACAAACCTTACCTGGTTCAAAGCACTTCTAGTTTCTATAGCTTTGAGACTTAGGTTTTCCCATGGGAGTATAAATTAAGGCTTGAATTTGTCCCTTTGGAAAAAAATGAATGATTGAAGTAACTTCAGACAGTTTCTTTGCATTTAAATAGCCAAAATAACTATAATATAATAATAATTGTTCAATTTGCAGTGGTTATATGGACTGTGATCCAACAACTTGTGTCACAGGAACTGCTTTCTTTTTACTTGTAACATCAGCCACATCTTAGCTTCTATGATCATTCAGACCCTCTTTTTCCCCTCTTGTGTTTTTGACATGAGCTGTCATAGAAGCTGCCTGGGGCCTTTGCTTTCAAAAGGTCATTTTTAGCTGTTTCTGTATTTCAGATCAAAATGTGTTTTACATTTCACTTCTAGGAATACAACAGGACAAGTGTAGGAATACAATAAGACAAGACAATACAGTAAGACAATAGAATACAATAATAAAAGATAAGGAGGCTGGGAAGCTGGATGCAACAGAAATGTTTTTGTAAGATACCTGGGGCATGACCCTGCAGAAAAGATCCAAAAACCATGGGAATCTTCATAAATTGTTCTGTATGCATAATGGAGCTCTGCACAGGGGACAATTCCCATAAATGACTGGCAGCTGAGATACAGGCAGCGAGGACCAATCCTCCAGCCTTCAGGGCTTTCTCTGTTGTGTGCCATTTGCAGGTCTGTTTTCCACTGTTTGATTTCATGTTTTTGAAGTTGTTGGAAATTTGCATCCAGAAAATCATTACAAGAGAATTGTATCAAGATGTGTTTTAATAGATTTTATTTTTCCAGGCAGTCCTTCTATCCACCTCCCAAGTCCCAGAATTGTACTGAGTACACAAATAAGAAACAGGGTTGTGAAATCACCTCCAATGTGATGCAGCCCAGGCCAAGGCTCAAAAGGCTGTGTTGTTCAGTCGGACCTACATCAGAAGGAAATGTAAAACCTGATTCCTGATGCCCTCACTGTGCTGTGGGCAGTGAGGCAGTCTGTGCACAACCCTCTCACTGCACCTTACAATCTCTCTGCAGAGTGGTACTGCTTTTGATCTGTTTCCTGTAGGTCTTGAGAGCTCTGAATAAAAGCCAATTTTACCAAGACTATTTTTTTCATGGAAAAAGGTCAGTAAATTGTAGTAAAGACAACAGCATAAAAAAAAAAAAAATCTGTGTTCTCTTAAATTATACCTACAATACATAGCCAAAAAAAGTTCCAAAGCATCTCACAGGCTACAATCAAATTGCCACCAGAAAAAAATTTGCCCCTAATATGACCAGGTTGTAGACACTTCTAAACTTTGAGCAATTTTGGCTCTGAGTTCTTCTGTTTCAGTTCTGAATTTTTACTGTTTCAGATAGAGAATCAAGAAGTATCAGACAGCACACACAAAGCAGGTGCTTACCTGAAACAGAAATTGTAAAACTTACAGCAAATGGTTCCTGACTAAGAAAAAGGTTAAAATCTCAGCATAAACTTTCTCCAGGTATTCATAAAATATTTATATCACCTCTTGAAAAAAAAACCTAATTACATGTGCCTAGCATGATGGTGCTTGTACTTACAGCTCTGGTGCAATATAGATCATGATGAAATAATATAATATAATATAATATAATATA
>VZRL01001285.1:308610-489789 GCA_013397895.1 Origma solitaria | reverse complement strand
ATATAATATAATATATACAATGCAGAATTAGTCTCCACACAAACACTTAGCACTCTTGGAAATGGGATAGCACTTGTGCCTAACAGCAGCTGAGACTGTCCAGGCTCTGGGACTTTGAAAGTTGCAAAGCCATTCAGATCCAGCAAGAAAACCACTGTGTTTTGGCCAACCAAAGAGCATTCTGGTTTGGAGCAAATTAAAACAAGATATTGGTCTGCATAGGGAGTCCAATCAAAGTGGCTTCATGCTGCTTTGCTTTACTGTCCCAAAACTCTAGGACATGCCCCTGCTTTTATTGCAGGAAGGTGCAGATGCTCAGTGAGCCTGGCCCTGGCTTACACAGCTCAGGGAGAGCCTCAGACTTGCCAGTCCTGATCAGCCCACGGAGAGAGCAAAGCAGTACCAAGAGAGGCTTGGATTGCCTGGGAACTGGAGGAGCAGAAACAGGGTGAAACCTTATGGTATATATTGCAAAGGATTACATCTTGGGGATTGAGAGTATTTGACAGAGAACACGGAATTGTGATTTGAGACAACAGAAGAGAAGAATGACTGACATGTATTCCAGCTGCTACAGAGGGGCAGCCAGGCATACACACGGCATACAGAAGTATTTCTGTGAGTACAGAATATAACCGATATTCCAGGTTTCAATCAGAACAGGTAAAAAAGATTTTTGTTTGGAGGAACACTACTTGATATGCATTTTTTTTCTTAAATATCCATTTTCATAAAAGTTGATTTTTAGCTAGAGGGGCTATGAAGGAAACAGGCAGCAGGAATGCCTGCCTTACAAGACAGTATTAGAAGCATCTGGCTTAGCCTGGAGCAAACACCCATGGAGAAACACTATGATTACACTCTATAAACACAGAGAAGTAGAAAACCTCATTCAAGAGCACATGGGCACAGGCTGGCAATGAAGTTTAGGCTGGAAGTTAAGAAAAGGGTTCCTAATGGAGAATGTCAGCAGCATATTCCAGTAAGAAAGGAGAAAGCGTCAAACAAAACTTATTTCTAGGACAGTGCTTGCTAAAGACCTCTGAACCTTCTGTTTTATGGCAGTGGCAAAGGACTTCAGTTTGAAGTTGGATTACTTTTGATTTTAGACAGTCTTGGCTATGTACAGTCTTATCAAAGGAAGCAGCTGAACGGTTCACTGATCCCTGAAATTAACTGGGATGCCAAAACTGAGCTTTGAACCTCCTAACCATTTCAGAGGTTTAGACTGAGGTGCCAGTTTTGCTGTGGAGCCACCAGACAGCAGATTCAGCCACCTTTACACACACAATAATAATTCTGCTTTCCTTCAGGTGAAAAAGGGCAGGGATGCTGCTGTCTCATGAGTTATATCTTAGCAACGAAAACATTTGTCTGGGAAGCACACTATCAGGACCTGGCAGGAACTCACCCTGTTCAGCAGGGGATAAGTAAAGCAAGAGGACGTCAGAAGTCTTGGGGCAGATGGAGCCGTCCCTGCTGTCCCTGCTCCTGTCCCTGCTCTGTAATGTTACCAGGCATTGGATAAAATACCAGAACAGCTCTGGAGGTAGAGAGGAGAGGCCAGGCCACCTCCTTCCCAGATAAATGCCCTCTGCCCTGAACTAAAAGGTCATGTTCGTGCTCTTCCTCTCCTGCAAGGAATTCTGAATTTTTTTCCTGCAGTTTTCACAAGAAAAATGCAGCTTGCACTGTCCAGAACAGTCTAGAGCTGGTCACTAAAAAGTTGCTCTTTGAGGGGAGCCATGGTTTTGAAAGATGGACACTGTGGTAATCAGCAAGGTATGGGAGGAGATCCAGCCCTAGCTGAAGGTTCAGCCTTAGGCTACTCCAATTTGCTGAATGACAAAGCTGTAATTTCTTAAGACTTGTAAGCCTCTAGGCCAGAGCTTATAAAGATCAAACAAACCTTACCTTTGTGTAATCTTAAATATCCAGTTTAAACTGAGGTACTTTCTCTTTTAGACAATTTTCCAGTATTTAACCTAAGGAAGCAATAAAAGATCCAACAAAACTTCCCCAGTAAAATAAGATTCATCTCCTTTTCTAACCCAGCTTAACCTCTGGGAACAGACTGCAGTGACTGTCTTTAAAGTCTTTCTGCTTCTCAGCTCTATACCCTGAATCTGCCCAGCACCCACTTAACTGAACAAAATGTGAAAAACATCCCTCTTCTTTTCTTCCCAAAATACCACAGGTTTTTTAATAAATACTTCTGATACGTGAATACAGTAGTACATATGAAATGATGAGCTAAATAAATCATAAACTGGGAAGACAAGACCACGGAGGAACATTTGTCATACTTCATGATACTTTTATTTTTAAAACTGACAAGCAGAGCAGGCAACACTACTCCCAATATATGAGAAGACATGCTGTAACATTTAACTTCAAAAACATGACACAAATAGACTGTTAATCTGCATAATTGTTTAAGCCAGTGTTTCCAAACTTTTAGAGTAATGGGGACCACCATTAATGCTAAGACCCTCTTATGGACCACCATGTACCCTGTGTCATCAAACTTTTAATTGAAAACACAACTGAAAGCTGCTCAGCTTGGTTCTGCAGCCCAGCTGTGGACCACTTACCATAAGATTGGGGACCACCAGTGGTCTGCAAACCACAATTCGGTAATTATCAGTCCAACTGACTCAAGACCAGGCATGTGCCAGAAAAAGCAATGGAGGGGTACTAATGTCATTACAAACACATTATGCATAACTAACCGCATGGATACAGAGCTCTTTATACCACCCGCAGCTTTCCATGTGGGAACACTATTCCAGTTCCTGATTGTCTTCTTGCTAATGTCTCCCGTACAGTGTATTTTTTGAAGCATATCCTGGGACTTGTTTATATGTATGAGTTTTGTGCCACAGCCGGTAGCTACAATTAAGGCATAATTATAAGTGGTAGGGAAGGGAGGAAAACTTGGCTACCAATAAATTTCACAATCAATGGTTCTCCTGCTACTCATTAAAAAAGTTTAATTACTTGCCTTCTTATTTGCTTCGTTGTTTAACTAGTTAGGAGCGGGGCTGCTTTTCAAGTCTCTGAGTCTTGTGAGTCTGTATTTTAAGGCTTGGTTCTCCTCCTCACTTAGAGGAGGTGGAGTAGTGCAAGCCAGAGATCTCTAGCCACAAATGATTACTTAGAGTCTTGCCCAAATACAGTTTTCTTATATGTTTTGGGCATCCTTGAATTCTTGGTTTATGTTTTCAGGTTCATCCAAACTCTAATTACACAGTGATCTGTGAATAGCAGACGCTTGTTTAACCTGCTGTGACACATGTACACACACGTACTCACACACACAGAGGGTTTATCTGCAGGACACAGTGAGGTGCTGTGCAGAAATGCCTTAACTATCTATAGATGACCTTGCTGAGGACTGCACAGCACTGCACAGAGCCATGCTCAGAAGCCCAGCGCACCTTAAAAGCCAACCTTTTCCTTCGGGGTGTAGGTGGATACCACAAGGTAGAAAAGCCCAAGTTGTCTCTAAACAAGTTTACTCAGTTAGTGCAAATAGGGTAGCCATGACCCCATGAAGCAGAGTAGGCATACTGTAAGGGACAGATTCTTTAATACTAACACACTTGAGGCTTCCATGGTCCCTTTGGAAAGGAAAACTTTAATCCTGTCCTTAAACTCTCATGGAGAGGTAGATAACCGCCAGGAAAGTCCCCAAGGCAGCAACAGGCTTAGATTATGCAAAGATCACAGAGGAAAGAAAGGAGGATTTCAAGCTGCCAGGAGGAGTACGTGGGCCTCTTTGGAGCTCCTTGACCATCCCTAAGGTGAACCCTTGCAAATGCATTTAAAAGCTCAGAAGAAATTGTATGTGAAACTCATCTTTGGCACTTTCCAATTTGGACTAGTTAAGGCTCTTTGGACAGCATTTGTGGCTGCTTGGGAAGCAAACGGCACGTTACTGTTTGGATACAGAAAGGTTGGGTCAGTTGCTCTAAATTGCACAGAAAATCAGTGGCAGGGCCAAAAACCAAGTCAAGGAGTGATGATTACATGTTCTGTTCTCTTGACCCTACGCCTCCATCCCAGTGCTGCAACAGGCATCTCACTTAGGCAAACACAGAGAGGGAGGGAGCAAGGAAAAGTAAGATTAAAAACTCTGGAAAAGAGATTGCAGAGAGGAAGATGTTGCATACCACCCCTAAAAAACTGTTTGACACATGGAAACAGCAGCAGTATTCCCAGGCCAAGCCTGTGGAGACAAATTTATCTCTTGTGCAACATTAGTGAAGGAAAGAGACTAAGTTATTTCAAGAATGGATTTGAGCCAATAAACGAACGCATTTTTGCTGTGTTGTAGAAGAAATTTTTCTTCTTCTTTATCTTTGACCTTTTATTGAGAAAAAAAGTAGAGCTGAGCAAAGCTGTACACTTGGGGAAAAAAAATATCAGTAGCACATGGCTTCATGAAATAGAAGAGCCACGGATGTTTTTTATTCAAGGAAGATCACATATACTTGGTTTACACAAACACTGTGCTGATGCTAACGTTTGCCCATGGCACTCCACACAATGTGCTGTTCCAGCACTGCTCAGCCTCCGTGTCTGAGAAATGAATGTGACATCTAATGAAACAGTCCTAAGTCCCTCCAGGGCAAAAGAAAAAAAATTCTCTTCTTTTGCTTCCAGTGCTTCAAAGCATATGATTGTGAGCCCAGTGATGCTCAGAGGCACTCCCAGCCCTGCTCCATGTCAGAGCCAGCTGCAGGAAGATGCTGGAGCAGACCCTGAGCTTTGTGACACACGGGGACAGCACAGGCGTGTGTTCCTCACCACAGCCCAGCTCCCAAACAGGGCTGGCACACCTCCACGGGGTGCTGAAGGCAAGGCAGCTCAGCTTCCAGGGAGCTGATGGCTCTGTGTGTGTCCTTCTGCAGCCTTGCAGCTCTCCGGGAGCAGACGGACAGCTCTTATCTTCTTGACAGGGGTACACATGTGAACAAGCCTTTACAGATTTTCTTTTTTCATCTTTTTCACAGATTGTTTTTGGAATCTGGGAGCTTATGGGTCAAATAACACAGAGTCTGTTTTATTCATGATACCTCAGGTCATGCTTGGAGGAAGTAGGAGACCAATATGAAGACCAGAAGTATGAAGACCAGACCTAATCTCATCTCGTTTCATCCTGGAAGCTCCTTGAGGAATTCAGAAAGCCTGTGAAAACCCAAAAACAGAGAAAGAAAAGAGAAAAACCCACAAACAAAGAAATCCAGCTTTATTTGGGTTCCCCCTAAACATGTTTATCTAGTGCACAGCACTGCTCACTGAGATGATACTTCCTCAGGTATCTCAAGACTCACTGAGCTACATAAACTCTAAGTGGTGCATATTTAGTTCACCTCTTTCCCCTTGCATTTTTCTCCATATTTACACTTCCCAACTTCCTTCCATCTCTGACTATGCCAATCGTGACCTCTCAGATAAGGAGAAACAAACTACTTTTTGTACTGTTTTGGGGCAGGTTTTGGGTGCAAGTTTCTTTCTTCCAACTTGTCCCAGCAGCTGATTTGGTGTATGGTGGGATCTCCCCACACTTTCTCCCCCACAAACAGTTCATCTGAGGCCTGCCACAAATTTTCACAGTAGTTTCTCCTTTAATCCAGACAAAAAAAAAAATCCGTTTCAGAAGAAGCAATGGATTGAACTCCCAAGCTCCATTTAGTTTTCACTTTCCCAGAGACCTTAAAAGGAACTCTTATTTAAAAGTCCCTCTGTGGGACTTACTGTCCACATCAGTGTAGGCAAGGTCTTCAGATACATCTCCTGTCCCTAACACCAGGAGGTTAAAACCCTTCACTGATGTACTGCCTAGCTTACACTGACCTCCTCCTGTGTCTTAAATTGCATAAATATCCTTGAACCCATGTCTCCAAGAGGTGCTGCAGCTGAAGGACCACCTCAGGGAGCCAATATATCTCGGACTGAGCCCACCAAACAAAGCTGTGGCCAGCAGCCCCAGGGCACTGCCCCCAGGCTGCCCCCATTACCTTCTGCTTGTCCTCACCTCGGCTCTGAGGCAGTCCAAGGCAGCAGGGAGGACCTTGACCAAGGACCCAGCACTCCACATCTTTTCCAGAAATAGCAATGCTGTCCTGCCTCCCCATGCCAGGCAGAAAAGTTCAGCAGCTCCTGATACTGCCAGGGTGGCTTGGTCAGCAGTCAGGGACTTGAGAGCCACAATTCAACCCCTGCAGCTGCTGTGGTTAAACCATCTTCTTACTTACACAGGAAAATGTGCTTGAAATCACGATTTTCTTGGTTCAGTTCACCCTGCCTGAAACCAGAGCAAACTGAGCAAAAGGAAATCATAGTTCAGAGCCAATTTTGCTTATCTGCACCAGCCTTATCAGGATGTGGGGACATTTGGTGACTGGGAACCAAAGGCTTTTTCTGAAACAGAGACAGTCATAACCAAGACATTTCTTAAACCACACAGATTTTTTTCACAGTTTGTTGTGGTTCATATTAGTTGTTGCTTTTTTACTCCACTCTCCAAGAAGCTACAGCCACTGATACCTGTGTTTAGCAAGCACTGAAGGTTTCTCTATCATATGCACAAAGGATTTTTTTAATTTGTCATAGAAAACTTTGTCCAGAAATTTGGAACCAAGAACAAACTCTGAGACAGATCAACTTGCAGCTATTACAACAATTGGCCTTGCTGTGCAATGATGTTTAAACCATACAGATTAATCTTTGTGAATGTAGGATACATTGCTTCAGCAGCTGTGCTTTTGAAGATACTGTGGACTTTTACTGCAAGAACACTGAAAATTACTTTCATCCTACTGTTTGGAAAAAACAGTCAAACTTCTGGGATTACTAATGATGTGTAAATAAACCAAAGTTTGCATTCTGGGGAAGGAGTAAACAGCAGCAGTGCTTGAGATCCAATGTGGTGACCCAGGTAACAATACTGATCAATGCTTTCCTGGAGGAGGAAAAATTAAAATTTAGAACTAGAGACACCATTCAGTCTAAAATAAATAGAGCCTTAAGCTAAACAGAAGGAAACAACCTTATAAGGTTGTAAAGGGGCTTTTAGTTCACCCTGTGGCATGCCTCCTTTCATTGTGCAAGGCTGTTATCAACTTTCATTAGTGGCTCTTTTGGCATAAAATTTTTCTCCTATGAAACATGCAGATTTTTATGGACCAAATTAAGATTATTAAATTAAAATCTTGGATGCTTGGCAATGAAATATGGCTGAGGAGAGAAGTTTGAAAGCACAAAAGAAACAATGAAGTTCCTTGGCAAATAGAATAACCAAATAAATACTTTGTGGCTGGATAAATGTTACGTTGTGTTAGCTTTCAGAACATCAGGGACATAAACTCACAATAGACACAGGAGAGCTAATTTAAATTCTCTTCTAACTCAGAGGCTGCCATGTGGGGGTCTAGAGTGGGGTCTCATCTTTTCTTTAAAAATGTGTCAATTTATTTTGCTGAAACATTCACTACATCTGGAACACTAGAGAAGGAGCCACAGCTCCTAAGCTGGGGAATGCTTATTGCTTTGTCTGTAGGGAATCATCAGGAGCACAGGGAACATCCCAGGCTGCTCAGCCCATACCATGAGAGCTGTTGTATGTGCCTGCAGAGAGGCACTGGTCCAGGGGAGAAACAGAGCTCCTCAAATGGAACAGTGAGCTGAGCGTAGCTCTTCTCGACCTCTACACCACCAATTCACACGGACAGGCCCCCACACTGACCCCTTTCTTGCCTCCTGGGGGCTGTGTCCTTCCACACCACTCTTCCCATGGTTCTTCTGTGTGACAGATGATCAAAATGGGGTTAGGAAGAAGGTTCAGCCCCAAAATCAAACCAGGTTAGCGCATTAAAGCATAATGATAATAATCTTTTTGGCGAGTCTCATGGCAGGCCCTGCTCTCCTGCTCCAAAAGGCTGTGAAAAGCTGGGGCTCTGAGAAGCAAAAACTCACAATTTCACAACTTCTCTTTTACTTTGCCCACAACAAGGCAAGGAGAAACATTAATTTGGCTTTTATCACAAATCTTCTACTCTTCTCTCAGTACGCGTTACTGGTGATGGAAAACAGGCAGGCCACACATGATCACGGCAGAGAGCATCAGGGAGCACCTTCAGCTTGAGAAGCAGGAGAGGGAACCCCCAGAGACAAGAAGGAAAATACAACATGGAGGACAAGAGAGCACATGGTTCTTACAGGAACAGACGTGTAACAACACCTACAGAAACTTAAATAAGAAATACATCCCCCACTGGAGACAGTACCAGCACTGGGTTGTCTCGACAGCCACAAAGGAAATAATTGGAGAAGCTGTTTTGCTTTAATTGCATGCGGACAGAACGAAATTCACACCAGCAATTCTATGTGCTTAGGGCTTTCAAGAAGTCAAATTACACAAAGCTGAAAGTAATTATGAGCCAAATTATTTCAGAGAAAGAATTTAAACAGGAAAAATGCGAGTGATAATTGGGAACTATTTAAACACAATTTACAAAGTGTCCCAAAAGGCACATTCTCACATTGCACAAAAGAGGTCAAGTGGAGTTAAAAACAAAAGCAAAACAAAACAAAAGCACAAGCTGGCTTAGAGAGGAAATTAAATCAGCTTTTGCAAATAACTCCACAAACAATCCCCCTCCACAATTCACCCAGCAACAAAATATTAAACAAACAAAACCCACAAATATAATAATTAATAAGGAAGGAACTGCTGATAACAACTGTATATCAGATACCAGCAAAGATAGATGATGGCAAACAATGGAATACAAAAGGGGAGAGTTGGCCATTGAAATGATAGCAGGGAGGATCTTTTTTTTCCTAAGCATATCAGAAGAAAAAGGCCTCCTGAGTGTAGTAATTATTCACTGTTACATGATAAAAGTGGAAGAATCACAGAATCATAGTTCTGTGAGTCTTTGTTGTTGATAAAGGTATTGTCACTGTACACTTAAACCTCCATAAGGAAATTTTGATGTAGAACTGAAGAATGGGGGAAAGTAATGCAACAGTAGAAATTCAATTTGTTGCATGTTAAATGTGTTTAGAAATGCTGACCCAAAGGAACACTGCAGTGTCTCTGAGGCAGGCAGCAGGATCCAGGGGACAGTGCACATCAGGGAAGGTGTGAAGATGGACCTTTCCTGGCTGTGTGCACAGCCCTGTCCCACCACAGACCCCAGGGCAGGCAAACAGTGCTCCTGGGGTCTCAGACGATGCCTGTGAGAAGGCCACATCATCAGCTGTGCAGGGTGATGGAGATGCTCATCAGGAGATCCCCTCCCCTGGGGCAGATTTGCCAAGCCCTATGCAAACCCCACAGCAGCACAGACTCAGTCACAAAGCTGCTCTCTGGGCACCGCAGGAGCCCAAAAAGCAACACAGGCATGACCTACCCAAGGCCAAATGTGTTGAACACTGACCCCAGGCCTCTGAACTGCATGACAGTGCCTGGGCAGCAGCAGATCAGGCAGAGATGGACACCATAAGTGGGGCCAGCACAAAGTGGCTTTCCGCCTTCGTGTCCATCTCCCCCAGTCTCCAACTTGGCAGGACCTGGGACCTTACACAGACACCCTTGGGTTTTGTAGGCTTTCTGCCAGTTCATTTAGCCTTTAATGCAGCCTGATACCCCACCCTTGAAAAACTCTTGATATCAGTGCTGGTGCCCCCCAAGAGGAATCCTTAAAGTGACTGCAAAGTCCAGACTCCTATGGTAACTTAAACCATGGCATTTATGATGATTTCCAAGAAGCCAGGCCATGAGAACAGTGGTTTTAAATTGCTGTGACAGATGGTATGTGTTTGGCTCACAGCTTGTTGAATGTGAATTTGTTACGTTCTTATGAAAGGATTTGGCTGAACGACAGAGAGAAATGCTACCAGTTTGCCTCGTCCTGGCAAATGTTCCTCCTGTGCTGTGGGTCAGGTAGAGTCGTTTGTGGGGAGGGAAGATGGGAAGGTGAGATTTTCTCCAAAAATCCTGGGGAGGGGAGAAAACTGTAGGCAGAGGTGAGCAGAGGGAATATCCTCGTCTGGCAAAGCAGGAGCCCTTCAACAGAGCAGAAGTTGGGACATGCAGCAAGATGCTTCTCCCAGGTGCCAAGAGGGGACTGGGAAGGCTGGATCAAGCGAAGAAGCTGGCACAACATGGCAGAACAGCCTAGGCTTGAAGGAAAGGACCTAGCCATAAGGTCACAATGAGCAGGAGTGAGATTTGTTTACAGTCTTTTTTAATTTAATCCCAAATTTCCTTGAAGCTTTCTTGTCATGATTGCCCTTCCAGTAAAGCTGGCCATGGAGTTCACAAGCTGCTCTGGCATCTGGATGCACTCATTTTCAGAAAAAGGCACAGATCTTCCAAGAGCATTGGGTACCACCCACTTTTCTAACAGCCAACATCACGTCAAGATGAGGCTCAAAACCAGAACTAGGGCTTTTCACCCATTGTTTCAATTCCACCCTCTTCAGACAAGTTTTTTGCATTGAATATTACTCATAGATGAAGAAAAAAAGGAAGTTCCACCTATGAGGAGCCTTAAAATAATATTTTCATGGAACATCCTCCTCAGGATGAAAAAAACCCCAAAAAACCCCAAACCAACGAAACAAAAAGAGCCATACAAAATAACCAAACCACACACAACCAAAAAACATTAAGATAGTCGCAGCTAGAAAATAAAGAAATGCAACCATAGACACATTTCTGCAAAACAGAGCTTTGCTGCCTGTTTTCGCTATACTTAAGGGACAGCCCAGATGGGAAATCATGGGAAATGACCATTATGTTGGACACGGTGATCTTAAAGGTCTTTTCCAACCTAAGTAACTCTATGATTGTGTGACCCCACAAAGCAAAGCTGAGGCTGTGGTTGAGGCTGTATTTGGCTAAAGCCCTTGCTCTGGTTCTTGACTGCCCTCAGCCAATAGTGACCTGGAACCACGAATTTCATACAGGTTAGATGCTAGGTCCTTTTTTCCTTTGGTTTACAAGATGGCATTTCCAAATTGTGGTACAAGCATCTGTAGAGATAATCTACAAACATGTACCCAAGCATGGCTTGATCCACCTCCTCCCTGCCTCACTGCCCGGCTGGTCCGGGAGCCGCTCCTGCTGCTGCCACCCCAGCTCCCATGGGGACCCTTGGGAGGCAGTGGGGCAAACTTCTCAGAGGGGCATGCAAGCCCTGGAAAGAAAGGGATCTGGATATATAGCCCCATTTCTATAAATTTCTACACAGAAATAAAGACTGGAGAAAAAGCTCAATGAGCTTTTATTTGCAACCCCTGTGTTGCTCAAGGAGTGATGCTTCCACTGCAGAGGCTTCCCTTGCCTATTGGGATCTTCTTCCCTTCTTATGCCTGGTCTCTTCTGTGAGCTCTGTCATCTGAACCCTGCAGCCTGCCAAGGTGGCTGCAACAGCATTTCCCAGAGAAAGACAAAAGTATGTGGGAGCAAAGGAGCTGGGATCTCTTTGGAAACTGTTCAGACATGTTTCTGGGTGTAAGTCCTATCTGAGCATATAGCTGTTTCTCACTCTAAGAATTATTTCAAGGAACATTACTAATGAAAACTTGTTACTTTAAGACATGCTTTGCATTGCTTAATAAAATTTTAGCTGTGAGATTTTCTTTACTAAAAAGTTTAGATATAAAGAAGGATTTTAATGTCCTGAATTAATCCTGTAAGGTGGGAAACAAAAGGGACTTGGTTTGAGCCTCTCCACTAAGAAGAAAAGCCCATGAGCTGCTGCCTGAATTTTCATGTTCTGAGGTCATCTTGTTTTCCTAACACACTAGCTTTACTTGTACATTTGAACACAACAGGTCAAAAATAGACTGAGATGTGTATTTAAAACAGAGTAACAGGTATATGAAAATATGTCAGCTTAGTATTTGTATCTTTGGCCTAGATGCTACTTAACATTTTACAACTTAATACCTCTTATGCATGTATTTTAACTCTTACCATATTGAAAAGAGAGATTTTAATTCAACATTTAAAGTTTCTTTAAGAACTGGTTTTTTAAGTGTTAAGTGCTTAAAAATCTTCCAAGGTTCAACATGTAAAGTTTCATTTTTACTAAGAGAAATCAGTTGAGATGAATGTACCACTTAAAATACAGGGTAAAACCATATTTTGTAAAGTGCTTGCAAGTTAAGTGTGTGGGTTTAGAAGAGATAAAGAGGTTCTTTAATAAGCTTTGAAACTTGTGAGTTAAACCAGCACCAGTACAAACACTACAAGGCAGTCAATGGCCCATATCAAGACAGGAATTAAAATGCAAAAATCTATTTTGTCCTTTTCCCCCCTCCCTCCTTACTTTGCAGAAACATTTTTCTCAACTATCAGGACCTCAGACCAAGACACTTTATCTAACCAAAATAAAAGTAAATGTTTATATTTTTCAATAATTTATAACAGCAGACATCCCATCAAGAGACAAAGATTGCTAGCTTTGTTTCTTACTGAAAGCTCACTGGTAGATCATGAACTGCTAAGCTCACTGAACACTAATCACTACTACTTTGCAGGCACTCTTAGAGATCCATCATTGTTTTCTCATTTCCTTTTATAAACTATTTTGGATAATCAGAGAATATGAAAATTGATTGCAGGTGAGCACACTTAAAGAACAAAATAAACAACCAGGAAGCCTCCTAAACTCATGCATTTTGGAATTAAACTTTAATGGAGCAAACAATTACTATTCCAGCAAGCAGAAGTTACACAGAAATGCAATGAGCAAGTACATTTATACATATAATTTGTAGATGACAGACATAGTACATACTTATAAAGATCAAGGTTGTTTTCAACAATACATTACCATCCTGGAAAATCACTCTACATTATTTTTAGCACAGGTTAGTGTGGCGGTCAGCCCCTCAGCTGCCTCTGCCCCCCAGGCCGGGGATAGCTCCTCAAGAGGAGGAGCGTTGCCTGGGCAGGCCCTTGGGGTATGAGTTTCTGGGTCCGCCCCTGAAGAGTAGGCAAAGGCGTGCCCAGAGCGCTGACTCCGCCCCTTCTTCTAGCAAGTTCTGTTCAGTTATGTATCCTATTGGTTGGTTTGAATTGTATCCTTCCCTGTTCTGTAACCATTGGTTCTCTGCGCGTATCCCCACCTACTCCCTCTTTCCTCATTGGTTGACCCTTCTCCCTTAAAAGCCAGCACGCAGGGACCTCGGAGAGCACATTTTCTCCTCCCGCTCCCCTTCCCAAACACCAAACCCTGTACCCATAATAAATGGGAGCTTGGAGGAGAACGAACTCCCGCTAGCCCTTTGTCTCGCCGACTCCATCTTTATTATCGACTACAACAGGTTAGGAACTGGAGTAATGATTAAGTGATTTGCCAAGGACATGTTTAGACAGACGTGAAAAACTGGAAACTGTGATTTCTTTCCAAAGGGAATGTGTATCATAGCCACAGCAGGTATCACTATCTAGAAGCGTTCAGCCTTATAACTCACGGTGTAAGAGATCAAACAGATTTTAATACAAAGCCTCCTATTATCAGGGTAATAGGAATTACCTTAGAACAGACCTCAGTCAGGTCTGGGACCTACTCTAAGGCTGCAGTAGGACACAGCAGGCAAGCCAAAAGATGTGAAAGGATTCACTGTTTATAAATACTTTTTTCTACACCCCAATGTACTTCTCCCCCAAAAGAAAACCCAAAGTAGAAAAATACTTTGCAGCTTTAAACACATGATCAAGTGCCCTCAAAAATCAGAGTGATTTAAGTATAGAGATGTGAGCTAAACACACATTAAAGTATCCTACGGGATTACACACACACAGAGATTTGATATGACTGATTGAACCCACATTCCAATCGCTGGAATATGTTTAAAGCCAAGGCTGTTGGTACAACACATCCATTATACAATACCCCAGTATTTTGCCAAGGTGAAGTTCTGTGGAGGGTTAAGTGTCTATAAAAAACAGTTAGGAGAGAGAATAAATAATGAGAAGGGTTTTTTTTTTCTTTTCTAGCATCCAGCTTTAGCTCGAGAAACACTTTTTAACATCACTTTCAGATCATGTTTCCTCCTCTATTTTCAGATGGGAAGTTTGTCTAAGCAGCTTCCATACTACAGACTTGTTCACTGCTGTCCCTCAGCTGTGGCTTTCAGAGGCTCTGGAGGCAGCTCTGGTCCCAGCAGATGGAAGATGTGCTGTGCTCATATCCTGTGACCTGGGGTGCTCTGTCGATGGCTTTGGCATTTTCAGAGCATCCAAGAGTCACTGGGTGTGCCACAGCCATTCTGTCTCTCACTGCACCTATCTTCTCACATGCCAGCCTAAATTCCAGGAGACTTTCCTGGAAATTAGCAGTATTAGGTGAGTAACATTTCTGGTTCTTCCTCTTGATTCAACAAGCTTTGAGACTCCAGAGTTTTGAATAACTGGCCAGGCCAGAAAGAATCAACTGTTATTTAATATGATTCTATCTGGTTTGCTATTCCTGTCAGAGATCATTGCAAAATAATTATGCTGACATTAAATACTCATCTTTCGTAGAAAGGACTGGAGCACTGAAATTCCTTTTGGCTTGAAAGGAACTTCTTGGGAGTGTTTTATACTTACAAATTTACTAATTTGTACAGCTTGGGTAACCAGGACAATGCCAAGTTTAAACCACATGTAGGACCCAGCATAAAACTAATATTTTTTCCTCAATAAATTTGTTCATAAATGGCTTGACAATGTTCTACCTAGATAGGGAGGACAAAAAATAATTCACAATGGAGAGTCATGATCTAACAAGGATTCAGCATAAGACCAGGATGAAAGGCAGGAAGAGATTAAGTACCTTTCAGAGGGAAATACTGTGTTTTACATTGCAAATACAGGGTATCAAAGAAAACACAGATGAATCAGATAATAGCAGGAGCTTTTTCATTCAAATGCTAAAAACATTTTGAAAAAGAGATCCTGCATACACTGACACTTGCAGTGAAGTACTGCAAAAATGGTTTCTTCTGTTCTTTCAGCCTCGAAAGTATACCCACTGAAAAAGCAAAGAAAAAGGTGAACAGGAAAAAAAGGCATTGCCTAAAATGACCTTGTGAGGGTTCAGTGAGAGGATCTTCAGCTGGAAGCAAGGTGTGGAGCATCAAAGAAAATGTTTGATGCCGAAACAAAAGGTCCAAGAAGGAGGCCTTTGGGAAAGGGGAACAAGCTGCCAGTGAAGTGGTTAAACCAGCTCTTGGCTCATTTAAAGTGAAGTGAGGACAGGGGACACTTGCAAAGGCAAGAATAAGATAATCTAACCAGGATCTTCCATCAATGGTGTCTGGTGTGATGGAAAATGCAGAAATTTCATTTCCATCAAGCCCATATTTCCTCAAGGCTGGTTGTTTCCTTTCAGAAAAGTGGCATATACAGGACTTGAAAAACTTGTATAGATGTCAAAATATACACCCAGAATTTGCATCTTCTGCTGCCTCCTAGCAGCTCTATTGATGCGTCTGTGAAGGTCCCCTCCAAAGGGAACACTGGGTAGAACATCACTGCTATTTATTGCACTTGTTGGGCCTAGATTTTTACCTAATGATTATATAAGTTGAAATAAGTCCATGGAGACAAAGGTCGTTGAAGGTAGGAGATCACACAAATGATGCAATCATATCACCGGGTCAGAAATATTTGTCACTCCCGAGAAGAGTGTATTTTTCACACACAGGGCATTCCCAGCAGTTGCATTAAACAAATACCTGGACTTAGGGAGCTCCTGAAGTGCTTTGCTGAATAGAGCTGTGCAGTGTCAGAACCTTATTTTCAGGCCTACGAACAAGTAAGGAATCCTATCCGAGTCCACAGAAACAGTCAGCACCATTAAAAATCAAGTCATGTGGCTAATTGAGCTATTAGGTATTCAGGCAACTGCCTTAAAATTATTATTTCAAAACATGCAAAGTCCTCTTGCTTTGGACTGAAGCTCATTTAAGCAAGAGATGCTTAAAATCATAGAATCGTAGAATCATAGCATGGTTTGGGTTGGGAGGGAGCTTTAGAGTCAACCTCCCTGCAATGAGCATGGACACAGCTAGTTCGAAGGAAGCACAACAAAACAGAAAGTTGCTTGGCTTTGTCCCACTACAGCTGATAATACATATCTGTAGAGAAATATTCTGCAGACACCCTCATTTCTACTTTTCATGAACAGCAGCAGAGGTTCACTTTGTTCACGTGGCAGCTCTTCAGCTCAGCCCCCATTACTGCTTTTGGGAGCAGCCCCAGGATGAAGGGCCAGGGGATGTGCTGAGCAGAGGAGACACAGTGCTAAGTGGTAAAGAGGTATTTTTGGGTGGCAGTGCATTGTTTAACAGACTCAGCTGCCTCATACAGGACAGCTGCCACGAGTCTGCACCAATATGAGTAACTGAATTAATTTGAAGCGTTAGTAAAGGTGATATAAAATAATCAGGCTGCTTTGTGACTTAAGCAGATAAGGGCTGTAAAGTATCATCTCACCTAGTTCCAGCTGTCTCAAATGAAAATATTAGTCCCCACTAGATCATCTCAGTTACTCCATCACTAATTACCAGGCTTTTGTTTTCTAACTAGGCATATCCTGTGTTGCTTCCTAACCCATTTCAAGTAAAATGAGCTAGAGTAGAACTCTAGCTTTTAAACTCTTCAGTGAAATAAACTATTCCTTCTCCTGGAGTGGGTTAGAGGGAAGCAGTTCTGCAGGCACAGAGGAAACAATAACCCTTGCCAGGAGAGGAGGCAGTAACTTCTTCAGCCAGTTCAGTGCAGCTGAGGGTCTGTGTCCAAAGCCCAGGAATATTACAACATCTGACTCTGCCACACCAAGAAATTTAACCTTGTGCTGGAGATGGTGGCTTGTTAAACCACTCATGAAGTCCCACAAGAATATATCCCTAGGCAAAAACTAACACTAAATTATGTGGGGATGGACTGAGTGGCTGCTGAAGAATTATTGTCTTTGCGCAAGCTTTATTTGCTAGTGTACATTTAATTATGAGAATGGAAAATACAGTCCTCTCTATGACATCTGGATTATGGAACTAGAATTAAGCAAGGGTACCCAGGGCATAAATATAGCCATGTGCTCACATGATTCTAAATTCATAAAATAAATACAAATGTTAAATGAGCGTCTTCGCCAGGAATCAGTTGCAACAGCTTCTTTTCTTATTCAGAAGAAATGTGCTTGCAGGTTAAAAAAAAAAAAAAAAAAAAAGAAGCAACCCAAAAATAAAAAAAACAACCAACTAAAAAAATATTTTGGAAAGGAGTGGGTGAATTATTTAAATACCAGTGAGGAAGGCGAGCTTGTTAGGATAAGAATTATGTTGACAAAAAGGATAAGAAGATAAAATCTGACCATGAACACATTAAGACTTGCCATTTTTTATCATTACAGTTCTGGATTTAGCTTTCACTTAGAGCAGTGAGGTCAAGAGCTTAACCCCAGCTGCCTGTTGCGGTTCTTACTAGAGGTTTCCTAGACCAGCCACCTTCAGCATCCAGTTGGGATGCAGTGATCTCAAAAACTCACTACTGAAACTATTTGTACACTCTTTTGAATGAAATTCAGCAATGCAGCCTTTAAGACTGTGGAGTTTGGGATACTTCTATTTCTGTCAGGTAAAGCTTATAGTAAAAACAAAGCTCCACACTCTGCCCCATCCTAAACTGGCTTTGTGAGGCTTACTCAGTGCATACTTGATGCTGAAATTTTTGGTGGGATTTTCCATAACCCTCTGTATCTTCAAATGTTGTAACAGTAGTACAACCTAGAAGCTTCAAATTCTTTTCAAGCCCTCGTGGTATGTGCTGTATTATCTTACAAATGACAAGCCTTGAAGTATTTACCCTCATGAATACCCAACTGCCTTTACAAATTCCAGGGCAGAGAGGGAAGTGCTGAGGATCTCAGAGCTTCTCTGCAGTCCCTCCGTGTAGGGAATCCAATATCTGCAATGGACCACGCTGGGATCTGTGCCACAGCCCCCAGGCAGCCACGGAGAATGGGTGTGAGACAGCCCAGCCCTGGGGGTGCTCTCTCCTTTACTTCACAGCAGGAAAAAAACACTCAGTGTCAGCCCCACTATAGGCAAAAGCAAAGAGGCTATTTCTCCTCTTGCCCTTCCTCATTTTTACCTCACCCTTTCCTACTACCTCACAGACCTGCTCAAGATTCCTGACAGTTTTGCTTCTCGTGCACAATGAAATGATGTTAAAAAGGAAGCAATTCCCTATGGGGAAACAGAATTTTCCTGAGGGGCTCTACAAAGGCCACAAAATGAAGACCCTGAGGAAATGGAGCATCTTTTCTACAACTTCAGCACAACATTAAAACTGAGCACACCAAAGCCCTTGGAATCACGTACTTCTCCAACCTGCAACACAGTAAACTTGGAATTTGTGTGGATTGCATTATTTAATGCACAACTGGAAGGCTCTGAGGCAGACTGATGACGAGAACCTGACTAGATCAGAGCAGGAAGGGAGAAGCCCATAAAGGACAGCAAACAGGGGGCAGGAGTATGGAAGGAAAAAAGATTGAGTAACAGGCAGATTGTCAGGCAATACCTCAACCTTGCAAAAGAGATGTGGGCAGCATCAGATAAAGGCCAAGGGGAGTGAGATGTAATGAGATTGACCCACCAAAACCCCAGGAAACCATCTAATCTTTTTATTTCCTTAACTGACTGAACTTTTCTCAATGAATACTCCAAGGATAAAGTTTAAAATGGAATTGGCTACATCAAATTTGGGGTAACAGCTGGAAGAATTGCTCATGATTTTGACCACAGGAGGGCTCCCAGGTTTCATGAATGCATATGGAAACCTTTTGAGAAAGGTTAGAATTAGATCATGAGGCACAGAAGGTGAACGCCATGGAGGTGCACTCTTAATTCAATCTGGACATCTGCTGGCCCACCTGAGCACACTGCAAAAAATGGCTTTTTTCTTCAACGAAGAAGAGAAACAAAAAGAACTATTTTTCTGCAAACTTCTTTTTCTTAAAGAAAAACTCTTAAAGCGATCATTATAAAAATGTCAGTTGTTAGATCCCTCACAAACAGCAGGGGTTCTGGTGTTACCAGTAAGGAGAATCTTTGAAATTAATTTCTTTTTTTGTTAACAAATAATGTTTGGGGATCCAATGTTTATCACATGGGAAAAGACTGCTCACATCTGCCCAGGCTACAACCCACACAGGTTAGATACAGCCCAGGAGAAGGTAACTCATCATCTGTGACCTTTTTCTCTGGCTTCTGCAGAGGTGTACAGTAAGTGTACTACAGTCCTGAGTCCAGTGGAGGGTCCATGGCCATGGGGAAGCAGGGACAGCTCTTCATGTGGCAGCACAATGGAAGAGGAAGAGGAGGTGACCCAGAACACCATGTCCACGCCCCTCAAAACACATCCCAGAAACCAGCTAGAAACATGGAAAAGACCACAAGTACAAATGGCAATGTGCATCCAGCAAAGAGCAGGTAAAACCACAGCCATCAGCAATGTGCTAGAGATTTTGTTAGCTGAAAATGGCCAATGAGCAGAGGAGGTGATCTGTCACAGTCAGTGCTGAGATAGAACCTGAACTCTGACTCATCTGGATTGGGTCTGAACTCTCCAGTTCCAGAAGAGAAAAAAATGGCATTAGTAATAGCTAGTTTTCTCAGTTAGTAATGGTCTAGTTGGTCATGGCCTGTGTGGAGAACTTCTGGCTTATTCATCAGAGCTTTGGCATTCTACCCTCAGTGACATTAAATGCCTTCAAACAAAGACATGCACTGGGTAAAGGCCACCGGCTTAAATACTCTGAAGAGGGTTTTTATCTGCAAAAGCTGGCCCTGGGTTATAACTGCACTGGAAAAGAAAATGGAGATATATCAGGATCTTCCACATCCTCTTCTCTGCAGAAGAAATGTGTAAGACCCGACAGAGATAAGAGCTAGCACTAAAGCTATTTGCAGATGATTAACAGATCAAAGCTGAAATAAAACAGGAAGGTCAGCAAAAAAAAATACTGTGTAAGGAGATAAGAGAAGTCTCCCACTTCAGGAGAAAGAAGAGGTTGAACAGGTTGAAGGTCCAGGAGATGCTGCCAGAAGGGGACTGGGGCTGGAGATTTATTTGGCAGGTTTACAAAGTTCCTGTTCCCTCTGCATCCAGCCTCTTCTGATAGATCAGTCCTCCACACTGAAAAGATTTGCGTATTTGCTATGCCCAGCCAGGAAAAAGAAAACTCAGGAAAACACCCCCTGAAAAGTATTCAATCCTTTTCTGTTGAGGGTTTATGATGTCAAATAATGCCACCTCTTTTCTAGTAAATTCCAGTTTTAGGGTCAATCAGTTACAGCTGTGCTAAGCCACAGTTCCTGACTTTGCCTGCTGCTGTCTCCATGGTGAAACTCCCAGTGAAACCTGGGTGACCTCCATCTGCCTTTCCCCAGCGTGTTTCAAAACAGCAGATAAGGTAACGCAGGAAGGTAAGGCTCCAGAACAACTGTGCACATACCATGGATGCTGCAAGCAGGGCAGGACCAAATAGGTTACATCCCAAACTTTTGACTTGTAAAGGGAAAGAAACCTGTGGGGTTTTTTTTACCGCAGCTAACTACAGCAATGCTGCTTTTTATGTCAACATACATTTTAGTAAATGTTAGTTTGTACTCTGTAGTGACAGGCTGTTTGCAGTAACCTTGGGAATACTGCTCTTATCTTGTATTTACACAAGTGCAAAGAAACGAGATTAGGTATTTTTCCACAATGTTTAAAAATGCCTTTTTTTCTCTTCTCTTGAACAAGGGCTGAACTTTAAACATTTCAAACACACTTCCCCCATTTGGAAGATGTACAGTTAACGTGGTATTAATCATTTGCTGGCAGGTCTATCCTGGGCAGAGCATACTTGTATTTTCATGACTATACCATGTCTCTCAGGTCAAGTGCAACAGTGGTCTGAGACTGCAGTAAGGGAAATTGAAACGAGCCAAAAACCGACCTGGACTAGGACTGCAGACAGGATGGACAGACAAATACTGTGGCATCCCTCTGGGATACAGAAGTACTCTGATAAGGAACCAGGCCTACCAAAAGCATTTTGATGCATGGGATTGATAGAAAACCAATTTAGCATTATTTATTGCCTCCAAAGGGAGTTTTGCTTCTATTGCCCTGTATTCAAATTTTATTTCAGCCACAATTCTGAAGCTTTTGCTTTATGAATCTTAACCTGAGCTCTCCTATCAGTGATAGCACTATCAGAAATTATTTCAAAATGTCACTGTTTAAGCCCCACACAGGAGCACAGTGACCAGCTTTACTGGCCATACTCTATGCATGCCCTTAAACGGACTATCCAACCACTCCGTGCCACCATTTCATCCACGCCTGTGGTAACAGCAGCCTCCCAGGAAGCTTGTGAAGTTCCATTTGTCTCTTTTTGTGCCAAACCAGCAGAATAAACCCTGCTGTCATAAGTGCCAAACTCATTGGAAGAGCACTGTAGTGGAGCAGAGAGGAGGTGGCAGCCCTGCAGCACCCACACCCTGCCCTACTCTGGGAAATCCTGGTTTTATCCCTCTCTCTCGCAGGGCAGAGCAAGTGGATTTGCCCCTCTGTTGGGCTTGCAGGTTTAAAAAAAAAAATACTTAAAGGCAGAATTTTCTCAATTGCACTGCAAGCAGTATCTCCTCTGTCTCCTGCAGAGAGGAGCTGAGGTAATCTGGACAGAAATGTAATACAAACTTAAAGGTAATCAAAGATGTTTGATATGGATATGAGACTAATGGGAAGGATTGCTGGATAATTAGCTCCTGCTGCTACAAAATTTTTTCTTCCAGGTCAGTCCTGCACTCTGTCCTCACTGTCCTGGCTGGACACTCCCCAAGTTCCTGTTCTGCTCCTGCAACTAGCAGCACCTTCAGAGGGGAATTCCTTCAGCTTTCCTGAAAAGTTTTTGCTTCTGGGCTGTGTGCAGGAATTAGAGGGCTATTTCACCTGTTGTACCGGGCAGACTGATCTATAGGAAGAAGCCAAATGCAAGGGGAACAGGGACTTCATAAACCTGCCAAATAAATCTTCTCAAGCCCTGGTTCCCTTCTGGCAGCATCTCCTGGACTGTTTAACCTCTTCTGTCTCCTGAAGCATGACTTCCTCTCCTATCTCTTCATCACTGGTTTTGTTTTCTGGACTGTCTTACAAGAAGTGCATGTGTGTTTTCATTTACTAAAGTCTTAAAATCTTCACACATTCTGACTGCATATAAAGCACTGAGAAGCAAGAGATCATGGCAGCATTGCTTTAGAGCAGCCTCCAGGGACACAGCAAAATTGGCCTAATTAAACATGGTTATTACTCACACTACATACCTGTGAACTCTAGAAAACCTTCCCCAGACGGCACAGACCTGACAATTATATCTCTTCATTTTCTTGTTCATATGGAGCTGAAATTGTCTTATTATACAACACAGACTCATCCACTATTACCAAAACAGAATCAATGTTCAAACAAGAGCAGAAACTGTTGAATGTGGTACCTAACCCCATAAAGAGGCTAAAGGCTGGACATGGATTAGAGGGAAACACCAAGCAGGAAGTATCAATCTGATCAAGCTGTTAGCTGACCAGGACAGAACATAATCATTAGTCATTAAGTACTCTGGTACTGCCAGGACAGGATGGTGACTTTTGCTATAATTTCGCCATCATGACCATTCTGTTGGTCAGGTTACTTGACCTGCTTTCAGTGCTTTATCTATTAAGGATGCGTGACTGTGGAAAAGGGGTTAAAAAAAGTAACAGTTTCCTGTAGCAGGGTTACTCCAGTTGCGTAACTACCTCTGAAGGATTTGTCCCAGAGCAAAAGGACTTTGCTAGGTGTGCAGGACACCTACGGCTTTTGTTGTGGCAATTGTTCAACTGAACTGCCTCTAACCCATTGAACATGCCTCAAATTTATATCACCAAGTGCAAACACTAATTACCCAAATCCTCAAAAATAGTGTTTGCTCAACAGAAAAATTCAGTGCTTATTCTCCTCAACAGACCTCTTGCTGAAGCCAGAGTAATACCAAGAAAAGGCAACACATAACACAAACAAGTGGTATTTCATCTTTTCAAAATAGTCAAACAGGATTGGAAAGCAGAGGGGTTCCTTCCCTGTGCCCTAAGCTAACATTCACCCTGAAGAATACCAAAGGCAAATTAAAAGTTTCCTTTAAAGTATGCGGTGTTCCTGCAGAGCTCGTGTTGCTTAGAGGGCTTGACAAGGCTTTAGCTTTGCATCAGAGCTTTTGTGTTGATAAGGCATCTTTCAACAGGAAAAGTACCCCATGCCACATGCAGGAGTCACCACAAACATTTCTCAGCACAGTTATTTCTGCTAACACAGTAAAATAAAACAGCAACACCATGCAAGAGCACAGAGCCAAAGGCTGGAGAGGTAGGTAGGACAGAAGTAAATTACTAGCATTTCCTGTCACAGTAAGAAATTCAGTCCAAAAAATGACATTTCCCTATACACTAATCATCATCCTTCAGTGAAACCAAGAGTTAAACCATCTCTCTCAACAATTTTCAATCCCTAACTGTATTTCAGAAGCAAACTTCTCTGAACAGAAGATTATTTTTCAGAGCTTAATTGTTCCTTTGGTATAAATTTCATGTTATTTTCAGAGAAAATTTTGTTCAATTTAATAAGAAACCCAAACAGACAGAGCAACAGATTATTGTCAAAGCAAAACAGCAGTGGTGGTCTTTAGTTTAGTTTATGAACCACCACATTAAATCATCGCTAAAGTTGATGTTGAAGGAATTAGGTCTTAAGAGAAAGCGCTTTTAAATCCAAAGGAAATACCCTTTGTAGTACATGTAAGAACATAAAGTTTATCATGGCAAGAAGCCCTGCTGAAAGCTTACAGAAAAATATTTCTGTGCTACCAGACAACCACAAGAGACAATTTTAAGTTGCAAGAATAGGATGCTTCCCGTAGCTTTGTGCAGTTATTAGAACTTCCATCCTGACATTTTGGAGGTATTTTAAAGCATTTAAGTTTTGTGCTTTTTTAAAATTAAACAGAATTTGGCACCTAGAATAATAAATTTTTGTCCACTGGTCACAAGAACTTTATTATCTATGTTAACATGATTAATTCTAGTTTACTACTTTCTCTCGGATGCTACAGGGATGCAAGTTGCTGAAATTGTAGCAGGTTAATTTTACTTAAGAGACCTGGCTACCTGTCTGTGTACATGGCTGAGATACTTTCCAGCCCCTCCCTCTTCCCTCCAGCAGTTGCAACCCTCAATGAGAAAACAGACATAACTTTTGCAGAGAGGAAATCTATAACCCCAAATTAAAGCTTTACAATAGTGCTGTTAGTGGCTTCAGACTCAAAGGCATTCTAAACAATTTCTCTTTTACATCATCTAGCTACACTAACACATGTTCCATAGCCTATGTCATCTATAAAAGCTGTCCAAGCGATACCAGACCATTATCCAGATACCAACACACAACAGTGTCTATTCCATTCTCCTGGGACTCTGCCCTCAGTGACACTTGTAGGGGCTTGCCAGGATGATGTGATTGTTACTGCAGTGAAATAGCCAAGAGAATCTTGACTCACTTGACCTGGCAGGTGATGGCTCTAAATCATGTGCACTATATGGACTTCACTGTACCAGAAGCTATTTGTGCAATCAGCCCAAGGGACTTTCTTCGAGAATGAGGGCTGGCGTTAAGCCTCAGACTAGGAGAACACATCTCATCTGTCCATCAGAACAAGATGATAAAAAACAGATTTTCTCTTCCCAGCTAAAAGCCCACTGCTGCATGTTTAGCAAAGTCACTTCCTTCAACATCTGTCTTATTTCAATTTCCCCTGAAGTCAAAGCAAAGGATAATGGAGCAGGTATTTCCAGGAACCAGCCCAGAGCAGCTGTGGCAGAGAAGGGGTGTGACACAGCCCTACCAGTGACAACAGATGTCATCACCTTGAGTCCTCTCCACAGCTTCAGAGCAGGGCCAAGTGGCCTCAAGCATGGGGTACTCCTGCTGGCTCATGACAGCAAGCATTCTCCCATTCCTGCTCTGCCCCTACAGCAAAACCTAAGCCTTAATGACTGCTGTGGGTGTCTATTCTATGGTCTCACTGCTGCGTACCAGCGCAGGGCACCTGGGCCCCAGCAGTCCTCTTACCAGCAAACCTAAGCTCTTGAGAAGGGCTCTGCCCAGTAAGAGATCTGTCAGCACTCAGCAAGCCCCTCTGAACATCCCTGTGAAAGGAAATCAAAACACATTAAAAAAACTGAATGTGTGGTTTATTATATTTAAGATGCTATTTGTCTATAGTGTTTAAATATGTCTGTCACACAGTCATCAGTAAATGAATGTAATTTTACATGTTCAGTATTTTGATACACAGTACAGGACTACAAGTGTGGTAAAGGAGCATGAGAAATTAATATTTCCTTGATGCACACATCAAACCTTGCAGCACCACTAAAAAGCTCAGAGTAAGGACTCAAACTGCAGTATTACAAGCACTACTAAATCAACCAAGAGATATACCTATATTAAACATAAGAGAAACAAAACAAATGACACAAAGGTTTAATGCTTAAGATTTGATACAGGATTAAAATACTAATATTTTTAATGTCCTGGCTTCAAATTAATAAATATAAAAACAATATAAAAATATACACCAGTTGATAAAAGGATGCACTAAGGTTAGAAAGCTAAATTTCGCTTTCAAACGTATGCAGGTATGTCTTTAGGGAGAGAATTTCTGTGTAGCTGCGACTGGTCTTTCGGAAGAAGTCCAAGCTCGTGAGCTGTTCGATGTCACGCACACGCGCAGTGTGCATCTTAAGAAGATCTTCAACCCACTTTGACTCATCCTCTGAGCTCTGGGAAAAAAAAAAGATTTTATAACAAGTCCTGTCAAAAATAATTTCCAAAAGCAAATGCAACTTTTTTACACATTTATTTCATTTGAAGAATCTCTGTGCCTTATTCAAGAATGAATAAGGTAAATGAGTTCCAAGAAAATAGCTTAGACATTTAGCAGGCAAGATGAATCCTACAGTTTTAATTCAGTACCCATTTTAGGATGGGGTTGAGACAATGACCATAATCATCTAGAAAAAGCTAGCCTCAAGTTGCAAGTGTTTCAGAATAGTTGTATGTTTTCAGAAGATCCACTGGTCACTCCATGACTTTTTATCTCACAGAAAGAATTCCGTATTAATCGCTTTGGTATTACCAAAGCCCAAACTCTACGCTGTTTGGCTTTGAATCCTATGCCTACACATTATTCTCAATTGACCACATCATCTAACACAGTATTAATTTAGTATTTCCACTTTACTTTTAGGAGACCTTTACAATTCATTACACAGTTGGGACAATGTTTTATGTTGATACCTAAAAACTCCTGTTATTGGAACATATCGTACATATGATGCACTGATAGAAAAAAGAGTTTCACCATGTGTTTCCCAACACAAAAAAAGTCAGGAAGGTTATGTTGCCACAGTGATTTGGGTCAGGTTGTATTCTCTTAAGGGATAGCTTCTGCCTCATGCCTTGTGCCAGCACCAGCACATGTTGGAGCCATCCACAACCTAAGGTAACTTGCGAACACATCAGAAAATCAGCCCTGCAAAACACTGCGGTGAGTGGCTGTTTGTGTGCCATAAGCAGCCCAGCAACATGTGCCACGAGCATTGCACCCAGGCCTGGGGACTGCTCCATGGGGAGCAGATGTGGGAAAAGAACAAAGCAAACAGGACTTTTCCCCCTTTGGCCTCTCTGGCTGGTATATTTATATCACTACTAGGGAAGCAAGTTAGGAATGGATCTCAGGTATTTAGACTTCATGTGTGTGACTTGGAAATCTTGCTAGTAAAAATCCATTCCTGTGCATCTTCCTGGAAATGAACCCTTTTCTGACTATCTCAGCAAGGTCCTGCCACCAAGTGATCCTCTCACGGACCAAGACTAAGCTCCAGCACTGCCAGAGCCTGTGCAGGGTTGTAGCTGTGCCACAGGAAGTGGGTCACCCGACAGCAGCCGGGGGCTGAGCGTGATGGTTTGCACAGAGAGGACACCAAGTCCCAGACAGATCACCGCTGGCTGCTCTAAAGCAAACGGCCGTGACCCAGTCCGCGCTTGTTTGCTTCAAAGCTCTCAGCCCCAAACCGGCTTTCCTCTCCGTGTCACTAACAACCTGAGGCCCAAAACCAGGGCTGGAACAGGAAAAGAAAGATGCAAATTAAGAGGGAAGAGCCCCCAGTGCCATGCTCCAGGAATGCCACCTGCTCAGCCTTCAGCCTGGCACAGGAGTCTGCAAACTGGCCTCAACAGGGCTGTCAGGGCAAATGCAGTCACTGTGACATTTTTGTTTTCTTCAAGCCTTTCTTCTGAGCAGGAAATCTGCAGAGCTCAAAAGGAACTTATGAGTGAGCTACAAAGCTCACTTTTTTTTTAATACAAGCAGTTTGCAAAAGATCTGCAACATGAATAAATCACAGGACTGTGAGGCTTGTTTAAACCTTGTCCAATAAGAGACCATTTGCATGACTCCAGAAAATCAATCAACTGATCTACATTTTATTTTTTCCAGTCCACAACTGGCCCATGAAGCCACAGGTCCAGCACCATGGATTTTAAATACAGTGATCAACTAACACAGTATTGTATTACCACGTAACAATGAATGAATGACGTGTATACATTTTAAATGACAGTTTTCTCCAACTGTAGTGCTTAGTCTTACCTCAATAATATGGAGAGTTTTAGAAAGAAAAAATAACAATTGAAAACATGGAGATAAATAGAAATAGGCAATCAATTAGAAGGCTAATCCAAAATCCAGTGGAAAAAAAATAGTGGGTATTCTGGACAATAATCTCTCTGAATATCAAATGGAAAGCTGAACATGATGCATGTAGACATCATGGGTGAGGAACTCACTTATGAAAAAAAATTTAAAGGTTTTGCTGAAAGGGAAAACAGAGGCCTGAATGAAGTTTCTAGAAGTTTCTAGGGTTCCTTTAGCTTTGGTCTCGGAAAGGATTTTGTGTAATGTTTTCACACGTGCTTCTTGTGCCAAGGTCATTATTGTGCTAGCAGAAAGCACCAACAATGGGAACTCCTGCCAATGCAGAGGAAGACTGGAATAGCACAGCAGAGGATGCAGATGCAGGAGCCCCCAGTATAGCATGGAATTGGGTTATACAAATTGACACACAGAAGAGAAGGCTCTGAGTGTACCAGTTGTGCATGAATGTGAGCCACCATTATAACACAGCTATGAAAAAAGCAAATTATTGGTAGTATCAGAGGAGTTGTGTCCACTGGAAAGAAAACCATTTTCATGTTGAGATCTAAGCTGCAGTACTTAATCTCATTCATGATCCGGCGGGGGGGGGAAAAACCATTGGACTGGATGGGATGTATAGGAAGTCTACCAACAGGCTCATCCTCTCTTACAAGAGAAAAAAAGATCCCAGGTCTTCCATGAACAGAGAAAAGTATATGCCTTGAGAATTGTCATAAATCATCTCTAGGCTAAATCCCAAAGAAGGGCTATTTAAGCCATAGAAAAATGTTGACGCAAGAATAAATGGGCATAACCTGACCATGAATAAACACAGTTTAGAAAAGGAACAAATTCAGATGAGAAGAGTAGTGGTGTTCTTCAACAGCTGTGTGAAGAGGGAGAACGTGTGTACACCTAGAGCAGAGCAGAGGCAAAGCTAATATTTCTTCAAATCTTAAAAGAAAACCTTGGAGAGCTTAAGGTAAAATTCCTACATTATTCCATGCATTTCATCCATGAAGTATGGGGAAGTTTTATGCAATCACTTCTTTGAACAAATAAGATGGGAACACCACGTGCAAAAGTAAACTGATGCTGGGTTTCAATGGCAAAAATTTGCCTAACTGTATTTTCATTCAAGAGCAACATTTAAATGTTTTGGAGTGGTTCTTTGCTATATAAAAAGCATGGACCAATATCTGCTAATGACCTTGCGGTAGCACTGGAATTCCTCTCAGAACTGTAAATACATATACCACAAGTAGCATGACCTATGTGACCTACAGAGAAAAGAAGCCTCCTTTGAAATGCAAGAAATCAAAGATTGAAAGAGGCCATTACTGTAAAGAGCTCATAAAAAAGATTTCAGCAGTTTAAGAGGACTATGACACACAATAATAGGGAGGAAAAAATAAATTACTTTATCACGAAATTATATATGGGCAGAGTTACAAGGGCAGAGACACTAATAACTGACAAAATAGTAATTTCCAGATCACTAACTGGATCTAGATTCAGAGAAAAGCAGTCCAGACAAAAACCACGATGAAATATATGTAGGACTTTCCAAGACTTCTGGTGGAAGACATCTCTGTCCAAAGCAGTTGAGAGTCTAAATAAGGGAAAGCCAGAACTGCTCAAGAGAGATGGATACTGCTCCAAAAGCATGGGATTAAAAAGTGGCCCTGAAAGCAGGCAATGTTTGATGAATGAAAAAGAAACAGTGTGCCAGGTCAATTGTGTTCAGAGTTGGAATGACTATTTCTGCCTGTAGCTGGAATAGGAGTCTTAACTTTTTCTGCCAATACAAGATTTACAACATTAATGTGCTCATTCAGGAAACAGTTGTTTGATGAGTGAGAAAGAAACAGTGTTCCAGGTGAATTGTGTACAGAGCTGGAATGACTATTTCTGCCTGTCGCAGGAACAGGAGTCTTAACTTTTTTGCCAATACAAAATTCATAACATTAATGCGTTCATTCAGGAAACAGTCTCCTGGCAGCTTATAGTGAAGCGTCTGTGTGCAGGAATCCACACAGCTGTGTAATGGGAGAACAAGTTCAGGCGGAAGGACAAGTCTAAATACAGCTGCCTGGGAGCTCTGCTGTCCTCACAGAGCGCCAGAGCCCACGGGGGACCCAGCGCCCTCCTGCCACACGATCACCTGCCAAGCGTGCATGTCACTTTCTGCAGTGCTGACCACACCAAAGCCTTCATCAAGACTCTTACAGTAGAGCATCTTGCATCCCAATGGAAGATAGGAAAGAAACCAGGAGGGTGTTTGGGCATCTCTGTAGTAAGAGCCCAAATTTTCCCTTGAATTAAAGTGCTCTGGAAACAGCAAGAATTGCTATTCTATCCTTGTCAGGTTATAGCATATACTTTTAATACTGTGTGGGCTGCATGTAAACATGCTAACTGATACACCAGACTGCCGCAGCAGACAGATTGCATTGTTCCTGCATATGGAAACTGACCTCCATAAAAACATCAGGCTGGCTGCCAGCACAGTATGCCTATGCATACAGCCACCCCCCAACCTGCTCTGAAGTCACACTGACAAAATGCAGAATCCTACAGGCAGTAAAAAATACTGCCCACCTACTGCATATGCCAGCTCTTCCAGACAATTTTAGGTGCAGTAATAGCTCCATATTTTTGTTGATATCATGGAGGAATGCTTCTGTCTAATGAGCTAATGACACTTAACAAAAGCACTACCCTGTGCTTCCATTCAAGACATCACTGAGCCCTTGCTTCTAATAGTAAGGGGTTTTCACACGTTCCAGGGACATGTTTAGCACAGGGCTGCAGTAGTGCAACAGAACTTACATTGCAGCTCTCATCATTGTCAGGCCGGTGGGGAAGGATGTATGAGAGAACAGAGAGCGGTCCATCACACTTGTCGGCTGGCTGAGTGAAATCCAAGCAGCTGGTTATGATGGCATAGTAATGAGTTGGAACAGGGATTGCACTGCCTTCCACAAACCTGGGGGGAATAAAGCAAATATTTATCCACAAAGGATGAACTTGTTTGGAAGGTTACACAAACAACGTTGGTCTTTCCTCTCCTACGTGTGAGGGCACACATACATTGTTGAGATGTGTTTGATTCCTGAACACTATTGAAAGTGAGCATCCAGTTAGCACATAGTGTGCTACAGAAAGACCTCATGCAATGCTGAAAGGCTTCTTCAGTTCAGAGACACAGAGAGAATGCATCACTGAATTAACAAAAGACTTGAGTATGTAACTCAAAAGCACCGCTCTTAAATTCTGGAGAATTTTAGAGACAATAGACTATGTGAACCTAATTCAGCTTTGTCTCAAGGACACAAATTAAAAGAACTAAAAGAACACAAGAATTAAAAAGAATTTTTAAAAAAACTAAAAGAACACAATTTAGAAGTCAAGGTGAACAGTTAACTGCTGAATTGTCAATTCCTTATTTTTACCACTGTCCTACCTACATAGGCATTCAGTCCCGATAACTTTAGAAAGAGCGAGAAAATTATACCTCCTCCCAAAAAATCAAATAATATGCAGGTAATTAATTAAGTCATCATTAAGAGAAGCAACAGCAAACCAATTTAAAGATAAACTCTTACTGTTTTATTTTGTCCGGTGTGTCATGTAAACCATCATAGTCATAGTCAAAGATTGGTCCACTTATAACATTGACTCCATTTCGTTCAGTAGCATATCTCTTCACCAAAACCCTTTGGAAATAGTTCCATACCTCTGTAGGGAAAAAAACGAAACCAAACCAACCAATAAACCAAAAGTAATAAAAAACCCAAAACCTCAAACAAACAGAAAAAGCCCAACCAAACAGAAACCCCACAACAGACCAAGATTTAGGTAAGTCAAAACATGTCAAGATTATAAACAGTTGCTTCTTCCTGAAGATAAAAATCCAGTGGCTGATATTCATATAACAGTATGGAAAATCAAATACTAAGCGTTACAGAGTTACTGCAGCTTCATTCAGTTTTGTCAATAAAGCCTATTCAGACTTCTTTGCTCTCTGTTGCTTTTTTTCCCCAACCAATGATGAAGGAAATGCATGGTACCACTCCCAGACTGGCATTGTTATAGCCCTTGCACAGAGATTCTGCTGTTCCTTCACCAAGCTGTAGAAACAGCTATTCACACGTTTTTGATACCCCTGTAAACACTGCCTTTGTCTTTGTTATCTGCTTACAGGGAACTGTGCTGGGGTGGTGCTGTTTTTTGGAGTTTTTTATCAATTTTAAAAAGGATACAGCACTGTGATTAAAAGCTGAAACCAAACACTTTAAAAGAAAAGGAAATAGAAAGGTCATATTAATTCAGTTACATTCTTCTTTGATACAAAATGTTTAACTTTTAAACAAGGTGCCATCAAGGATGACCAAAGTCATGTCCTTACAGCAACCTTTGGGAAGAGTATGACACACTTTGTCCCACCATGTTCTCAACCATAACAAGATTCTTACCAAGATGGGAAACACACTGGAATCTCCAGTTACACCATTCTTTTAGTACTTTTTTTTCCTTTTTATTTTAACTAACAGAAGGGTGTGAACAAAATTTCTCCATCTTGTAAGAGTTTAACACTCATCTTGCCAGCACAGACCCTTAAGTCCATGGTTCCCTGGACTGGTGGCAATGCCAGCCTCAGAAACCTCCCTTGTACACCTTGTCCTAACCCAGCCCAGTGCCACATGCAGTTCCAGCTGGGGCTGATGCCCAGGGCCCCACCAGCAATGGTCTAACAAGAACTTCAGCTGAGGTAATCACATGGCAACACCACTCCTCCAGCTGCTGCTTCCTCCAATGCATATGCCTTAACATTAACAACAGTCCAGAAAGGAAAGATTTCCCCTCAATGCATATGCCTTAACATTAAAAACAGTCCAGAAAGGAAAGATTTCCCCCTCCCCCCACTGCCTCGAGTTTTGGATCTAAATCAGATCCCTGCTCCACTTCCCACATACTCTGTATGTGCAACCACACACGGAGCAATACCAGGGCAATGCGATGCCAACGCAGGGGCATCATTTTTGTAGCTCCAGCAAAGCAGGAACTGCTTAAGCCAGTCTCACCATGGAAAGATGGACACAGAATTACTGCCTGTGGGGATGGGATGGGACCGTGAATTACAAAAACAAAGCAGAGGAGGGGGCCTCTGCAGCCAGCACTAACACCAAAGCCAGCATAGCATAAAACTGCTACCTCCTATTTTAACCTGTTGTGGAAAAAGATCCATATAATGAGCTTATACTTGGCTCTCAGCACTGCAACCTGCACACATGCAGTGGTTTGTAATTTCCCAGAAATGACATTAGTACCAGCATTTTTTTGCAAGAAATCCTTCACCCACTTGTGATGAAGAGGAAGGCCACTAGACAAAATGAGCTGCTAGAGGTGGGTTGTTCTCCTGTGATTAGCATTTCAGGCAAATACTTAGATTAACATTAGCATAAAGAGAATTTTTATGAAGTGATTTAAGAGTGGGAAACCCCCGATAATTTTTCACTCTGTAATCAGTTAAGGGCTTTTGCTCAAAATTCCAGCAAACATCACCACTTGATCCTACACAGAGGTTTCTCAGTTAAAAACACTCTTTTCTGCTTAAAAAGAAAAAAGCTCCCATAGGCTTTGATGTTTATCCAAACCTCTCTGGCCTAAAATCTGAATTGGAAATCTCACAAGAACAGGCTCTTGAGATTCTTCCAAGGCTTCTCAATCCCTGCCAAGCCAAAAATGCCACCAGAATAGCCTGATGGTTTTCCTACCTCTTGGCAAGACTAGAGAGAAAAGGGATGTGCAGACAAAAGAAATGTTAATAATATAACCCTGCAGCACTGAAAGTTTCAGACAGGTTTAAATCATCCCTCATTTTCCATAAATTGGTTTCCTCTTCTTTTTTGTTTATAGGTAATAAATTTGTTCAGTCTCCCTCTAAGGGCATGGAGAGAAAAATCAAACTTAATCACTTGTCCCTGAACTAGAACATGCCAAGGCCACACTCCCAGGCTTGCGCACGCTCTCAGGCTCCAGCTGTTGCCTGAGTACGTTCTGTAAAATCTTGGGCTATAGACAAGAGAATGGTCTTACAGAAAGTGAATTACTGTGGCATAAAGCAAAACTGCTGACCTACAGCACATTTGTGCTCTTACCTTAGCCCAGCACTGGGGAAAATAATCCTTTCTTAAAACTTAATCCTTTCCTATGGTGTTTTGCCTGCCCATACCTAGCACTGTACAGGTGCCCACATGTATTACTTGCTGGCTACAGGTAACTGAACTTTCTGTTCTAAGCATCTCCCAAGAATTTATTTCATAATCCAACAGACAGTTAAAAAAAAGCTTGTTGGGAAAGAGAAGTACAATCGTGGAAAAAGCACTTACTTTTGAAGGCAGGATACATTGGAATGATATTTGTTATTAGAAAAGCATCATATTTTGCTTCTGCAGAGGAACTTAATTCTGAAAACAGTGAAACAGAAAAATATTAATAAGCCAAAATATGAGAATTTCAAAGAATATAATAATGTTTTGAAAATGGCTTCAGAGATTAACCAAAGGGAATACTGTAATCTAAACAGCAATCTGAATGCTATATTCAGAACTGCACACTACATACACAAAATTTGTCTTTAATGTGACAGCTGAACATGGAAAGGAAGGATTTTATCTTTCCTTCAACTGTCAATCAGTTCAAAATATTTTCATATAACTCATCTATTTTTGCTGTCTCAAAAGACGGAGAGCTGCTCTGCAGGCTTTTACAAAAGAGGCCAACGATTTCCTGGGAGGCGAGTGTGGGATTATCTTCTAGTTCTGAGCAAGCCTCTGCACCAGTAATTCCATTTCATGAATCCACCACAGAATATTTCAGCCACTGAGTGAGGATGGCAGAGCAATGAAGTTCACAACTGTGGGGCAGTTGTGCCACTTCAACAATTACTAATCCCAGAAGATCACTGGTCCAATACTGAATCAAAACAACTGCATCAGGAGAATCGAGGACACTTGTTTACACAGGTTTTCTACTATCATTATTTCTATAGGACGGTAGAAATTTTTACAATATGCAAGAGTCTAATTTGGATTTATAAATTAAAAACATGTTTATCTTACTGGCGTTTGAATTCAAAATTAGTCTGTTTATATCTGGTGAATTTTGCCTGGAGTATGTTCATACCAAAGGTATTCCCTAACAAAATAAGAAAAATACAAAATCCCTAGGTACTAAAAAGCTGTCTAAACTTACGAGGAGGGAAGAGGAATCCATAGGAGAGCTGTTTGTCGCCTCTGTAGGCAGCGCAGCTCTGGCTGTTTCCTGGAGAAATGCGGAGGTCAGGCCTCACACAGCTGGCCAGGTGCTCCGGGACACCTGACACCTCTGCCTGCATTGAGGAACATGGAGACAACAAAAAATTGTAATTTCAGCTTTTACAGATGAAAGGAAACTATTTCATGCAGCTGACAGACTACACAGAAGGCCTTGTGTGCAGTAAAATAAACTGCTTGGCTGTACAGCGAAATCCTGCTCCTGCATTGCTGCAGGGCCCCTTTTCTTCAGGGAGCAGAAATCCCCATGGGAGATAATTCAAATGAAGTTGCTCATAATAAAACAAACCCACATTTAATTTTTAAAATTAAAACAGGACAAGAAATATACAACCCTTCTGCTTTACAATTCTTCTCTCATAAAGGAAATAAAAGAATTTGGGCATTGTTTACAGTGGTACTTGGCATAATTTCTGGTAGGAAAATCTCTGTAGGGAGGGGAAATTTCAGGACTTCAAGAATACAGATACCAAAGGAATTTCCCCAGGATTTTTAAAGCACATTTCAAGAGTAGAGACAGCACTAACTTGTTTGGAAACAGTGTAGGATGTCCAGAGAGGCATCAGGAATGTTTCACTGTAGCCACTTTCAAAGTCATGGTGATGCAAGATATTGTATTTTGTGCGGTAGAGTACTGCAGGGCGTCCATATAAAAGATGCTTCTCTAAAGATCGAAAGACATTTACATTTACTACTGAAAATCTTAAAGACGGGTAAAAAAAAAAAGGGTTGGCTTTCCATCACATGCTGATTTTTCAGTGATCATTAATAGGATACTGACCCTGAATAACTACTAAGGAAATCTTTTGACAGAAAGCAACAGATCTTCAGCTGTTGGGATCCCCATTCCAGGCTCTCAATACCCTTTCGGATTAAAAGTCCCTTCTATACTTGAAAACTTATTGGTGTCAGTGTGGGGAGAAGGTGTTTTTCCAAACCTCTTCAATGACCTTTGTGTCCACAACTCAGTCACACATGAGTGATAAGCACCTTTTTTCACAGCTTTAAATCAGTCCCTATTCTATCTGTCCTGCCACTCTTCTCTGGGCTTTCTCTCCTTCCTAGGTTTTCTGTAAAGTCTCTCTCCAAAGGCAGGCTAAAGCGGTCGCTCACTAAAAGAATAGTTTTTTCCTACTTGGCTGATACTGGTTTGTTCTGAAGATTGATGTGCTATTTTTTGTCACCAGTATGAAAGAAACAAACTAAGAAAAAAACCTTTTCCTAACTTTGGCTACAAAAAGACACCTCCAGCTCTGTAAAAACTGCCCTTCTTCTGTCTCGGTGATATGTCATGGTTAAATGCCCTTAGATAACTCTGATGAGCTTGCTTATAAAGACACAAAAACACTGAAAGAGATAGAAGAAAAATAAATTTCCTAGATAATCTTGCATTACCCTGTACAGTTCACTGAATCTGATAACCTTCTGGCAAACACACTTGGCTTGCTTTTGGAAATTAAAACATAGAAACAAGGAAAGCAGCCTAACACAGTTCCCAGATAGGCATTTAACCTGAAAGAAAAGGGCATGTTTTATTATAGTTTAAGTACAAACAGAGGATGTTTTTATAGGGCACAAGAAAAGAAGTAGGAAAAGCCTAGTCTAAGGACAAAGGTGATAAACTTTACTCAAGAGAAGCTGAAGTCATATTTTTATTCTGCCTGTGAATAACAACATGGTGCACCATTGTGAGAGGAGGGAATTAAATAAATGCAGGAAGATCTGTGAATAGGTGCTACAGCTTGTCATGAAACCGTAAAACAAAACTTGCATGCAGCAGAACTGCTTGTTTAAATAAGGTCACTTAATGCCATTTAACAGAGAACTGACAAATGAGCAAGTGCAATTGGTTTAAATGCTTACATCTTAAAATACATCAAAAATACTATTTTTATATTACTACAGTGAAGAATGAAAACCATAAACCAAAGTAAAGATGTTAAGATCTGAACTACAACAGTGTGGGTGTTTTTTTCCTGATGGCAGAAACTGCCACAACGAGGAGTAGCTCTTCATTAATTGGGAAATTCAGTCTAACAAGATGAAAGCTGCAGAAAGGCAATTTAACTCACAAAGAAGAAGAAAAACATCACCTTTAGAAACTAAAGGATAGGCAGCATTGCCTGCTCACAACAGAGAAACTGAAAATACCTTTGTAAGAGAATTAAAAGAAATCTCCTTAATCATCTGAACAATGCATTTTGAGGTACCTCAAAAATCCATGTCTAAACTCAAAGCTTCAGAATTTGCTAATATGGACAATTGCTATGGAAAGGGAAATGCTGTGAATTGGTATGCTGAACTCGATCACCACTGTGAGAAGGAAAACTCTGCTTTGGTTTGCCTTTCAGTCGAACTTTTCAGTAGTGCTGCTCAGAAAAAGCAGTTCCCATCCCCTCTCCTCTGCTCCTATTCTCCACTTTCACCTGGAGCACAGCCCGGATGCAGCTGAGAGCACAGCCACACAGAAGTCAGTGCTGGCTCACAGCACAGAAGGTGCAGGAGCTTGTGTCCAGGAGAGCTGGGAATGCTTTCTCCTGGGAGGGACATTGACTTGAACACTGAAGAGGAACAGAATTGAGCTGAGCAGCCTAAACTAGCAGAGCATTTGCTTCACTCTGTAACCTGCACCCTAAGAGCCAAGCATTAAGACCGAGTCAGGGATTGTCAAAGCAGCTGTAGCATCCTTTCTAGGTGAAACCCAAACCTAGATAATTATGGTAAAACACAGCATGCAAACACAGTCTGGTTTTTTCCCCATTTACAGCCTGTGGTTGAACAGAGTACAGCCTCATTCACTCTCTCCTTTCCTCATGTGTCTGCTTCCATACCTGAGCTTAAAATGGAATGGAATGGAAGAGTAACATCACTTTGAGCAATACTACAGTGCTGGTTACAGCAAAAGGTAGTGCTCCCACACATGAGGAGCTCTTCATCCTGCCCACGTATCTCATGTGTGTCTGTGTGCTACTCTGACAGCTACTCAAAAAGAGAGTCTACTACACACTCACTAAACCACACCAAGAGTTGCTCTGGTATTAATAACACAAAGTAATTTACAAAAGAAAATGGAATCAGCTTTTATTAACTGAGGCACCAGGCTCTTACCTTCTGTTCCCTTGACATGAAAACGCTTGTTGAGTTCATCCAACTTGTTCTTCTCAAGAATAGAACAAAAGGAACAAGATTAGGACCACTGGAGCACTCTGACATCTAACAAAACAAAACTAGTGCTATAAGACAGGGATGATTTTATCTCCTCTTCTACAAAAATTGTTCCGTAATTGTTCCAAGAGGGCACAAAGACTTCATAGGAGAGATCTGGGGAATTCTGACAGACCAAACCCTCTCAAAATAAATAAAATGGCTACAACTTTACCAAAAACTACCGCTAATAGTGGAGCAGTAGTGGCTTCTACAGATCCTAAACACCTACCTTATCATCACACGTACACCCTATATCAAAATCTGATGCAGAAGGTAGAGCTACAGGATACAGTGGTTTAGCAACTTCATCTGGCACAGTTGGTTTATACACATTGGCTCTCAACAGGTGATTTAAACTTCCGTGGGTGCCATTATTGGGAGCAGGCTTTAATCCAAGCAGATCTGTGAAACCGCCAAGGAAGAATTATGGTGGTTAGACTCCAAACATGTATTCAGCAGCAACTCTATTGAGACAAGACATTGACTAGTAATACTGTTCACACCCACAGCAATTTATGGAAACTTTTAATTCTAATGAAAACACTGATCTTTTGTCCAAATCATAACATTGCAAAATGCCACATGAACAGTATCTTTGCCTTTATGACAAAACATTAATTTGCATCAAGTCACTGGAAAAGTTTAAAACTGGACAAAGTTTTATTATAACTACTCCTTCAGCTTCCAGTGCAAACCTACAGTCAATGGGCTGACCTTACACTGAACATCTGCAACACAGTGATTTATAAATACGGGCTAACTACCCCTTAGGTATTAAGTATTTAGAAAAAAAAAAAAAGTTAATTACGTATTTGAAACACCTTGAAGTTTTATTGTGAATTACACCTTCAAAGTTTTATTTTTCTGGAAAATCAGTACTAAGGAAAAGATCTTAATGAATATCTGTATAGATCATCAGATTCTTCTTCATGACTTCAGCACAAATTTGGGAAAAATAACTGTACCAGGAAAAGCCATAGAAAAATAAGTCACAACCTTAGCTGCTGCATGAGACATGCAGGGGCAGGAACAGTCTCTGAACAGAAAACTCCATCCTAGACAGTTGAGATGTGGACATCACACACTGTAGGGGTGTCCATTTGATCTCTGTCAAGCTGTACACATCAAAACTATAGCAACTCCCTTTATTGGCCAGCTCCAGAGCAAACCAACACCCCTGAGAAGTGCCCTCAGCCCTCCTGGCAAGTGCTTGGGAAAGGGGGACTGGGAAAAAAACACTGGGAAGAAGTCAGGGCACGAGCTCACAGGTGCCTAAATGAAGCCCTGTTAAAATAACTCGCTGCTGTTGCAATTTCTCAAGCAGGCAGCTTACCACACATGACGTTGTAAAGTTCAATGTTTTCAAAAGGAGGCACTTTGGTCTTGTACTTGAAGGTAGGGCCATAACCTATAAAGACAGTCTTAAAAAAAAAAAAAAAGAAAGAATACAAAAGAAGAGCGTTAAAAAGTAAGGGGGTTTTGCTGAATATTTGCATTTCAGAGACCTTCAATTTCTTCTGCCTTCAATGACCCTCCCAGACATTGCTCATACCTGCATGCTGTTGATCTTGTTGTCATAGCCATGGTCTCCATGAAAGAAACATTTTCCTGTTGGTTTCTTGTAAACATCCACAGCTTTCCTAAATTGAAAAAGTATTAGAAAATTTCCTCAAAGGTGGCTGACCTGACAATATCCTTTGGGGGAAGGAAGGATAAGTTACAGGGCAATGCATTGTTTGTCTTTCTTGAATAGAAGTAGTAGGGACTGTAGGATTTAACAGCATCCCCAGGGTTTCTCCCTTTATTCCTGCTCTAAGAAACAATCCTTGATAAAAACCACAGCATCTATTATTTTCTCAGACTTTCTCATATCACATAATCTCCTGCAAACTGGAGATGTTGGACCATACTCTTCCAATCCTCGAAAGGCCAACAGAGGCTGCTCAGAAGCAATTTTGTGATGTTACAATGCTGCAAATGTCATACAATGCTATGAAATGCTTTTGCCTGTTTGTCTTCAGCCCAATTAAAAAAATGGGGAGCAGAAACAAAGATGAAAAGAAAGAGATTTTCATGAAGAGAAACAGCTGGGATAGTAAGTGCTGTACCGTATGAATGCTAATTATCAGCTTGTTCTCGAGATGGGGTTTTTTACAAAATATGTGGAAAAATAAGTATTGTGTCATAGGAATTATAATCACCAGCTTGTTTCAGAGTACAGTTTTATAGGGCCATGTGCAGGAAATACATGCAGAGGACCACGTAATCCTGCAAATTAATTTCTTCATCTGCAATAAAATAATGCTCAGTCAAAGTTTGATTTTGGCCTTATAAATTACTAGAGTTACAGCAATCAGGGCTGTAACTATCATTTTCCTGTAACTACCAATTACAGTTACACTAATGAATGAATTACTGGTGAATGAGATCTCTGAAAATTAATGAATAAGCCAAAGAAAGACTGATGTAATTAACAAGAAATTACTAAACATAAATCAACCTAGGCAATCCCATCCATTCCAGTAAAATTCTTAAAATTAAACTTTTAAAGGCCTAAAATTCAGAGGGTGATTCTTTGAAATATACGTAACCCCAGCCACAGGGCAGCCTGCCAGCAGCCAGTGGAGTTATGCAAGAAAGTAAATGGGGTTTCTCATTTGCTGCTTCGGCAGAGTGATCCTTGCATAATTCATGGAAAGATAAGCACAGATGTCAAAAGGCACTTACAACACACTGTGTGTTTGCCTGGCAGCTATATGGGCAAAAAACCCTACCATAATTTAAAGCTCGTAACAGACTACCATGAGCCAAAAGCTGTGTCATCTTCCAAGAACCACTGAGTCAGCTCCATGCAGAAAGACCCTACCACTCTCATACTGTAATACACAACACATGTCAAAGTATATTCAAATGGAAAGCCACGCACAATTCATGAACAAAGGCCACTCCTCTCCTGTTCACTCTGTACATGTACATGCCAACTTGTTTTTCCTCATTCAGTTTGTAGCTGACTAATAAACACTGCCTATATTCTAGAATCAAAAATTCGGAGTCCTATGGGTAAGAGCAACCCAAACCAGAGTTTTGCCTGAGCTAAAGCATCCTGGCTTTCTGTGGATTTGATTTGAAACACAATACACTGCCAGCACAGCTCTTTGATGGCCACTCTGTCATATCCTTCCAAATGTTCTCAGGCATTCACCCACTCTATCAGTTTTCTTTCCCTTCACCCATTGCATCCACTCAGACTCTTGTTCCCTAACATCGTCTCATCACATAAGCCAGCCCCTTCCTCCCATAATCCCTGCTCCCCAGTAGGAGTAAGCTTGCACCTCATTAAAATACCTCATCAGCTCCTACATTTGAGCTAATCAGTCAAAATCCACAAAGCTGCTTGAGCAAATCACTCTGGGCTTCTACCTTCTATCCAGCAACTGGTTTTCCCACACTTCAAAATATTTTTTGTTCTACACCACATTCTCATGCACCAAATGTGACTGAACCTCACCAGGAGCTCAAAACTCCTCTTGCTCACAGGGTGTAGAAGCAGGATGCTAACAGACATGACAATCCTAAGCGTCCAATTTCATCAGAAAAAAAAGACTGAAAATCAGGATGGAGGCAAAAGCAGGGGTTTACCTTGCCACATGCCATTTGCGATCCACCAGTAAATGGACATCCTCAATTCTTCGGTTGTACGCATAGTGCAAGCGTTTAGGCAGGTGCTGTTTCAGGTAAGGCTTGAAGTGCTGGTCAGGCTTTCTACACTGAAAAATAAATGGTTACAAATAGCACATTGTCAGCTTGAGATGTATATAAAATCTTTGTCTACAGAAATCAAGCTGTTAAGGTCATCACTGATGGTGTTTGGAAAACAAAGTGTACATCTAGAATATGTAGAGCAGTCATTTCTGTGCATTAGTGACATGCAGCCAGGGCCCAGGGAGCCATTCAAAGATACATTTGGAAAGTTTTGTTCCGTGATAGCCTTTATGAAACCATCAACCAAAACATCACACATACTTAACTCATGGATGAAGAATTTTATTCTAACTGAACCAAAGCTTAAGTTCCAGAGGAAACCTGAATGCTCAAAAATACACCTCATCTGCAGATATATTTAAAGCCATCTGGTTACAAAATTCGGCGGGGGGGGGTGTTTTGTTTTTTTAATTCTGATTTTAAACACTTTTCTTCCATTAAAGGCAAGGTTAGAGATGAAAGCTATCAAACGCACTTTTTCAGCATCTTTAAAGTGTAAGTAAAATATTTATCCTAAAAGATTACTTTCCAGTTCTGAAATACTGAATAAATAGACTCAATTCAGGGAGTAAAGACAGTCCAGGAGATTCTGTCTCTGCATTGCCCAAAAAGGTTATAAAAGCTACGAGAGCAGCAAACACTGGAAAACATGATAAACATTAATCTGTACTCATGAAAGGCACCATTTAACATTCTTGATTCATAATAATGATTAGTTGATTTTCCTGCAACGAGAGTGAGCAAAGAAAGCTGAATTATGCCACAAATCAAGAAGTGAACAGTGAAGTACAGACAGATAACTTCCAGTCCTTAATACTTACTGTAAGGTTGGCAACAATCGTTTTAGGGTCATCTGTTAAACACAGGTAAAAAAAAAAAATAGACAAGATTAAAAATTTGCAGAAAACCCCACAAGGTTTACATAAGCATACTTCCTAATACTTCCCTGACCTTTACTAAAAGTGCTCTGTATATATCATAGAATCGCAGAATCATTTGGGTTGGAAAAGACCTTTAATATCATCAAAGTCCAACCCTTAATCCAGCACTGCCAAGTCCACCACTAAACCATGTCCACAAACGCCACATCTTTTAAACAGCTCCAAGGATGGTAACTCCACTGCTTCCCTGGGTGGCCTATTCCAGTGCTTGACCTCCCTTTTCATGAAGAAATTTTTCCTAATATCCAATCTGAATCTCCCCTGGTGCAACTTGAGGCCACTTCCTCTTGTCCTGCCACTTGTTACCTGGGAGAAGAGGCCAACCTCCACCAGGCTACAGCATCCTGTCAGGGAGCTGTAGAGAATGACAAGGTCTCCCCTGAGCCTCCTTTTCTCCAGGCTGAACACCCCCATCTCCCTCTGCTACTCCTCATCAGACTTGTGCTCCTGACCCTTCACCAGCTCTGGACATGCTCCAGCCCCTCAATGTCCTTTTTTGACTGAGGGGACCAAAACTGAACCCAGGATTTGAGGTGTGGCCTCACCAGTGCTGAGTACAGGGGGACAATCCCTGTCCTGGTCCTGCTGGCTGCACTGTTTCTGATAGAGGCCAGGACACCATTGGCTGCCTTGGCCTCCTGGGCACATGCTGGCTCATGTTCAGTCACTGTTGATCAGCACCTCCAGGTCCTTTCCAAGGGCAGCTTTCCAGCCACTCTGTCCCCAGCCTGTAGCACTGCAGGGGATTGTTGTGACCCAAGTGCAGAATTGGGCACTTGGCCTTGCTGAACCTCACACCATTGGCCTTGGGCCATTGATGCAGCCTGCCCAGATCCCTCTGCAGAGCTCTGCTACCCTCCAGCAGATCAACACTCATGCCCACCTTGGTGCTGTCTGCAAACTGCTTCAGGGTGCCCTTGACCCTCTCGTTCAGATCATCAGTGAAGGTATGAAACAGAACTGGCCCTGATACTGAGGCCTGGGGAACACTCTGGGCCCGGCCACCCACAGAGTTTTTTACCCAGTGAAAGGTGACCTGTCCAAGCCACAGGCCTCCAGTTTCTCCAAGAGAATGGTGTTGGAGACAGTATCAAAGACTTTCCAAAAGTCCAGGTGGACACTATCCACAGAAGCAAGCCACCTTGCCATAGGAGATCAGGTTGGTCGAGCAGGACCATTCCTGAACCCATGCTGGACGGGTCTGATTCCCTGGTTGTCCTGTATATGCCATGTAAAGATTTAGTGATATATAGTTACTTAGGTAGTGTTCTCACTGTTTTATGATCTGGGCCTTAGCTTAATACTTACTTTGTTTTCTGAACACACGTACTTTCAAGACTTTTGGCTGTTTTACTTCAAAATAAAAAATTATGCCAAAACACAATGGCTTTCCTTGAAAAATTTTGAAAGCACATTTCAACACAACAATGCATCCTGTTAAAAGCAGCAAGATAAATATGTAGCATTTTTGGTCACTTTTAACATTTGAGCAATGTCATAGGCTACTGCTGAGTAAGTGAAAAGCCACTGTGAAATATTCTGGATATGTCTTCCAGCAATTAAAGGGACATGCAAGATGCAGAAAGCCCAAACCCAGTAACAGTCCATACTAACTGTTTTCTTCTGAGGGATGGAGAAAGCATTTTCCAGTCATGAGAGAGAAAACAGGCTGAAAGAAAATTTTGGGAAGTAAAAATCTGTTTTTTAAATAGTGTTGTTTTGGTTAAGGCGTGATCTTTCAGAGCTTGAAATGGGCTCTACTGAATCTCAAAACACAAGCTGCAAGCTTTTGCATTGCAAAGGTGTGTTTGCAGTATTAAGACAGTATTATGGAACAATAAATAATAAAATACTTGGTAACTTGCCATTTAAGGGGGTAAACCACAGTTCTTAAAGGTAAGAAACATGCTTCTTTGTTCTATGTTCAAACAGCTGATTTATAAGCAATTGCAAATATTCAAACTAGGAAGCTGCAGAGAGAGACTAAAAGAGGAAAATGCTATTGCAGGAAAACCAGTGGTATGACTCAGAGGTCAGTCAGACAAGCTGATCTTTTTGAAAGATATTGCCATTCATCCTCCAGAGAAAACTTATTTTTCTCAGCAATTGAGGAAGTCAAGGATTGAAAGATCTTTTTAAAAAAAAGACTTCTCAGAACTGAAATTTGTTTTCAATAGACTGTAGAGGTAGGAATTCAGTCTCATGTTAGTCTACGAAGTTTGAACAACGTGCACAATTTTCAACAGATCTTTACAAACTCATCATATATTCCTCAAGTATAAATACCCAGGTAAAAAAAAACTTAGAGTAAAATAAACGCATACACAAATCAGTATCTAAGAAAGTTTTACCATGTTCTTATGATTTCTGCTACTATTCTGAAGTATTTAATCTTCAAAGATGGATCTCTCTATGAAATTTGTCCTCAGTCAAAGCATATCTAAAGTGTTGTGACGGAATATTTGGCTATCCCAGCTATCTGATCTTTCCCTCTATCAGAAGTTGCCACTCTTGGAAGCATATGGTGCAAAAAAACACGGGTACTTACGATTTATTTATGAGTTACACTGTTTGCATGGTATCTTAAACTGCTGGAACTGCTGGCAAAGCCAAGTTTGTCCTCATGGGCTGAACCAAAGCAGTCAGGGTGCTGGCACGAGCCCTGTCCTGGTACTGCTGCCCTGGAGGCAATAGGTGGGCAGCTGGTCTATAATGCTCAAAATCACAGAGTTGGTTTCAGCAGAGGATTCTGGCCTGAGCCCTGAGAGCTACTGCCAAAGATCAGTTAACCTCAAATATTAAGTCAGGGTAAACTTCTGAAAGAATGGTTCAAAATAGCAACAACTTTTACTGACAACATTGGCCCTGAATGCATGTGCTAAATCTTCCTTACATGCTTCAACATCTCCAGTCTGTTGCTGTTTAGCAACCCACACTACTTCTCATCTATGCCAAAAGTATGATAAAACTACTCAATTCAAAATTTAAAAGTCACTTTTTTCCTATTAACTCATAAAATGTACCAGATGCTTTTTTTTAATATCCAAGCTGTTCCATGCTGAGATCCCCCAAAAACAGTTTTTGTTGACAGAGAAGAAAAATGCTTGCATAAACTCACAATAACACGTACGCTGGCTAGTGAAACTGGCTTGGAGTTCCCATTCCTCCTTGATATAAAAGAGTGGCATTTGACCCAGAACATTTAAGCCCTCCCCCCTGACAATTCTACCACTGTGGGGTCTGTGAACTACAGACTGGAAAGGCAGCAAGCAGCTGGTCTTCAGTGGGATTCCCTCTGAAATTCCTGCCAACGCACTGCAAATTTACACCCTTTGGACAGCATCATTTCAAGGAAGGATTAGAGTCTAGTTCTCAGGATATAAGAGGTATAATTAAATAAACTTACACTTTAGAGTATTGCTAGACCTAGGGCGAATTCGCCCTAAAGATCCAGGCAGCAAAATTATATCATCCACATTAGTCAGATAGTTGCTTAAAAATTCAGTTCTTTCACAAGTCGTGTCTTCCATCCCTGCAGAAGGAAAATGCAAAATTAATCCACCCTGAAAATAAACACATTTTCCAGAACAGCAAAAAAAGGAGATCCCAAACACCCTATGTATTACTTCCTTTTGGATGACTAATCTTGTTCTGTACAGCCATCTAATTCCAATATAATACATTGGTAGGACTCAAACTAGAAGTGCCTACACAAGAGAAATACCAGTCTCAGCACTGTAGGAACAGTCACCACACACAACATGTGTGCACTGACTCAACTCCAAATTAAGCTCATGGAAAAATCAAAGTCTGTTTCTAATTTAATGTACTACTTTGGGGATTATTTCTTTTTAAACAAATGATTTTAAGAGGAATAGTACACAAAAGGTATTGTCTGTTGGTGGTCGGTTCTAAGGCAGACACAGATAAACAATTTTCTCTTGCTGACATTTGTGGTGGGGAGGAATGTATTGCCAGCCACAGGAGGTTCTCAGCATATAACTGCCACCCCTGGAAATCCTTCCTGACCCTCACCCTTCTCTACCCACAGACAGAAAGGAGGCATATGCCATTTTATTACTGATGTAGCAGTCCTTGTGAGACTGTCAGGAACAGTCTATTACTATTTCTCCTATTGCAAAGTTTATGTTAATGTTTGAAGGAATAAGACCTACCAAATAGTATCTCTGCTGTTAGGTGACTCTACATCTGACCGTGCAATATCTTTATATCTCCTTCTTCCATTATTTTGATGGCTTTTCCATCTAAGCTGGGCAAAGTCTCTTACAGATATTCCACTCTTTCTTCCAGCAGGATAAGGTGACCCACTAATTGCCACGGAAATGTCTCAATCTAAATTCCTACTTTTCTCCTCATGTACAGGAGAACGGGGTTATTAAATTTTTCATTCCATAAGAACTGACATGATTACTCTAGGCAAATTACAGCCTTTCAATACATGCAAGAAGAGCTACATTTGGATGCAATATCAGAAATGCCAAGATTTGAAAAGCTCTGAGTGAGGAAGCAAATATCCAGATCACTCTTAGGAAAGAGTAGTGTCCCTCCATGACAATTAACTGGTGAGCTGAGTGGCCAGTCCACACCAACTGGCTTGTTTGGGAGAGTTAAAGTACCAGAAAAACGATCAGCACAAAAATATGTAAAATGGAACTTTGGTTTAGGTCACCTATTATATGTAAAGCTACATTGCTTAGGCATTTATTTTCTGATAAACATTATGGTTTAAAATTTACCATGATCACCAACAAATATAACATTGACACATCGATGTAGTTTCAACTGTTTCAGGCCATCCATTAGTTGTCCTACTGTCTTGTCAATCTCTCTCAAGGGATTCACCATCATCTGTATAAATATTCAGAAGGAAAAAAAGTTAATTCTTTCAGTGCAATGTTCCTACTTCTACAAATGGTGGTCCTTTGGCAAAACTCTGATGGGAAAACCATCCAGGTCAAGAGGCAAAGCCTTGGCTGAGCTGTTACTCCTACAATTGTTGTACCATTTCCTTTTGTATTATCCACACCATGATTTCATCATGAGAAAGCCCTGCTGAGATGCTGACACAGGACAGCGAAAGATCTTTATGGCTGATCCTAGGCCTCCCATGAATGTGTACAGTTGGTAAAACAATGTGCAGACAGCAGAAAAACACATGTGACTTTGGGGTTCAGTTTGTTTCTTATAGATAGAGAGCAGTACTTTTAAAAGGCTATTTTATGTGAACGGTTTAGTCAAAAAATGAACATGAAATGAAGCTTTGGACTTGGGATTCACATGCCAAGTCACTTAATGAAATTCACTTCAAAGGACATCTGATACTAGGATGACAACACACACGTCACTTGAGGAGCACATGGGGCTCACAGGGAGCGTTCTTCAGCTTCAAAGCCAAGAGTTTCCAACAGCTCAAATGACAGTTCTGGCAAAATTGTCAGCAGGCCCCAGAGGACACAGATACCGTACTGTGATTTCTTCATTTAAGTTTCTTTTCATTACACAAAAAAAAAAACCAAAAAAACAAAAAACCAGAAAAAAGGAAGACACAAGACTGTGTTTTCAGCCTTAAGAAAATGAAACATTTTTTACCAGATGGCACAGAGAAGGAAAAAGCAAGATTTTAGGCAGAGGACTCAGATTTTGTTTTGATTTTGAGAAGAAAACATTTGTTGTCACTATATGGCAACTTCTTCCTCACTTGTCTGTTTGATTTGGCTGGTTCAAGTATCCACAAAAAAATCCTCCCAATGACAAACAGAATGACGATAAATTCTGGATGAGAAACAACTACATTTTGGCAGAATTTTCTAAAATAAACACTGTGATTGTGTGACCCAGAAAGACATGGTTCAGAAATTCTCCCTCTGCCTGAGTCATTAAGGGATAGATGTTAAATGAATCTGCTAGGTTATGAGACAGGAAACGTCAACTCCCATGTGGCACTATAAATACACAGAGAAGAGACTTACAGGAGAAGGAAACACAGTGGGGAACAGGAGGAAGAGTTTCTGCAACATATGGAAATGGTTCAGACAAAAGGTGAAATTATGAAATATTTTAATTCAGGAAAGCCTAAGTAGTCACTTAAGCTAAAAGTTTGAAACCTTCAAGTTTGGGGAAAAAAGAAAATTGTCTGCTTCAGCATTCTTTCACTCTCCAATACAAAGAATTTCTTCTACAAATGGGAATTTCATTTTTATGAAAGTCTATTTATATTGTATCAATCATACAAGGAAATACAACTTTTACTCAGAATCCAAAGCTTACTCAAGGAAGCTGGAAATCCGGACAGATTTCCCATTAATGTTTACTTTTGTCAGCAAGCTTGAGTCTCCTTTAAAAAAAAAAAAAAAGATGATGATAAAAAGTTAGAGCAACAATAATTCAAGGATTTCAAGTGATGGTAATTTTGTTTAGCTACTCTCTTCAGCAATCTGACCTCCTCTTACAGCTCCTTCCCAGACGCAACTTTCAAAGATTTATTGGCAAACAAATGAAACTCTTGCATATACCTTTCTTCACCTAATTGTTGTTATCAAGACTTTGGAAGACTGTACAGAAACATTTTATCTTTCAAGATACACGGATCTCTGTGATGGTGTTACAATAAAGAGTTTTGTACCATTGTGAAAGTGATGGGTATGGCACCTGAGACACACAAAAACAGCTGTATTCTCTCACAAGTTTTCTCATAGAAGAAGTCTGACTAGAAGAAAGAACGAACCTCTCTCTTTTTTTTAATAATTGGTAGGATCCATCCTGTATTGCATTTCATTGCTCTCAAACAGCATCAAAAGATTAACTTGCAGATTTGATGGCAACAAGTGCTTAATACTAGGGTTTTTCTTCTCAAATAAGGGGGACAAATTTTCACAGCTGATTTCTCAGGAAGAGTTCTTTAGGGATAAGTTGGGATGACCTCTTCATTCAGAGAAAGAAAGGTAAAAAAAGAGCAATGTATGTTCGCATCACTAGGAATGTTATTTCTACTCTATTTCATGTCAGAACGATACAGCTTGGAATGGCACATTAGTGAGTAATAGCAATATCATCCACAGTAGTTATTAGTTCTCCTCTCAGGTAAATCTGTCTTAAAAGTTCTCTGGAAAATTCCTGGGGTTTTATATGTGATGATTTTTTTTTTTTTGCATGTCCCTCCCTGCCGAGATTTTACAGTTAAACAATGTGTCTCAAAATAACTCTTTAAAGCTGAATTGTGCAACAAGTCAAAAAACATCCCCACAAAAAAAACTATTGAGAAGGAAGTTTACAGCCTTTTATAGGATCCTGTGGAGTGCAAAGGCTTTTGTTTCAAGCTTAAAGGAGAAATACGTAGATTGTTAGTGCCAGGTGGAGGGAGACAGTGTACTAAGGAATACTCTTTTCATCCACTTGCACTTCTTCCTAATAAAGCAATTTCTATTTGATGTTTTCCTTGTGAAAATAGACTTATGCACCACCTCTTGCAAATACTGCATTCAGAAATCCTGTAATTAGAATACCCAGCCTTCCAAAGTCACAAAATTATTTTAAAATGTATCTTTTTAAAACAAATGTTCTTCTCCTTTTAGATTTTATGAGTCACATTTTTAGGACTTTTCCACAACCACGAAGACCAGACACAAAATCTCAAATAATCACCATGCTCCCATGAGCTGGGACTTACAGAGGCTGCAACATATTGCAGAATTTGTAATAGCTCAGAAGGGTAAGCAGCAGTGGTAGTGTCTTCCCAGAGATTTTTCTGACATTGACTCCAGCTGATGGCTGGATTTAAATATATAAAGAGATTATAAAGATAACCTTCCCTAATGCAAACAGTCTGAAACAAGAAAAACACAGCTCCGAGAAGGCTTGGTCTGGTTTGGCTGCTCTCCTTTGGGTCCTTCAGTACATTCATAAAAGTTTTGGCTTCAAAATCCCAACCTGAAGCATGGAGGGAACTCCCAAGTTGAAAAAATAAAGATAGCGTAGTGCCTAAGAAGTGACACTTCCATCATAAATTTTTGGAACTTACTTTCTTCCGACGAGTTTCCGTAGAATACTGATCCACTCTATGTACTTTTCTTCTTTTCTTTGGAGCTGCAACTGGTCTTTCCTGTCTCCTCTTAGGAGGAAGCTTTCTCTTAGGTCTCTTAGGCGGAGTAAGAGGGGAGCCATAACTACTCTCCTGTACTGGCAGGGAGAGATGTCTGGACTCAGAAAAAAAGCCTGTCTCAACTCATATCAGATAGTAAAGCTACCTGTGCGAGATAATCCTGAAGCGTAAATGCTATGGCCTTATCAAATATTTAGGCTTTTGGACAATTTAGGATCTACTCCTTTTTAAGGAGGAATTCACCAAATTGTACTGAAAGCGGAACAGCAGTTACAAGAGCAGACAGCATAAAAGCAAATTAAATTGGTGTTTCGGAAGACAGGTGGGGCTTCTGTGTTTGAAACATAGTTATATAGGGGGCATTAGTTATCAAATAGTAATCCATTATCAAGATTTAAGTTCATTTAAATTACAGTAAAATTCGTTGCACACAATTTAATGAGTGTCCAGTGCAGAGTACTGGTGGAAATGCAACATTTCACCTGCATGATGGTTCGAGTCTTAGAGCCTATCCAGTCTAAATTACTTCTGCAAGGTTTCCCACACTAACTTTCTGGCTAAGTTAGTGAGACCAAGTATCCTCATCCATTGCACATGCAGGTACCACTATTGCGCGCCAGACCCTGCACCTCACTGAAATCAACAGAACCCCATTTGCCACTATTTGGGGCCTGCAAAGCCATGAAGGTGAGACTCAGTTAACATGGTGCTCCTATCCTTCAAATCAGCTGGGTGGGGGACATCAGTGGCAATGCATAAGAAATCTGTGCTGCCACCTGCCTTACTACCAGCTTTATGAGCATTTTGAGAATTTAATTTCCTATCACTTTCAGTGTGGCATCTCATTGGGTGAATGTTATTGTTCCTAAATTACCTAGGATAGACTTATGGAAGGAAAAAAAAACATAGAAGGAAAAAAAAAAGATCTAGCTAGAATAAACTACTATCCCACTAATCAACTTGTTCGTACTTTTAAAACTGTCCCACTCTCCCTGAATAACACAAGTCTCAGGCTCCTGGCACTGCTCGAGATGGCATGAGAAGAGCTGAGAGGTGACACCTACCAGGAGATAAACTACAGTTTGCTGTGTGTAATGGAGCACGCTGAGTGGGCTGGGGAAGAATTGCAGATTTATGATGCTATTTAAGTTCTGTGTACTCAGGCAGCTTCTCCCAGTCGTTCAGTTACAGAGCTCCATGAACAGGGAAGGGGAGGAAGCGGATGTTACCATCTGCCATGCTGTTTCATTGCTTCCACGCAAGCAGCTGGAAAGGAGATTCTAGTCCAGTCTCATTCGTCTTTCTCCAGAAAGGCATTTTAATAAAGCAGCACCAGAGTTTTCTGTTTTTAAAAGGCTTCAAGCTTTGTGCAGTCCTGATGAGAGGAGCGGCAGGGAAAGGAAGGATTCTCATTTTACTGTCTCTGAATCGGCTCAGACAGAGCTCCACAATGCCAGAAACACGCGCGCGCAGGAGACCCAGGTCTGAACACTGAAGTGACTGTCTCGAGACAGCGTGTTAGAGGAGCAGCAGAAACGGCTTAGCACTGCCAGATTTTGATGTATTTTAGAGCTCTTATGGTAGTATATTTCTAGAATATTTTATGTAAAAAATAAAGTTAGCTAGGAGAAAAAAAAAAGCCAAGTTCTTATTAACCAGCCAATTCTTAGTCTTGCTTGAGAAGAGTCAGAACAGAGTTATGGAGGAGGGAAAAGAATCCCTCCCCTCTTACAGAAGGAAACTGTAACATCACAAGGGTAACTAGCCAGCCAAAGCTCTGCTTCTTGACCCGGATGGACCAACCTACCAGAGTTCAACTGCAGAAGCACAGAGGGAAAGAAAAAAAAAAAAAAGCAGAAGTAAATAAAAAGCAAGCATATATTTTATAACTCTCATAAGTGCTCCTGGAAACATAATCGTATCCACTGAAATACTTCTAAAATATTTTTAAAGGAAAAAACAAAACAAAACAAAACACCCCCACCACAAAGCAAAAAAACCCAAAAAAACAAAATAAAACAAAAAGCCCCACCAAACCCCAAAATGTAGACAACCAAGTCATTTACACTGAAATTCATGTTAGAGGATGTGCAAAGTTACACTTGTGGATGCTAGCCATAATATCAATTCCATTTATATAAAAAACACTGGCAATTCACCAATAACGTTTCAGTGTATCTATGTCCCTTTGCTTCTTGCTTTTAAGACACTCTGCACATAGGCTGCTGTGCAAGTCCTGGGAAGAGCTAAGTACCATCTAGATGCCATTAGACCTCTAAGCTTATGCATTCAAAATAAATTTGGAACATTATTTGGTATAATAAGCTCAAATAAAAATTCACTTTATTCTACTGAATATTTTTAAGATTTGGAGGTTTTCAAAGAATAAAACTATTTCTCAAACTACTAACTGCGGCGAGAAAAATTCAGCATGAAATATTCACTCTTCAAAAGTAGAAATAAGAAGGCCATTGTAAATATAACACAGAGTTGTTATGAGCTTGTTTTCAAACATTGTTGTTTGGGTGATTTCCCTTTGCATGAAGAAAAACTGTCAGGAATACTCCAAATGTCTAACTGCTACCAGCAGTATACAAGAAAAAAAAATATTTCACAGGGAAGTCATGTTCTTGGTATCAAAGAATTAGCTGAAAGGGATCCTTCTGAGGACTTTCTTCCAGATGATGCATGTAAATTTCTTAGCTCCTAAAAATTATATTGAAAGCAGTGTAAAGAGAAACAATAAAAAATACTTCCTAGATTTTCTATCCCAAAACCAGGCCCCTAGCAAACCTCAGCATCTGTGTACTTACACAGCTGTATTCATTTACTTAAATTTCCATTCACAAAGTTTGGTCCACTGTTTGAACTGCAAACCCCTACATACTCTTCTGCTCACTCATCTGTTCTCAATTTGCTAAAAATCAACGTCATGGTCTTCTTGTGTTTAATACAAATGACATAAAACTATTTGCAAAACTTTCATAAGATATTAATTCACACTTATTAAGAGCCTAAGCTTTGCCTTGCAAGATCAACCTTCAGACAGCCATCCACAAGAAGCCCCACACAGGAAGAGCCTTTGGGGGCTTTTTGCTTCTATAATGACTTTTCCTATGCTAAACACTTTTCTACACTTTACCTTTTAGACTCTTATAATTAACCTAGAAACTAGATTGCCACATTGGATGTTAAACGGCTTTGTTAAATGCCACAATTTAGAGAACATTTTCAATGTCATCATCTTAATAGTCCCCTTTTAAGTCCACAGAAAAAGCTCCACAACTCTGTGCAGAAGAAAGTGGTGGTATCCAGATAAATAAAATTAGAGTTTTCAGTCATAAGACACACATAGTAATTGTAACATTTCACTAAGAGAAGCTACAAAGCATTATTGAGAAATATATAATTAAATCAGAGAGTTCTCATTACCAATACCTTGCCTGACTGAATCAGACATGACTCCTGCTCTGAGCCAAATGCTAACATGGACACATATCCATGTCCGTCAGTTTAGCAAATGTTGGCAGATCTTAACCCCTGCTTATCCAGAAAAAGGACGGCTTCTCTCCATCCAATATAGTGCTTCAGCGTTGGCTCGGAATAATTCCTCACACCCATCTGCTCTGGTACCATGGCTCAAACTGCTCAGCAGGGCTGCAACCCACAGCAACTCCATAACTGCTGCAAACTATTTAAACAGCCCAAATAACCATACTAGAAAATATTAGTGCTGCTTCTCTTTGGTCTCTTCCCCAGTCAAGAACGGCCACCAGATGTAAACCAAACAAATAAGAAACTACTGCTGAGTATTTGGCTGCTTAAGGAGGTTTTCATTGCCTTCGAGAGGGTAGGCATCTGATACACTCCTAGCTTTCTGAAGATTTGCAAACATTTGTTTACACTTTGAAAATCCTACATAAAAACTCCTAAAGTCTTGCGATGGGAACCTGCAGGCATGCATTTGCACTGAAACTAGGGAACCTTTGCAAGATGTCAGAGATCATCAGAAATGCCAGATCCCAGCCTCTTGAAGTAGGCTATTTGGGTACAGAATTTACTTTCCCTCCCCACAAATCCCAGAAAAGTGCATTATCTTTAAGTTCTTTTTACCTGGACAGTGTTGGCAGGGGAAATAATACCCATCAGTCCCAGCCAGCTACACAAAGTCAAACAAGGGGTTAAACTACTGCAGCACGTGGCACATAACTTTTCATTTAAATGCCTTATGGAGCTTTAAAACTTTTTCCAAACTCAACAGTATGGTCCTAAGGGAACAGTACTGGAAAAGCTTTCTGAACGCCTATAGGGCCTATATGAAACTGGAAATAGCAGCTTTTTACGTTTCCTGACAGACTGGAATTATTACTTTGGCTACTACCAGCTGTCAGCTTTAAAGAAAGCTTTTTTCTTCTCTGCATTTTATCTCAGTATTTTCTGTATTATATTTTAATTACTTTTAAGAAGGATAAATTGTCAGAGGGAAATTAAATTATGTTGTTGCACACAAATATACTTCTGTCTTTGCCAAATACATCTTTCCATTTGCATTATCGTATCACACAAAGAAACAGCCGTCTGAAAGACATGGGCAGTTCCTTCTCCCAGTAATGAATTTTACTTGATAAATCCTTTAGAAGATAACCATTTTTTCTCTAGCAGAGGGGAAGCATACCGCAGAAACAGGTGAAAAAAGGTTGCTAAAAATGTTACTCCAGAGCAGCATCAATTATTCAGAGAAAAGGAAAGTATTAGAGACACTTGCTTTTTCTGCAGAAAAAATATCTGAACTAACCTCTGAATTGAAAGGACCGTATCTGTGGCCAGCAGCATCTGGTTGCTCAGAGTAGAAGGCATAAACATAAGGCCTGAAAGAATGAAAGGGCTTTTTCAGGTTGGCTTTCTTTTGACAACATCACAAAAACACAGGTCTGCCAGGTCAAGTCAAATCAAGTCAACTTTCCAATGAGACTTAGCTCTATGGAAAAAGAACTGTTCCTCAGTCATAGAATCCTAGAATCATTTAGCAGTCCTTTGTTTCCATGGTATAATTCATTGTTTGGCAGCTTTATTAAACTCAAGAACACATAAGGAGGCACATGGGCTACATGCTCATTCTAAATCTTGCAGGAGAAGTCCCACCGCCCACGCCTTGCAGCCAGAAGAATGTGGGAACTTTTGTACTAAAACACACTCATAATTAAAATCTTAACATTTTCCTAGGGCTCAGTGTCCAGTTCTACAACTGCCATTGTCTGTAAAATTGTTAAACTATATTAGGTTCAGTAGGATAAGAACAATCCAAGCTAATTCACGTAACTACACATTTTTTTAATAAGAAATCAATTCATACCATATATATCTATTTGGAAGAATCAAACTACTGATAGTCAAAAGCTGATATTAAAAATACTCAAAAAACAAAAAACCCAAACCAACAAAAAAACCCCCAAATCCCATAGAATTCACACTAAACACAAACTCCAGACAAATCCTTAAATCAGTGATAGCTTGTAACAGACAAATATAAATTTTAGAATTAAATTTCCCCTTGCTCTTCCAGCTACTTAAACGGAGAAGACAAACTAACAGTTATCCAACAGCAGATGACAATAAGTAAATTACCTTTCATTGTCTGGAAGCGTTAGCCACTGAAGTATTGTTAATATTCTGCGCTCATGAGGGATGACACTGGACCACAAAATACAAAAATATACCTTGTTAACATAGGATACAAAAAGCATCAACAAAACCTAGCTATGAACTGATTCTAACATGAATATAATATATCAAAATAGCATAATTTGCTTTTAGCATGCTGTATCTTCTTTGTTGCTTAATACTAATTCTTAATTTGCAAGCAGAATCGCATCAGACCTCTGAATGTCTATATGCTCCAAAAGAACGCTGATTTAAAGTTTTCAAGTGTAGTCAGAACTGAAAACAGTAAATCTGACTCTTCTAAGTAGGAGTGAATAAAAGATCCATTCTGCTAGCTTTAACCCAGATGAACATTTTGTATGCAAAATCATGCTGCCATTGGATACCTGGCACAAGTAAAATCCACTACACTGCTCACAGCAATACAGGTTAAATAACCACCCTGCTCTGGTAGTCTTGCAGACACTGGAAAAGTTTCCATTGCCTTAACAGAGGGCCAGGCCAGTGTGAGTGAGAACAGAGCCATCTGACACACCAGGCCAGCAGCACAGGGACTTGAACACCACTGACAGCTTCTCACTCTGCACAACAGACCCATCCTACTTTACTGTCTGTACAGTGATTGCCATTCTCACTTGGCTGCTGAGGCCAAGTTCATGCTATGAGAATGAATAACCTCAGAAACAGCTGTCAAAGTTGTAAATATCTCATCTTAGGAAAGCTCTGTAGGTCAGTGACCACACAGTTCTTTTAATACAATAGCACAGTCAGTCCAGATTCCATTAGATCAACAGCAGAATCCCAAGGCAGGAATCAGACACCACCATCAGTCACCATAGTGAACTGAATTCAGCATTCTTTGGAAACCTCTAGCAGAGAAAGAGAGATGGCAATAGCCATTTGGAAATATCTTAGTTTTTAATGCCTTGTAGACAAACAGTGGTCCTCAGTCTCTAACTACACAGAGAACTTTTGATTGAAAAAAAACCCATAAAAATGAGAATTTATATTAAAATTTTAAACTAGCATAATAATATTGGGTATTGTCCAATTTTTATATTTTTATTAATTGTGCAATATTTTTTAAAAACACATTATTTCAATTTACTCATTTCCAATCAAAATCTTCTGAACAATTCTGTTTTCCTGAAAGAGTCTGTCTGAAAATTCTCCCAAAAACATTCTGTGTCCCAAACAAAAGAGTTTTAAGGCATGTATATTTCATTCATACATATAGCGACTACCTCACTCCCTTACTGATGCCATTCATACAACCTATCCTTGGCTATCTTCCTTACATTCTATATCCCCAAGCATGCATTGACCAAGTTGTTTATGGAGACAATGTAGCTGTAGAGCTTAGGAATCACATTCATTTCTTTGGGTTGTAGGGCACCAGAGTGGAGCACTGTCAGATCTTCATCTCGCAAGTCAAAACTTATCATCTGCTTGTGGTGTGTTTCATTATTCCCTCCATGTGCTTTATGATATTAAGAACAGTAGAAGGCATTATCTCTAATGAAATTTTTTTAAAAAAATAGTCAAATCCCCTTATTATATCAGTCTTGCAGCTTAAACATTTTCTTTGCTCCTGCAATCCCACCACAAGCTGTAATAGAAAGACTGTTCCACATGAATTCCTCAGAACTCAAAATTTATCAACATTCATTTATTTTTGGTTGTAAAGATACATTTCAGTCGGGACAAGGGAAAATAAGTTGGAACCATTGAACAGGAGAGCAAACAGCAAAGATCCTCAAGGCTGTCTCTCAGGAAACGGAAAAGGGATATCTTGCTCAAAGGACAAACTGTACTGTTAAATGAATGAATCAGACCTTTAAGTCAATTAGACTGGTGCTGTCAACTAACATAATAGAACAATATGAGTCTTCCACACTCAGAGGACTAAAAAACATTGCTAGCAATACTAAGGAGGCAAAAAATCTACACTGTGAAATGAAAGAAAGTAATTTTTCACATAGTCGCACTTCTTTTCTTCAGACAGCTGTCAGAAGTCAGTACATTAATCTAAAGCAGCAAACTGTAGCATCAGCTTTAGTTATCAGAAAATTGCACAAATGAAACAATGGAGGGTTACAGGTACAGTCTCCAGCCTCTATGCTTAGAGAAAGGAAAACAACTTAATAAACACTTACATTGAATTAATTCTGCATTATTAGTTAAAAATCTCCAGAAAACAGAAGGTACTTACATAGACCAGAAGAACGTGCCAGCTTTCACCCCTTGCTTGGCTGCAGTAATCCAAATCTAATGAGCAAAATATAAGAGGATTAGAATGTGTTCAGATCTCTAATGACTCTCTGAAATCAAAAGAAAATGTTTTCAAGACACATTCTTCTACCCCGAGCCTAAAAGTGAAAATTGCAGTTTTCAGCCTCGGCCCTAATTTGAAAATGTGGAGAGACAAACCTATACAAACTCTCTAGCAGTGGGTCAGCTCCTGTGTTGCAGAGTTTCACCCCTAAATCTCTATGTTGCTTTTAATTAGAGGTATTAAGATTCGCGGTCAGGAATTTCTCCAGTATTTAATTTAATTTTCAAAACCCAGCCATTACTCACCTGACACTTTTAGTGTTCAGGTTCTGGAGAATAGTCAGTTAGAAAGGAACATACCTAAACACTAATCAGTGTCTGCATAAATATCCCTCTTCCCCAGTATCCTACAATCAGTAGCCATCAACAGAAAATGTGTTAGAAGAAAGCACACAAGAAAGAGTGCAGAGAGTGATGAGGTGTTAACACTGCAGGGAGGGCCACCTTCCCACACAGATGTTTAAGAACTTCTTGAGCTCACCCGAGGTGGTGTTCAATGGAAATGAGGAAAAAAATGTCCATGAAATTTTCAAACTCTTTTTTCAATCCTTCAAGTCCCTTGTATTTTTCTAGCTATAAATCTGGTTGTAGCAGAAAGTTCCATTATGTAGTCACACATTGCTTGAGTGTATTTTTAATTTTGCTTGGTTTAAAACCTGCTGGTTTCACTGGGGTTAGGGTACTGTTCTCATACTTTGAAACAGATTATTAATCCTTTCTCACTTCTATACAACATTCATTATATTCCTCTCTATTTATTCCTTTTCAAACACGAGTTTGCTTGATCTTTGTCTAACGAAAGCCATACCATATTCCTGGTTATTCTCATCACCCTCTATCCTATGACGCTACACAAGGCACGGGAATGCGAATGTCCAAACATCAGAAAGGTCCACAATCAAGAAAAGCAAACAATGAGTTTGTAGCTCTACAGAACTATGTTTCTCTTGCAAGCAACTATCCAAATTATCTCAAAACTCATTTCAAAAGTGGCAATCGCTTAAAGGCCAGCATTGTGTATAGAGCTGGATTATTTCCTCTCATTATTTATGCATACTGCAATGTATACACATTCTGAAGAGTTAAAACAAAATGTAGCTCCCTTACATAACAATTGCAGTCTTTGGTTTATTTTAAATCAACTCTTTGAAAATACATTCCAAGTCCCTGTACCTTGCTCAGGCACTTTATAAACTGTCATCTGGACATACATCATTCAAATGTCATACTTGAATTATTCACACACCGGTCTCAATTTAAATTGATTTAGCACAGTCTAATAAAAGATCATTTGAACAATGAGGCTACAGTTAACAGCAATTAAATTTGGATATTGTAGTGTTATTTATGGGAAAATTGGTCATGTTTGCCTTTCCATTGCCCTCGACACACCCCTCACCTCTCATCTTCTATTCCGCCAAATCTGACTGCACTCAGTCCAATTAAATTAAAATCACAGCTATAAAAAGCAATTTGTTTTCATTTTATTCTAACTTTCTGATAATGTATCCTCTTTTCCAGTGAAGAATGCATCCAGCTACAGAAATGGTGTTTTACTAAATAGTGCAGCAAGATCAGAATCAGAATGGCCACGGGTCTGCAGCCTACTCTTCATGTTCAGGTACTTCTGCCCAAGAGTCTGAGTTCAGGCTTGGTTCATATTTACATACACTCAAGCTGCCACCAAACAGGGAGTCTCCCAGACATCTGCCCCTGCCTCTGCAGCCCCAGCTTTCCACCAGCACTATGGTTTGCATGGTGACAATCATAACAAGAGGATGTGGCCTCACAATAACTGCCAAAAAAAAAAGGGTTTGAATTTATGTAAGAATTTAGAGGCTATGGTTGAATAACAGGGATATGGTTTTCAGTATCTCAAGATACTGAAATTTGAGTATCACAGGATACTAGCTCTGACAGGATAGGACAGAAGGATGCAAGTGAACAGGAAAGATGAGGAACTGTGCCTACAACCCAGTGACTAAGTCACTGAGCCCACACACTGCACTCAGAGCTGCGATTGCAATGCAAGGATGCTTGTTTGTGCCATACAAGTCAGCCCAGGATATATAACCAGCCTGGACACTGCATCTAGTTAAGGCAATTATTCATTATATACTCATTAGTGCATCATGGTATTCCCAGGTGAAAAAGGGCCCACACTTAAAGCAATTACATTTTTCTTTGCATTGCAGATTTATTCGTAGAGAAAAGCTCAGCCATGGCACAGAAAGGAGGTCCAATACACATTCAGCATGAAGTGCGTGTCAGCGCCCACTGCTGCTATGCTCTGTCTTGCTCTACTCGGAAAACCATTGTCTGCACAGCAGATCTATTTTTCTTTGAAAAAGTCTGTGTTCCTGCAAAGTCTAAGTAATTTTGCAGGTATCTTTGGGAAGGAACCAACAAACTAAGCGCAGGGAATTCTGTGTTTGGATTCTACCATCTGCAAACTCTAGTGGGCTTTGGCCCACTGTTTGCAGCCTGCCTGGTTGCCTAAATGAGATCAGCCAAGTTCTACCCTCAGCAGCTGAAGATGTCGCATGCTGCTCCCTGCCTTAGCACAGCTGAATTCACCCTGACCCTGTGGACTTTAGGCAACGATTTTAAACACGTGACAAAAGACACTCTCCCTCCAGCCAGGCCAGTAAAATACTTGTCATCCCAACAGATGAATAACTGGATCATTGGTACATTGCCAAAGTAGCCAACACATCTGCAAGAAAGTGATAACTATTTTTTATTCTTGTTGAGCGTAGAGTATGCTTCATGAATTTTCGCTGAAAACAGCAGGCACACGTTTCTGCACCAGGGGTAATGCACATAAGTGGAGATCACTCCCAGCTGTGCAATCCTAAGAGCCAAAAGGCACCCAGACTGGCTTCAGAGAGGGAAAAACTGCACCTGCCCCGCTCTCAAGTATTTCACCTCAGGAATGCAGCCATTTACATTGGCATTACCTGTTTAGATGAGTACATGTGTCTGTTGCACTTGAAATAAGATCAATAGCTTAGACAAGGATCTGTTGAAGTCAAAAATCAGCAAATCAAAAGGCCCATATCTGTCTGCAACATCTGAGTGGAGTCTGAATGACTCCATCCTGACTTTAGCAGGCAGAGCCTGATTCAACTCAGGTTTACAACAAACCACTACTGGACCTTTGGTCTCCTTTGCTTTTTAAGGGGAAGGAAAAAAGAAATAATCAGTCTTTTGATTTATTAAAACCCAAACTAAGAAAATTCAACACTGTCCACCACCACACGTAAAACTGCTACTCAGCAATACATTTGTAGAGGTGTCTTTCAGCATGCAGAGAACTGGCTGTTATCGAGGCGGAAGAATTTCTGTTTGCATTGACCAAGCTCTAAATAAAATACCCAGCGTGTTTTAGAGTTGTGACAGTGCTGATGAATCTAGTGGTAGCTATTTCTACTAGAAATATCCTTTGTTACCCAGACCCCTTAGTAGACAGGCAAAATTAGACAACAGACTCGAGCAACTGATGGGAGCACACAAGTTTATTTACTACTTTGGCTCTAGGATAATAGCTCCAGCAGAAATGTTGGCAGCAAACTCTTACTGCAGCCTGATCACCAGTGTATACCTCTCACTGTCTTTAAGTTTAATTCATTGTCTTTCAAGGCAGATGACAAGTCATTGCAGCAGGGCAGGATGGAAAAAAGTTACCAGATGCCCTCTCAACCCTGTCCATTTAAAACAATTGAAATTAAGAAGCGAATAAGGGTTATTGTTCTGCAAGGTCAGTACCCTTTGTGAGCTTATGTAATTTATTTGCTGTACATAAATACATTGGGTTTAACTGTTAACATGTTAGAATTTTATAGTCAGCTGTTTAACCACGTCAAATGTCCACTCTTGGCTTGCATAGGGGACAAGCCTAATTGTACTGCAAACTATATAAAGGCCATATTTCTGAATTAACTCACTTAAGCAGAGAGAAGGGAAATAAATATTTGAAAAATAGTAAGAGATCAACCACTCTTGTCTTCATGCCATGCCACAGGAAATCAACAATATCTAGCTTTTCCAATACAGAAAGATCTGTTAAATTATGCAACCACAGAATCAAACCCACTACATTGGCAAGCGTCCCAAGAAATAACATACATGCTTTCCTAGATGTAAATATATCCTCTAAGCTGAATTATTTTTATTTTTATATCCTCTGTGTTGAATGACTACAATTCTCCTCCTTAATTTATGGATGAAAGTAGATAAGGCTAAGCAATAGGTTAGGTGTCAATGCCCTATGGAACATCAAAGTCCCAGGTTCTCCCTTCTTACTGCTAGACACATTTTCACACAAAGTTATTCAAGATAGCTGTGGAATTTTCTTTGAAAACCTGCACAGAAAGTGGGACACCTCCCTAGTTTTAATCTTACATGAATCAACAAGAGCCCACAACTTCACAAAGGCTGCCCCGTGTCTGTAGTGCTATTAAAGGGCTGGCAGCAGCAGCAGCACATCTTGGGTCAGGGCTGATGGGAGGGACGGCTCTGAAGTCCAACCCTTGGACCAAGTAGGGCAAGCTCACTCCCACTGACCAAGCAGGGAAGGAGATTCCTGTCAGGAACAGAGGAAGCACACACACCCACTGCAGTGGGGAGTTGGTAATGCAAGAGTGGGAAATCCCTTCCACCTACAGGCAAAGATGGAAAGGAGGAAATCGCAGCATTTCCTAGTAAGAAATGTGTACAAACTGGTGCAAGCATGTCGAATTAATACCACTCCTGCACTGTTCGCAATTTGCTCTGCCAACTTGGTAAAATGGAGTAGCCCCTTCCACACTTCTTACAGAACACAAATGTTCTCAGAGACTGGGCACATAAGCATTGCCTTCTTGCCCAGACAGAAGATTTTTGGTACCAGAAGTCTATTAAATAAATAGACAGACTCAGAGACCTGTTGCTTGTTCATGGCTCAAGCTGGATAAAAAGAAATACTTATAAAACAGAATTACAGACATCTCTTCTTCTGCTTCCCCTACCAATCAACAAAGTGATTACAAAACCTGTTCAGGATGGAAAGGCAGATGAGAGTTATCTTAAGCTCCTTCTGTAATCATTAGACAGGCAAAATCAACACAATTCCAATAATGGATTTTTTTTTCTAAATTTTTTTTTATTCTAAATACTGACATATTAATTTGGATAAATCAGGAATATCAACTTAAGGTGCAGCAGGGTGAGGATAGCTAATGTCCACAGGCATACTTGAAGACTGTAAAGACAGCTTCACAACAAACTGTTACCTAGGAACGCCACAGCCATGTTTAAGGATTAACTAAACATCTCAAGCTGGTCCCTTTTTGAGGGTTGTAGTTTTTAAAACGTCGATAGTGCAATTAAAGTTACATACAAGGCACCCTAAATATCCATGAATACTTTTATAATTATGGTATCTCTGAAGACAAAGACATCTTTTGGACTCAAACTCAGATCCAAGCCAGGTTACCTTCTGAAGGAGTTTCCCTGTCCCATTAGACTGGCAGTTTTATACCTTTCATCTTATGACCCTGGAGAGGCCAATGGGTAATTTCTAAAGGTCATGAAAGATCACCAAAAAAAAAAAAAAAAAGCAATGTATTGCCTATACTGTAAGCTTAAACTCACTACTACAAACCAAGACATGGAAAACTACTGCTTAACAGAAGCCAAAGACAGCTGGGGCCTAAATTTAATGCCTGAAGTTACTTGGGATGAAAACAATGTCAGTGTCATGAAAAATGAGCAGTAAACTTAGTTTGCCCCATGGGCCCTGCTGCTCACCATTTCTATGAGATGCTGCTGCAGAATGAGGAGCAGTTTTGTGGCTGTTTCCTATGAAACACTTTTGTTTTGAAAACAAGGTGGTTTTAAGCTTATGTAATAAATCAAAGTTGTATACTAAATCAGGAAGTCCCATAACCAGCTACAGCACTCTGAAACACTTCCAAGCTACTTTCTCCCCGCCTTATCCCTTACCTAATGCTATTAATTTCTCATAATTCCTGGAGTAAAACCATACAGATACTCATCTGCCAAATCCCACTGATGTCTGTGGTAACCTGGCTGTTTTCCAGCAAAAGACCAAGTATTAGAACAACTGAAGAAAGAGAGACCACCAGACCCCCCACATTTTTATAAGGCCAAATACAGCAGGCCAGTTTCCAGATGCTGGGAAGTATTTCAGAGATTATCAATGTTAAATCACATTCTCTTCCAGGCAGTTTTAACCATAATACAAGGCTGGGAGTCTCAGACACTTTTCCTGCCTTCTTGCACAGAAAAATAGTAATTCTCAATCCTGTGCAAACCATATCCCACTCTGCAGCTTTTGAGTACTTCAGTTTGAGACCCAGGACCTAAAAAGAGCCAGCTGAATACATGACATGACAGATAGGATTCCTGTGATACACAGTCCAGGTACCCCTCCCTTCCAACACCCTTCATTGTGCTGTCTTATGTTCAACACTCAGCTATACTGGACACTCTATGTCAATGTCATATTTAAAGAAAGTTATAAAAAGGAGTTAGAAACTGTATCTAACCAACACATAGACAGCAAAAACTTCTCTTATAAAAATTTGCAGTTCTCTTATCAAATGTGCAATTCTTGCACATGCAGAGAGAGCATAATTTGTATCATATTTTGGCAAGAGATCTATCACCTCCTTACCCAGCCATTGTGGCTACTCCATCAGATTTGCCAAACCTATGGGTTTTCCTCGTATTATGTGTATGGGGATTGAATTATAGCCCTTTCTCTGTGCATTTGTTTCCAATTTTCCAAAGACACTTCTAGTTTATGACATTATTTGTGTGTTTCATTTTTAACAACTCTTCAGAACAACTAGTTTATTTGATCATCCCTACTTGGGGATGCAACACCCCCCTCACACATACCCCATCCTCTGAGGATTTCATCCAGCATAAGGTCACCCACTGTTGTGTAACTTTATTGAACTCTTCTCAGATTACATTTTTCATCCAGAAAGTTTTTTATTCCCTGGAGTAGCATAGGTGTGGCAATTAACAATGTTCCCCACACAACGTAACAGGTAATGACGTATTCATAGACTTATATTGTACTTCTAAAATATCAGAGTTTGAAAGTAGACACATTTGTACAAGCCCCAACAGTTAGTTCTCCACTAACACCTACCTAACCATGATTAAGGCAAGATACAGAATTAAACTCACAACGCATAATTAAATTCCAGCTGCTTTATGAGCTGCCACACAGCTGCTAGGCCATAGGATTGTCTATGAGCTCAACTCCAGACTGCAGCAGGTTTTAACTGTGTGGCTCTGGCTGTAGCTGAGACAAAGAGGCTACACACTGCTGCTCTTTCACTGCTCCTAGTTTTGATCCTGATTCTCTGCTCACATCCAGAAAGATAACAGGTACGTTCCTTACCCTCTCCTCACCACCCCTGCCAAAAGCCAACCCAGGTCATACCTAGACAAGGCAGTGCCTACACTCGAGATAATTTGCCACAGCACAAATACCTCATTCTGGCTCAGCTACAGCCAGACACGTCTGTGTGTCACACATCTGCCTGCAGCTCGAAATTGCCTTGTCTCACATTTGGTGCAGACTAAACAACATGCAGCCAACACACACACGTGCTAAGCCTACAACTCTCCGAGTAACTTCCTTTACTCTCTTGAGCTATTTCTATCTTAAGAGATTTGGGGGATGATACTGATCGATTCAGCAAACAGAAATTACAGATTACGGTGTTCCCAAACCCCTTCCGATTTCCTCACCTCTAATATCTCACTTTTTTTGTGAGGTTAAATGGTCAGAGAGGATTTAAACTATAGTTCCTAAGCTATCAGTGCAATGAAATGTGCATGCACCTTAGCTTCTTACACTTTAAAACTTACTGGGTTTACTTTTGTTGTCAAAGCAAGCCACCACAGCATGCACTAAACAGGGGAAAGTGCAGCAGAAACAAGGGGACTGTCATAGCTGTAGCAACACAGAATACTTTGAAGGACTCCATTTCCTTGTCCAGAATAAGGATTCAGAGCTGGACAAACCAAATCCAACACTAATCTAAGAGACTGGACCTAGTTTAGCCTCTACTGCTGTGCTCAAGGCACAAATTAATTCTCAAGTTTCCACAGCCTCTGCAGTAAGTCAGGCAACAGTGATTACTTGTGGACTTAACTAATAGTTACGAAATTGTACCATGCTATGCTGACAAAATATTTATACTAGAACTGCTCAAGAACATTACTAGGACAAAAACCTGAGAAACCCATAATGAAAAGGAAACATTATGCCATAGTAACAAAATTATAGTGTTACACTGCTGCCTCAAGTGAGGGTTTTTTCCTAGCTGCATCTAATTTATACTTATCAGCGCAAGCACCTTTCCATAGTCAATGGATTTATTATTCTGAAAAGCAAAAGCCAACTAAAAACATTACATTAAACTGATAGACAGAGGGCCAGCCAGGGTGGGGGGGTAGGGCTTAGGTACAAATTGTTCGCATATGTTTTTTTTAATTATTATTACTGGCTATGTTCCACAGCACAGGGGGAGGGGAGAAGAGGCAGAAAGAAAGGAGGAGGAAGGAATTTGAAACTTACTGGTTGACCTCCCCACCATCTGTGATTGAATTTCTCTCGCCCTCGAAGACTGAAGCTGGCATCAAACACTGGGTCATACATCGAATTGCCAACAATCCCATGTGATTCAGGATAGAGTCCCTTTGTGCAGAAGTAGATTAATTAGTAAAACCCTAATGCACACAAGTGCAGTGCTTTGTAGCTATCTGCAAATACCACTAAATTATTTTAAAATAAGTATCTTTGTAACTACATACCAGAAACGTTTTTTACTTTCATATAAGCACATTTAAACCTGGCTCTAGTCATGAAAGCAGTAAGAGATTATTGAATTATGCTAAAAAGCACAAAAGGTCCTGTTATTCAATACTTTCAAGTTTTTCCACACTGTTTAAAAGTTAGTTTGAGGTCATCAAAGAAAAAGCAAAAGTGTATGAAAATAAGATCAATTTGTACTTTCAGTTCTTCTTCATGAATGCTCATTCTGGACACAGTAATTCATTCTCTGATTGCAAGAGTAACACTTATCATTTTCATTTTACAATATTTATCTTCATGAGTGCTTCTGTGAGATAAGTTATTTCCAAGAAAAAGAAGTGGGGCACGTCACCCAAAGCCATGGCTTTATATCACAATTTGTCCTGCAGTAAAAGCAATTTAGGGAGAAGAGCAGAAAATTCCTTTCTCTGGGCCCTTTCCCACCCCAACCTATTTTTTCTCTGTACCCTCCTGTCTCATCCATTTAAATATTTGTGCAGTGGCTGCACAAAAAAAGGAAAGGCAAAAATTGCAGCTGCAGGTGGAGAGTCTGTCATGGCAGCTCTGGGAGCACCGTCAGTGTCACGCAGGTGCCACCACAGCACAGCGATGGCTCCTCTCACTGCCACTGCAGGGCCAGCACAGCATCCAGACACACTCAGCAGCTGCACATTGCCAACTGACTCCTAAGTCAGCCCCACCGACTTCAGCTGCTCCAACGAAGGAACAACTGCTGGTTGTATTCCAGGCAGGATTTCAGGGGTGGTTTTTTTTTCCCCTAGGAAAACTTTGACCTGCAATTACGCAGCAGTACAAATAACTAAAAAAGCAGGCCTAAGAAAGCACAGGAAAGCTGTGACAGTGTATAATGGTGAGATATACTCCATTTCAGCACTTCAAAATAGAATACTAAAAAGACTTTTTCTTCAAAATGAAGAAAACACTTAACATAAATAAATACTGAAAAGGATGGACAGTAAAGCAGTTTTACATGCATTATTAAAAAATCTTGCTTCCCATAACCCACATTTCTACTCCACTGCAACATTTTATCACAAAAAACCCCTTTCCAGGGACTTACAGTAGCAAGGGTGTACAAGTTGGGGAATGTTTTTGTAGGGTAGACAGGTCGCATGTAAGGAGAATGTGTTCCACAAGATCCTGAAAAATCAATACAAATGCAAACATGAGGAAGCAAAGCTCTTAGACATGGAAAACAAAACCAGAGAAAGCAATTTCTGTAACTCAAAATTATGCAGAAACTAGTTAAATTTTAACTAATTTAAATGAACTTTCTGCTGCTTAACAGCAGTCATCAGTAAGGGCAGTCATAAATCTGCTCACGTACTCTTTGTACTTCACAATAAACAACTGAAGTAACACAGCCAGATGTCCACAGAACCAGCTACATTTCCATAAACTGGATTTTTTCCTGAGCGAGTCTCCATCCAGAGTCATTGGAAGTATCTTGTTGAGTAAAGCAACATGAGAAAAGACAGGTTTATTTGAAGTGATAAATACACCAATGCTGCAGTTTCACACTGGGCTTTGTGACCTCAGCCCCCACATCACAGAAGCATTTAGGCTGGAAAATACTTTCAAGATCATTGAACCCTACCATAGCTGTCTACACAAATACAAGGGCCAGCACACACATGGGGAAAAAAAACCCCACACCTCTCAAGGGTATGGGCACACATTCACGAACTACTGTGCAAAGCAGAGATGCTCAAATACAGAGTGCATCCAGTTCTCCACAAACCCACGGGGATGCCCAATCCCAGGGAGGTGAGTGCAGGGCATGTCCCCAGTCAGTTAAGAGGCATCCAATTATAGCTTGTGGAGCCACTTATCCATACCTCTGACATTTCTGAATCAAGTGGAAAATTTCGTGGGCACCTCCCAACCAGCCTGTAAGCGTATCATGTACTAAAGATGCCTTTCTTTGCTGATAAAACCACTTGAAGGTCACTGATTCTGAGCAGCATTTCCCAAAGCAGCGGCTGTGTGATGCATTAATCAGGGAGCTTTCAAGCCACCAGTTAATACCATCTAATGTAAAGGGGACTTCTGCCGTTTCATTTCCATGCTGACCCTTCCGTTGCTCAACAAAGAATGAAAGAAATTGGGCTGCAAGAGACTGTCTTTCATTTATTGAGAGAAAATAGATGTACTCACTCAGCTTTTCAATATTGGGCATGACCTTGTTCCCTTTCTTCATATATGATGCACGGAAACCATCAACAGAAAAGATGATCAAAGGAGGACGAACAAAGCTGAAGGCAAAAGCAGCAGGAATATAAGGCAACATTTCAAAACTTCAGTTTTTTTAATTTCCGCTTTTTCACTGAGCCTCCAGGAAATCTAAAACTTCAGGTACCATATAAACTATATATCTAAAGTCTTTTGCACACTTAACAGACCAACAGAAACTGATAATCCTCACACTCAGTAACAGCATTGTTCACTCACAGTCAGTGGAAGGGCTGACATCCAATGTAAAAGACATCTTCCCTGAGCAGCTAAAAACATATAACCCATAAAGGCAAGTGCGTATAGAAGGAGATGGAGAAGGAAAATTAGTATGCACAAGTACCCACCCTAGCACACAATCCCCTAGGTAAAAACGATGTCTCATGACAGCTGGTCTTCTTTCTCAAACAGAAGTCTAGGTGGCATTTTGAGTGAGCTCTGTGGGGCACAGTTCATTCTAATATACTGAAGATGACAGTATTTCATGTTACCTTATTACTTTTTTAATTTACTATTGCTACTGAGAGTCAAGCCCAAGCAGACAGATATGTGTCATGGATGGACACACCTGGGTTTTTAATGTTTGTCACCTGCAGCAGGGATTAGCAGCTGTCACTGTCACCAGGAGAAGCTTCTCCAAACTAGTCTCCTAACAGCACAGGCTGAGCTGCATCCCAACACAGTACTCAAGAAGCTGTTTACCCTTAGGGAAAACAGTGAGACAACTGGTTTCAAAAGTGCTTACTTTCTCCATGTTACTCATGTGCTCAAATTCCTCACTAAGTCAAGCCTGTACCCCACTGCAATTTAGAAATCCTTTCATTTAAGAATATAATGCTAAAAGTACAAAATTCCATTTTAAAAAAATGGCTTGAACTGTGTTTACAGTTAACCTGAATTTCACTGAAAGCAGAACAATCTAAGCCTTTCCACTGACTTCAGAGGAGTCTGGCTACCTTCCCTATGTGTGTAAGTGAAGCAGGCAAACCCAGCAGCAGGTGATTGAAGGCCAAGGGTTCAAACCCATTTATCATACACCACTATTCACCCAGCAGATCAAAGGCAAATGCACTACAATATTATCAGCCTAAATAAAGGCAATGCATTACAATATTATGAGCTTAAATAAAGGCAAATGCATTACAATATTATGAGCCTAACTGTACAAACAGTGAAGCCCAGGAAAACATCCAACCCACAGTCATTCACCCTGCATGACAGGGCCAGTGCAGAAAAGTGGTGAGCAGAGGTGCAGGGCAGAGCTGGGGACCACTGGCTTTGCTGCATTTGGCTTTGTAGGTGCAAGCAAAACACTTACCCTGCTGGACATTCAGGAGCCTTTATCTCTTCACAGTCATCATCCACCCAGTGAGTTTCTCCTACCAGAAAAGTCACATTGGAGTTTCAAAAAATTTTAAAAAAACCAACCAAACAAACAAAAACCCCACAAAAATCCATGGATACAGCTACAGGTTTTACAGAAAATATATATAAAAAATAAAATCTAGCTCCAGTTAATGGACTGACTTTTCATACTTCCCATGAATAATGAGAACGTCTTTTCACAAAGCTGAACAAGTGATCTGGTTATATTCTATTCAGCAAAAAATACCCAAACTAGCACTTCTACAAGTAGCTCTTAAAACTGGAGGTAAAAGTGTCCTCTTGTCCGCAGGAGACAGTGGTAATGCTTTAGGTACAGTGGTAATCTATTTTAATTTTTTTTATTTTGATCTGTCAAAAACAGGTAGTGCTGCTTCTGGCTGTGAATTCCCACCCTCCTCCCATCAGTTCTGATGTCTCCATGAGCTGATTCAGCTGGCTAAAAGCACAAAACAAAATTCATTCTGGGGAAGAAAAACAACTCTAAATAGTTTCCAGCTGGTTTAGAGAGATGATCAGCTCATGCATCAGGTGAGACTCAAGCTAAAAAAAGCATTAAATACTCTTTCAGAGCTAGATTAGTTAAAATTACTTCATGTAATCAACTATTTTCTTAAGGTTTTCCCTGCTGAATGCTGTCTATAGAGTGGCTCATGACTTGCACTTTTACTGGTCAATTGAAAAAACCAAATTATTAACTAACAAGCCTGCTTCCTGAACCTGGCACTATTAAAGGAACTGCAGTTCAATTAAAAGAACAAAACAAAAAACACCATAGAAAAGATCTGCAGGAAATGTGTGCTGCAGCAATTCCAACTGACCATGACAGGAGGTGGAGGGACAATTTCCAAGAAAAAAAAAACAAACACCACACTATCCTCAGATAGGCAAAGGCTTGAATAAAGAGGAAACACTGTTCTCACATAAGGCTTAGTCCTGTCAGAGCTCCAGGGTCATTGACATAGTTTGTTATTAGCCAATTAAACAAAGATTATATACATTAAAGCTGGAGCCATATAAATTCCTCTGTCTTAACCCTTGTGAGAGGAAGCCCACAAAAAAGGCAGGAACTGAAAACTAAACCAGTACTGAAGTGGTCTCAGCTTCAAGTTTCTCTGGGAAGGGGAAGGACAGTCTACAGGGATTTGCTGGAAAATATATATTTCATTTGGATTCCCAACAGCAAAACTCAAGTAAACAAAAAAGCCCATTTTCAATGGATGGATGGATCTGGACTATCATAATTTTATGAACATATGAATTTGTCCAAAATGGTGAAACAATTTCAAACTATAACCCTTGCCCCAGTAAAGCTAATGAATGAAAAAACGTAAGAACTAGCTGAGATACAAAAGCAAAAACCTGTAGAGCTCATTACCAAGGATCAGAAGACCTGCTGTGAATGGCAGCCACGCTAGACAGGCAGGATACACTCTAAAAGTGCAGAGCAGTGGATGAGAGCTAAGTCGTCCCAGCCCATCGAGCCGCCAAGCAGTGCGGGCTGCTCTGCAGCCATGGTGTGCTGTGGCATCTGAAGCCCACGCCAACCATTTGTGAATAACAGCCCTTGGATTCTTGCAACTCCTCTTCCACGAGAAACAGAGCCAAGGAGTTTGAGCAGGAGCTTTTGTGGTGGGGGTGGAGAAAGGTCTTTGGGACAGAGATAACATATCTAGGAATGCTTCGTTCCTTCTGAGACCATCAGATACCCCTGTGCTCCCTGTGATGCAGACAAATGCATCTGAACACTTTGGAGCTTTGCTTTAAACTCTTCTTCATCCACCCCCACCTCTTCTCTTTCTACCATCATCTCTCCAGGCAAAGATAACGTCCTTCTACAAATTATATGCATTTACCTCTGCTAGTGCCCCGAAAATGATAAATGATATTCCCCATTTCCCCCACCTCCTTAAAAAAAAAAAAAAAAAGAAGCCCAACAAAACAAGGAGTGTTCCTCCTTTGGATGAAAACTCTTTACCCACAGGGCTGCCTCCTATTGAGTTTGGAAAGATAAGACGTAGGAAGACCAAAGACGTACCTTTGCAAACGACTTGGTAATTAGTACAACAATCTCCCCTACTTAAGCAGTCTTCAGAGCAGTGACAAGCATTATCATCATTCCTGGTTTCTCCACAGCGGTCTTTGGTACACTCCCAGCCCCGAGCTAAAATATTCACAAGGACAGCAAGAATGAGAGATTGTAATCGAAACAAGAAGTATTCACTCAAGCTATAATGACAACACTCTAGTCGTTAAAGTAGGTATGTCAACCAGAAACAGAAAGGACCCTTGTCACTCGCAAGTGCAGGAGGGCTCCTCCACCACCACACTTGTGAGTATTTCTGCTACCCTCAGGTATTGTATTCCAGGCTTTGTACAATCTGAATGCCAAAAAAAGTGTGGAAAGGAAAAGACAAAAAAGGATCTTGACAGATAAATGCGGGGACCTGAAGCACAAACTAAGAATACTGCTGTTTCTTGGGTGATCTTTGCTTGTCCTCACAACTACTACAGTCCCAAATCCAATCGGTAGAAAATAAGAAAGCAGAGAAGAGACTATGTTGATGCAAAGTGATGCCTTACTCCCATCAACTCCTCACCCATAGTGCAGATGCAGCACCAGGTGAAAAGATAGGAAAAAACAAGAGCTGTTCTTCAAGAAAAAGCATGGCATGGCTGCTGTGAAAACTCCAGCATTTCTCATCTTGCATATGAAGTTAAGATCTAGCCTGTCTAAACTGGGTGCTCTCTCAAGGGTAGTACATTGCTCTGGAGCAGGGCCTATGGTTTTAAATAAATGGTTTTCCATGTTCAGACACAATCAAGAAACTTTAAAGATCACTTTAGACAACATGCACCCAGTACAAAATCACACAGAGGAATGTCTTTTATCCCATTTTCTCCATTATTTGGGGCTTTTTTCTCTAAGCATAAGATATTTACAGATTACACATGTGATAATTGCCTGAATAAATGCCTGTGGGAGTAAATGACCATTAGCACAACAGTCCCAGGGGCGATACTGGTATCCATACACATATGTGAACACAGGTGTCTGCTATGGACAGCAGGCTGAGGAACAGAAATCCTGCCCTTTGGCAGCAGACATCATGCTGAAAGTCTTCAAAAAGAGCTTCTCATTCTGCAGCCATTTACACCAGGTGTGGAGCAGCGTCAGCCTAGAATTCAGAAATTTTTGGCCTGGAACCAAAGTTGTTTTTCATACCAGAGTAGCTCACCCTTTTTTGGTACCAATCTATGAAAATTATATAATCATAAACAGAACTGAAGAAGTTAGGACTTTCAAGCATGGCACATCCATGAGCAATGATATTTTTAAGCATTAGACTTGTCTTCTGGCTGCTTAGTAAGTGTAATACTTCAATAAAGCAAGGATAAGTTAAATGGCAAAAATAAAAGGCACCTGTGTCAACTCTGACCACTGTGCAAACACTGAAGGAGATGGATGCAACTAATAATTTCAATGCACTTTTCTAAGAAGTAAAATATAATTCATGTCTCTCTTTGAAGTTTTCCTTGCCTATGACTCATGGGAAAAAAACAAACACAAAACCACCAACCAAAAAAAGAAAGTGAACCCATTGCTATATTTCTATCCCCCAAGGTCCAATGAATTGAAGTCAAATGTTTCTACCAGTGTGATAGATGTATCCTTACACCTGGAAATGAGGGTCTGGGGCTTAGGTAGCAAGTCCAGGCTGTCCCCTGCTCCAAGAGGACCTGTACCCCTTCAGTGATGCCATCTTCCAAGGCACCCTCAAAAGTGAGCCTAAATTGCTCCAATATTAAGTTATCAGGTGGGATGAAAAAAGATGGCTGACACAAAATGACCAATGTCCAGTTTTTACCATGACTTTTGATTGTAAACTCAAGGTCAGACTGGTGCCTGATCACTGATTACTGCTTTTAATTTAGTGTTGGAAGATCTGCTTTTCTACGTGGTATGAACAGTACCCTTCTTTTTCTGCCCCAGCAGCAAGGAGTGAGTGGAGCACATCCCTACTGCTCCTTGCAAGGGAACATGGGCTGCATTTTGGGCTGAGCTGAGCCTGCCCAGCCAAGGCAAGGTGAGGATGAGATGCAGGTTATGGCAAGAAGCGCTGGCTTATCAAGCAGGTCCTGAGCACTGGCAGAACGTAGGGATCAGCAGCGCCTGGCATTGCAGGACAGGAGACACATCATACCTGTCTTTAAGCACAGCTCATCAAAGTCGAAGCAGCAGCTGTTGTAGCTCTTGCACAGGTTGTCACAGCGGCAGCCAGGAGGCTCTGCCTCTTGAAGTTCAAAGCATCTGTTTTTGCAGGAGCCAGAGGTATTGATCCAGGGGGAATCTGACAGGACTGTGTGGAACAAGAAACAGGGCAACATCTGTCAGGCTGGCAGCAATGGGACAGGCAGCCCAGCCCTAAGTCACTCGAATGAGCAAGACCTTGGATGCTTGCTCTGGGAAAGGGAAGGGAGCAAGGAGAAAAGAAGAATTGCTTGAAGAAATGAAATAAAAAAAGAACAAATTCCAAGAAAGTTGTTCTTTTGGTGAAGGGAAAAAAAAAAGGAAGCAGCATGCTGTGATAACATCCTGCAAAGAAACAGCCCTGGCTTTACCTCTGTAACAATCAAGAGATCATTAGCAGAAACATATTGAAGTCTCCAAGGCCCCATTCCAGGAGCTGTAGCTATTCCACAGAAGCAGGTCTTTGTTTTCAGAAACTAAGTGACATTTTCATGGCTGGCTGGGCAGTTTACATAGGAAAGGACTCTAATTAATCTACATGCAGACAGCAGGACTTGGTTTGCTACACTGGAAGGTGTCAAATCAATGTGAAGCATGAAAGAAAACTTTAAAATGCTCTATAAATTAACAGAGAAACAAAGCAAAGCTTTTTGGTGGGCTTCTGCAGAGCACCAAGTTATAAAAACTTAAAAAATAGAGAAATATTTAAGAAATTTTTAATTATTATAAGTAAATGGAAGGCTGCCAGTCTGAAAACCATGAATAATGTATTAGACTTCAATAATCAATTTATTAGTAAGGGTCCTCAATGTCAAAGCTGATATACCATCTGCTCTTTTCTCAAAACTTACTATTTTATACACTTTATTTATTTTTAAAGCTTTTCTTATAAGAGACTTCTGCATAGTAGCTTACATGAAGCAGGAAAATTGTGTGCTGTTCTCTAGGGTTAATTGTATTTTATGAAATAAAGGAATGTATGTTATCGTTTAAATACTGAGGTGTTCCAAGGAAAATTTCACAATGCCTTTTGTTCCTTGAGTGACCTATTAAAATTAAGTATTTGAAACTGTCCTGTGTGCTGTTTTCTTTTAGGCCATGGTTTGGTTTTGGGTTTGGCAAACCTCACCATGATTAGCAGTATGACTTTTAGAGGACTGACACAATGGCACTTTTGGGAAATACTTGCCCTGATATTTTCTTATGTATTTTTCCCCCTGCACTTTTACATAGCTGAAAATTTAGTTTCCACATAAACTGAAGGCAAATCTCCTCCCAAATAAGATGGCATTAACTGAACACTGAGAATGGATGGAAAAGATGATGAAGGGGACTTTGGAAGTGACGTTGCAGCAGCTGATGTCTCACCACCTCCCATCCCAAGCACTACTGCTCCACCACTTCCCTTGGAGTGGCACTGGCACTGGACACCAGCACAAACCACTTCAGGGAGTAAACCTGTCAGAAAATCAGTGCTACAGTAAGATCATAGTTACAAACCCAAACACACCGTGGTTGTGCTCACGGATCATGACAGTGTCAAGGCACACTCGTCTGACTGCTGGAAAAGTTAGTGGCAGACAACTCTGTCTCTCTGTTTTAGTGAGGGGATTTTTTTCAATCAGGTCAGCAATGCTCAGGGCGAGTAACATCATACATACAGTGAAGTTTCATTCTATATGTACATACCCTGCAAACACACTCTTAGTGAGCCATCAGTATTCTGGCCATCTGAAATTCCAAGGAGATAAAGATTGTGCATCTATGCTGGCAATACACAGATCAGTATTTTCTTTGCTCATATAGGTAGATCACAAAGCTATGCTAGAAATTGATCACATGAGAATAGTTTCAAATCATGTTAATACTCACATTTTCAGAGCTATGAAGCCTTGGTCTTTATTTTTAATGACAGCTGCTTCCTGTCAAATGCTTCTGAAAATCTATTACCAAAAAATATATTCACATTATTTAACCTCTTTCACTAATTTCTCTTTTGGAAGTTAGGTAATACATAACCACAGATCCAGTAAGCTGCAAATCAAAGCTATTAGGAACTCGAAGGTGTTACATACCAGCATATAACCCTTCCAGTGGACATTACCCTTTTCATTTCAAAGGGCTGAGGGGGAGATCTTTTCAGAAGGTTAAAAAAAAACCCAACATACCAACATGTCTTTAGGAAAGAGAAGGCGTAAATCTGACTGCAGATTACATAAGAGAGAGTTAACTGCAGCTCAAGGAGCATCTACCTGTTGTAAAGAGCAGCTCGTTTATATCAAGAAATCACCAAAACAAACTGCCCACAGAAGCTGGGCAATCTCTGAGCTTGGAGATTTTGAGGAGGGGATAGGCCAAGATCTGTTAGAAGCACTTCAGTTAGAACTGACCAGGTCTTGGGATATGGAGGGCTACACTGCTGTTCAAGGTCCCTTCTAGCAGGGATCTTCTGAACCGCAAGTAGTGTTTCCATTTCATGTAACAAAGGTTTAACCCACCTACCTTGTCTTACTTCCTTCACATCTCGACAACCACCTCATTACTGATGTAGCAAACAATCCCAAGTCATTTAGCAAATTCAAGTCACACCTCCTGAGTCAATGTAGGACACTTTCCATATCGCAGCACAAAAGAGGACTTAGTTAATTTCTCTGAATACATTAAGATCACTCCTTTGTTTCTCATGCTTGACCTTGCCTTTGCAGCTAGACCATGATTTCCAGGTCGTGCACAATGCCATGGCACAGGTACTGGTGCATGCAAAATAGTTTGAAAATATATCATCAGGAGCTCTGTCCCTGGCGAGCATTCTCAGATTAACAGAACCCCTATACCGAACAAACTAAGACAGTTTAAAATGCTTTTCAAAATTCCTGCATCCCTCCACAGCTGCTGCAGTCAGTTTGTGCAGCAGGCACAGGGACCTCAGCATGAAGATCCTTCCTTATTTCATAGATAAAACTTCTCACATTGCTTTCCATACATTCCTTTTATTGCCACTGAGGTCAAAACAGCCATCTAATTTTCTTCTATGTCAGAGGTTGGAAAACGAAGTTAAATAAGGCAGTAGTGCCTCTGTGATTCCATTAATGGCAGTTGTTACATTTCCATTTTAAAGGTGTTATATTTATCTTAGAAAGTGTGTATCAAACTACCTCCTTTGATTCTCTGATTACAAGGTTTAAAAATAATCAAATCAATTTATTTGCAGTAGTGTTTAAAACAGGACTACACAATATAGACATGCTTATAGAGTCGTTATAGAAAGGAGACTACCTGGTAACAATTTGCCATTTTGGATGCTATGGATTCCATATGGTACCAATATGGAACAACCAAATACTTACACAAAACATCTGGAGCTCTAGTTCTGCAAGATAATATTCATATTATGAACTTGCATTTCATTTTTGCAATGAATTACATCCAAATGAAAAGTCAGATAAGGGAAAAAATACATTTTAAGTGTTCCAGCAGAAGAAAGGTGTGACTCCATTTTTAATGGCATGCTTAAAACTCCAGTGAGAAGGGACAGAAAAACTTCAGTGTTTCTCCTTCCAAAGTGTAAGATTACTAAGGCTGTTTTCCCTGAAAGTGCTTAAAAAGACAGCTAGAAAATTCATAAAGCAAATAACTTACAAAGGCAAAGTTATGAAGAAATGTGAGCTTTGGTTCTCTAATGTCTGTTAGAAATTTTAAGTAAAAAAAAATAATTTCAATTAAATAATTTCTTGGGTACAAATATTAAATGCCTCAAGTGTATAAAGACATAAGACTGTACACTGTAAAATGAGAACAAGAAGGAATGTTTTAGGCATTATGGTGGTACTTTGGCATGCATTTACAAGGGACTAGGAAAAAAACATGCTGCTTTTGGCTCATGGCAGAGTTCTATGCTAGATGAGAACTAATTTGCTTACAATCATGGTATACCTCTGGAGAAATAACAAATTAGTCTCTACAATAATGCTTGGTAAAGAAAGTGTTTTGTCAATATAAAATAATTAATTCTCAACACCAAGACACTTGGAAGCAGATAAGCTAAAGAAAAGTGAAGTTGAAAAAGAATTTATACCGATCTTTTTTTATGTATATTTCATTGGACTGCTCTTCTAATGAAGTATAATCAGAAGTCATGCAATTAAGATTGACTAAAAAGGTTCTTTGACCACAGTTCTTTTAGTTTCCCAAAAAAACCCCACACATCTCCAGTGTAACTTTTTAGTGTCTATACTTTACTGTGACTATATTCTTTTATTCTTTGCTATCACATACTGGTTTTTTTTTTTCCTGCAATAACAGTAACCAAGCTACATAAACACAGAATGGACAAAACCCTTCATTGGTTTAGTCTCTCATTATTGCACCCTTGACTGGACTACTTCAATGCCAGGTGCTGGGCCAATCCCACCTGTAAGCAAATCTTCCACAGACTTCCAAAAGTGACCCCATCTCTTTTGCAAGAGATCCTATGTCTCTTCCTGCTTTTCTGGAATGCTGAGCTAATCCTCCTGCTATTAGAAGGAGCACACAGCTACTGTACCCAGCCCTGGCGGTGTTGAACAGTGCTGGCTGGCTCAGCAGAGCTGGCACTGATCAGCTGCAATGGGACCCCAACATCAGACCTTTGGGACTTGAACAAAACCCACATGAGCCCTGCCATAGACAGTCATCACTGAAAGCAAAGCAACTTGCACTCAGGTGTTGGAACTTGAAATGCAAACCCTTCCCATCACTATTACACACACTACACATCTGTTCTACAATTAACAGCCTAGAAGCTTCTTAAAAACTTGTATCAGTAAAAAAAAAGTGCTTGAAAAATAAAGATCAAAAGCAACAGACATTATCTTTTCGATTACCTAAAATGCCCCTATTCAATGACTACCAGCCCTGGTTGTGGCTGTGATTAGACACCAATTCTTCAGAGACAAGGACAGGAGGGCACAGATACATTACCAGGAACACAACAAACTCTGGCCACGGTAAACAATTTTATAATTAAAATTCACAAGCTATCATTACAGACGGGCATTGCAAATGAAACCCTTTCACATCAGTTACGTTAACCAGTTCTAAGTCAATGACCGCAAGTTTCCTTTCTCCTGCCAAAGGAACAGAGGCACAAGTCAAGCCTGCCTTTTCTTTTAATTAAAAAAAATACTAGTTTTCTGGTTTATACATTTTTCCATTTGGACTATGCTTGATCTCAAAGAACCGTATTCTGCCCCACAACACAAATAAAAGTTCCTCCTGTGGCATGCTCTTGCTGTCTTCCAAAGAAAAAAGTAAGAAGGCGTAAGAAAAATAGAGGACTCGGTGACAGCACATCTGCACGAACACCTGCTCTCCTCTCCTGGCCCTCTCCGCCGTCAGATGTCTGCCGTCTACTGTTCACAAACCAGCATGACCTCAGGAGCCACAGAAATCCCAAAAGCTTTTCTCACCAGTGCCTCTTGAAAGCATTAATCAAGTTTCTAGAAACCGCTTCAGTAGCTACCAAAATAAACCCAACACCCTTAAAGCCATCAGGGAGTTTCTCTTAGCGCTAGAAGGAAACCATGCAGAGTACAAAACACTGCAAACACTTCAGAGAAGCTGATGAGACCAGTCTCTGTGAGACTGACAGTGCTCAGTCCTAAAATAAGCTAAATTTTCCATAGTCACATGCACACAGAGCAAAAGTTTAAGTAAATAGGAGACCTATAGGTGAGTCCCAAAGGTCAACTGACTCGAGCTCAGCGAGTTATTTATTCTTCTCCATATCCTGGAGAGAAAAGGAACAAGCAAACTACTGTTACAGAGTAGGAATGGTTTCTAACCACAGTCTATAACATAAGGGAATATAGTGATGTAGAATTTATGTCTGTTACTGTACCTGAGACCGGGCCCTCATCCCATTCTTCAGATCTCCTAAATCGATTTGTTGTAAATCCCATGCAGACATTTACTCCAAAGGCAAAAGCAAATAAGGATATAACCTGCAAAAGCAAAACAGCAAAGTAAGCAAACTGTGCAAGACGCAGGAGTTTTGCACTAAGAGCATTATGCATAAAGGGCAGAGATGGTCCTCAGTACATTGGAGCTCCCCAGCACGGCAGTTCCCATCACTGGAGCAGCAGCTGACAGCGTCACCGTTGGAGAGTAACACAAACCAGAAGGGGTTTATGAATAAAACATCTCTTTCTGAAGCTGAAACGCTCCTTTTTGTAGGAACTTATTCAGGAGAGACGGGCTACTCCTCTAAAAGCAAACATGTTCCTCTCCTCCCCTACCTGGTGCGAGTGGACGCAGCCCTGCTTAGCCATACCAGGGAATTCTTGAAAAGCCTGCGCCGCCCCGCCGCCTTTTTTTTATAGTGAGCGCAGAGCTCTGTTTGCTCGAGGAGTTCGGGCTATTAGCTACGAGTAATCCCACCTGGTGAGGTTGACAGGCTCGTGTGATTTGTCCAGGGGGTGATTTCATCATGTTTCACTCACAAATCGCAGCTCCGAGTGCAAGAAGCTTCAGGCATCATCCCTCGCTACGCCCTCCCCCCAAACGCACACCCGCGCGCTTTTATGTGGTTTCCTCTGGCAGAGCAGGGCTCGCTTGTGTCGCTGCGGCCAATAGCTGTTCCTGCTCGTTTTATTCTCTTCACCAAAGTAACATGCTTGAAAGAGAAACCAAATGCGTCTCCATCTGGCTCAGAGAAGAAGCGGGGGGAGGCTCGCTGGGGGCTGCGAACTGCAGATATCCCGGTGCCACCCCCCGAAGTGAGCCCGGTGGGTGTCAGGTGTGGCTGGCTGGGGGGCTCGGCCTGGCTCGGCTCGGCTCGGCCCGGCTCGGCTCGGCGCTGACCCCGCACGGCCGAGCGGCTTTGGGGCGCGCTCGCCTCGTTCTGTGCGGTGCTCCCCAAGTTTGGCACTGGGCTGCAGGGCAGGGGGCTCTCCAAACTGAGGCACCTTCAGAGCGGGGGGCGGGGGGTATTTTTCAACGCCGTTCTCCGTGCTGCTGTGGCAGGGCAAGGCTCGTGTCGATGGAAACACAAGCAGTTTCATCTGAATAGCTGGAAACCCCAGACTCCCAGAAAGGAAGGGAAGTGACACGTTCCCTCTGCCCCACATTTCCCCATTTTCATCAACAACAGAAAGCTTGCCTGTTTGGATAAGCACTTTTATTTACTAAGCAAATGATAATGCTGAACAGAATTACGGTTCAAATCAGTGGCTTAAATATTATTTGCCAAGGCAAATTATTTACCACTGTAGTTTGCCACTTTTTTTTTCTCTGATGAAAGCTTCTTTCATGAAAGTGTTTACTAACAATTAAATTTAAAGGGACAGAGTCAAGGTTTGTAAGCCCTCGGATGGACTGAGCTTCCCTTGGGACCTGTCCCATATTCTATACTGGCATAAAGAGACACAGTAGAGTTTTCTTTAAAATATCTTGCAGTATTAAACACATACAATTTTGAACTTTGTTTAGAGGTAACTTTTACCTGCTGAAATAACTCCCCTTCTGCACCATGTAGCTTTACAGGACAGACTCTAAAAAACCCTTTGCTGCCCGAATCTCAGCCTGCCAGCCTTTGCTTGGACCTGATGCTTTTTTAATGCAGTTTCTTAACCGAAAGTAGCTCCATTGTGCAGCTGCAACTTTGCATTGCAAGGCTCAAGGCAATGTAATTAGCTTGAAAATTCCTACACCAGGACAGTGTATTCCTTTTCCTTGCACAAACTGAGACTGTGAATTCAAGACCCATCTTCTAATGTTCCCTTTAATCACTATGTGGGCTGAAAAAAAAATAGGTTGCAATAAGCACTACTTTTCTTGCAAAAAGCTGTGAATAGAGGTCTAGAGAAAAGTAATAATCAAAAGTTTTAGTAGCTGTTCCTATAAAATTCTTCGCCCTTAACCTCTGGTATATCCTGTGGTTAAACAACTTCATTCCCAAGCACTAGGTAAGTACAGCAGTGTGTGACCGCAGCAGAAGGGAAACCTAAAGTGTCACAAATAAAATTGCTCAATGGTGTTGCCTATGTATCTTAACTAATGAAGTTCATGATTTCAGTGGAAAATATGGGAATCTGCAGCCCCAAGCTCTCCTCCAGGCTAAGACCTTCAGATCACCAGGGGAACTCAGGCAAAACACAACTGAATTTTCAAATCAGGTGGCCAATTTTGAGTGCCCAAACCAATACATGAAGTCTTAATTTCAGAGATGCTCCCAATTTCAGAGCCTTTGCTGTTCCTGCATATCTTCGTAACACAGAGGTCCTCACTTGTTTTGAAAGTTCCTACATATGTTAAAAATTCCATTCTGAAAAAAAAAAAAAACCCCAACAACAAACAAAACCAAAAAATACAGCATTATGAATGACTCCTACTGATTTAAACATACGTATTTCATTTTTCCATTCATGGAACCTCTCTGGAGCTTGCAAACATCACCATTTTACATAAATGGAAGAGCTTATTTTATGTTTCCTAGTCCTTGTTACAAGTGTATTAAATTAATTAACCTCCTTTGTAATGTCCTTTGGAACTATAGATGACGACTCTGAAACTGCTAATCTTTTTCATCTGTGTTATGTAAGACACATTTTCCAGTAGCTCTGAACTGAACACAGTCAGATTCACAATGTTCTTTTTGTCCCAAGGATTGTGCCTGAAGCCATCCCACAGATTCACAAGGAACAAATTAGCATAAACAAGGTCTAATGGTTTTGTTCAGGAAAAATTTTCACTGCTGGGATCAGTGGCAACTAGTTTTTTCAGCAACTAATTGCCATTTTACTAATCAGAAAAGAAAGGACTAAAGCTGAAATAATGTATTCCCAGCCCAAGAATTCAGCGATTCAGTGGAAGTTTTAAGGCTTAAATGAAACACATGAAAAACGAATTTTAACGAGATTATCAGAATATGAAATGCCTCTTCCTCAGTTTTTGTGCACAAAAATTGGCCTTTGGCTTTTCAGGCTTGTATGATTGCGCCGATTATTTAACACGGGATGCAAAGCTTACAGCGAGGCACCAGGTGGCGCTTTTTATGAGATGTTCGTGCTGTAACGTTTCCAGTTACAAACATTCATACAGTTACAGAATCACAGAATCGCATAGATTGGGAAAAAACATTAAGATCACTCAGCCCAACCCCATGTCCACCACTAAACCATGTTCTTAAGTGCCATACCTAAATGTCTTTTAAATACCTCCAAGGATGGTGACGCCACCAGCTTCCCTGGGCAGTTTGACAACCCTTTCTGTGAAGAAATTTTTCCTAATATCCAATCTAAACCTCCCTTGGTACAACCTGAGGCGGTTTTCTCTCATCCTGTTATGTGTTATGTGGAAGAAGAGAACAAACTCCACCTGGCTACAGCCTCCTCTCGGGCAGTTGTAGAGAGTGATAAGGTCTCACCTGAGCCTCCTTTTCTCCACACTAGACACTCCCAGCTCCCTCTGCTGCTCCTCATCAGAGCTGTGCTCCAGACCCTTCTCCATCTCTGTTGCCCTCCTCTGGACATGCTCCAGGCCGTCAACATCCTTCTGGAAGTGAGGAGCCCAAAACTGAACCCAGGATTCGAGGTGCAGCCTCATCAGCTCCTGGTCACTGCTCCTGCTGACCACACTGTTTCTGATCCAGCCCAGGACACCATTGGCCTTCTTGGCCACCTGAGCACATACTGGCTCATGTTCAGCCACTGTCGATCAGCACTCCCAGGTCCTTTTCTGCAGGGCAGCAAACTGACTGAGGGTGCCCTCAATCCCCTTGTCCAGGTCATCATTAAAGACATTAAACAAAACTGACCCCAGTCGTTGGAGTACTTGAGCCTTGGAGACTGCATGCCAATTAGATTTAACTCTGTCACCACTCTCTGGGCCCAGCCATCCAGCCAGTTTTTTATCCAGTGAAGAGGGCACCCATCCAGCTCATGAACAGCCAATTTCTCCAGAACAATGCTATGGGTAATGGTATCAAATGCTATTCCATAGAGTTAATATAAGCAAGGCAGTACTTACAGTCTTATGTAAAACTCATTTTTCTTGAGCAGTTTTTCTAATGAGAAAAGGAATGCAGAGAAATCAAGTACACTGGCTGAGTCAGAGGTTGAGGACAGAGAGGACTCTAATAAAATGAGCCTTTTTAGCTACTCCTGTATTGGTCTGGATGCTGGATGCATCAGGTGAGTGGAAGACCACGGTGAAAACCTCCAGTAGGCTTGACAGCAGCATGAAGGACAGAAAGGTGAAGGACTTCTCTAAAGTGTCACAGAGCTCTCACCCCTTCAAACACAGCATCCATGTATACCTGTGGCTGAGAAAAACAGTCCAGTGCACAAAATAGCAATTTCAAGGAACAAAACCTTTTGACAAACCATAAGAATTCAAGCAGTATCCACATCAAGCCTACTCAGCTACAAGCACTGTGAAACCAAATGAACTTCCAGCAACCAGAGTAAGCATGGGAAGCTGAGTACCTTGCTGAAGATACCCTGAGTCTTTTTAACAAAAACAAAGAGGCACAACATCCCAAGCAGAGCCGATTCCTGTGTATAAAGGACTAGAAACCACGTTTTTATTACAGAATCAGAGAATGGTTGAAGTTGGAAGGCACTGCTGTAGGTCATCTAGTCCAACCTCCCTGATCAAACAGGGTTCCCTGGAGTACATTACGAAGGATGTTGAATATACCCAGAGATGGAGACTCCACAGCCTCTCTGGACAGCTTGCTCAGTGTTCAGTCATTCTCACAGTAAATAAGTTCTTGCTCAAATTCAGGTGGAACTTCCTGTGTTCCAGATTCTGCCTGTAGCCCTTGGTCCTACAGCTTGATGTAGTGGTTGACTTTCGAGATTTTTAGAGATGAAAACCAAATATCTTTGGCATTCAGCCAGCACAATGACTGATAAACAAGACGGAGAAGGAAGGAAAGATGTATATGAAGGGAAGGACAGCAAGAGGACAGCAAAGCCAGCCATGGTCAGCAGGCTGATGACCAAAAGAGGGGCAGGATGAGTAAGAGTCAGTGCAGGAGAGTGACTCCACAATGACAAATGGTCCTTCAGCAGAGATCAGCCCAGGAGCAATTACCTGATACAGAAATGCAGAATGGTGATTGCACAGCCTGGGTGTGGAGGAAAATATATACAAGGCTTGCTGCAGGATGATGGACCTGTATCTGCTCAACTTGTAAGAACACCACTGAAGACACCAAGATAGGGTCACTGAGAACTCCTTTTTTTACCTGTGGAAGGTAAAACACTTCAGCAAGTGATGGACTTCGAATGGCTAGCAGCTGGCTTGGAAACAAGAAGTTACAATGTGATTATAAATGCTAGGGAAGAACCCAGATGTTCACATGGATGCATTAAGGGGGTAGAGGCAGGGCAGAGAGGAAAAGAAACTCGCAGCATGGGCAAGGGGCATACTATTCATTCATGTTTGAGAGTTGCAGAAACTTCTGCAAGTGTCTTTTGTTCTTGCACACATAAAAGCTGCATTTTGTCAAGGAGGCAGAAGGCACAGGACTGACTGCTGAGGAGCTGCACCACCATGCCCTCTGCTACCCCATGAGCCTGGGAACACCCACAAACCAGGCTGTGCTCACGTGAAAGTACACTCTCCTCACCGCAGTTTCTCAAAACACCACAAGTCTCCAATTATCTGTCTGCTCATCACTGCCCTGAGGGAAATGGTATGCAAATCATAGTGCCTGGTGCGCTGGAGAACCGTGCTGTGGATGACTTTCTTGGCCAGAAGGATCCATAAAGCAGTGCCAAACCCTCAGGGACAGTCATGGACAAATTAAAGTCTTCAAAATTGCAGTTTGCTGCAGCCCAGCCACTGAAGCACCAAGTGCCTTAAGCATATATAGGCCCATCAACATTTCTGAGCATCCTATATCATGCCTGCAGGGTTCACAGGGCTGGGGCATGAGCACCCAGACACAGCCCAAAACTCCCTGAGTACAACCAGCAAAGCACGTCGACCAGCAGAGCATGCTGCAACCCTCCTCACCTCACCCTCATGTACATGTCCTGCTCAAAACACGGGGGCATGGGGTTCATGGCTATCTGAAACTCAGTTCAGCCTCCCCAGAGACGGAAGAGGAACCACTGGCCTGGGGAGGACCTGAATCCCCAGCTCTGCTTTACTTATGTAAAACACTTGTATGCTCACAGGGATAATGACTGAAACCCAGGTGAGCAGCCTGGTGAGAAAAAGGAGGACATAATACAGTAGAGAAATAAATTTTCTCTCACCCCACATCAGATACAGCAGCCTCCGTGGCTCAGTGAGGACTGTGGATTTGGTGACAGCACTGCAGCTGCCTATGATGCCTATGAGGGGTCTCAGCTGAAGTGCACCCTCCACACACAATCACCATTTGTGGTGGCACACAAGCAGAACGAGGTTTGTAAGTGAGGTTATATCTTTTAGCAGAACAGTTAGGTCAGCTGGAAAGAGGAGTTTTCAGTGACCTGAAGAAAGTTTTGGGTGCCTGAAAGGTTGTGTCTCCCAGCGGTACCACAGCTGGTACACCACCCACTCCAACACAGGCTCTTACACCTCTCACTGTGAGCCACCTACACAACAGCAGAACCAGCACCAGTCCCACACGTATGCCTTTGTCACATTCAAAGAAACTAACATATACCCCATTCAGTTTCTGGACAACATTACTATTATGAAGCAGCACAAGTACTTCACTAAAAATGCATTGAGAATTATATTTCTTAAGATAGTCATATATAAAAATTCTAGCAACCGCAGAATAAAAACCGTTCTGTGATGAAAAATCACATCTTCAGGGGGGATATGAAGGAGTGAAACACGGAGCCACAGAGCCCATATGTGTTTTTAGCACAGCCCATGAAAGGGTATGTATTCAGGTCCTCATCCATGTTTTGCACTGCTTGATATGGGTGTCACAGGTGCCCATTAAAAGCTTTACATTGGTCTTTTTCAAAGAGCTGTGGATTTCAGTGGTGTGAAATCCACCCACCTTTCCTCTCTCAGACAGCAGAGGAAGTTTCAAGGGCCTTGCATGGTACCTTGCATGTGCCACAAACAGTCACTGTTAATTTATTTTAATTTTACAGGTGATACAACCTATTACATCCCACAAAAACCATAGCCCCTTTAAAATAATGAATTAAAGCTAAATGAGAAAAAAACATAACCAAAACAAAAACTAACAAACAAAAACAAACCAAAAATCAATGTAAAAAACCCCCACAAATATGGGAAAGCTACTTGAAGAAGTAAAAAGCAGGTTTTCTAGACTTCAAATCATATTTCTAGTTTCCTTTTGTAACTTGTGTATATATCCTTTACCATGTTCAAACCTTTCTCAGTAGAATATTAGCTTCGAATCTTCTGGGTGTATAAAATTTCATGTGGAGACTTCTACAATAACCCTGTAACATATCTCTCAGACTTGATTACATTTACCCTCAGCTCAAACTCTATTTTGGCACATTTTCAAGGTCAAGGCTTGGATATGATTAAAAAATTTCCAAGTGCTAGTCTCTCCCCTACAAGTAAAATGTGGATATAATTAATACTGTTTTGTTTACTTTGTTTTCTTTGCAAACAAGAGTTTCTGTTTGTTTGAAATACTTTTTTTCATGTTTTCAGCACTTGGATCAAAAAGGAAATATTTTAATTAATATCTTTCTCCTAGTTAATCTAAAAAAACCGCACTGGTATTTTCAAAACAGCAAAATCCTATTTGATTTCAGTTTAAAGAGATATGTCACTAGGAATATTGTTCTCAACTTGCCTGCAGCTGAGGCTTTGGGCATGCTTTGCAGCATCAATACTTCTGCAGAAAGATCAAACTGGGGTCAGGCTGGAAACAGAGGATACCCACACAACAAATAGGGATATGCCTTCAGGTGGGCACATTTTGCTCCTGGTTCTATGTATAAGAGGCATCTAAGGCTGAAGAATTGGCTGCTGTTATGACAATGTGTGTTTGCACCTATGAAAGCTTTTTTTTTTTTCATGGTAAGTGAATGCATGAACGTAGAACAGACCTTGGCAGTGTTGCAGTTAAAGCAAAAAACAAAAAAAGAAAAGCTGAGGGCCTTCTGGGGCTTGAACCTACTTCACATGAGCATGAGACTGATTCAAGCAGGTCTGTTCTGTTTGCATAAGGACTGCAGGAGTACACCACTAAATGCAATCAGTCCAGCACAAAAGGAAGGAATTCCTGAAGAAATTAGGATAGCTGATGAAGAAATGTCCTCTTAAAAAGAAAAATGACAATTATTATACACTGCCTGCACTGCCTGATCTGATTCACTGGCCCCATGAACATTTATGTGGCAGAGGATACAACAGGAACTGTCCAGGCTTTTGTTCATAGAAAAATGCATAAAATGAGGACACAGCTAACATGTTAACAAACTTAATGCCATCTGCAGCCCTTTTTTGGGTGTACTGATTTATCGTGTAGTTGGAAGACACATCTTTATTATTTACATTTGATAGCTTAAGCTTGACCTGAGAGGGATGAGGCATTTCATCACCTTGGAAATAACTGGCTTTTCTGCCCTTTTCCCTCAGAACAGAAATAAACCCAGCACTCAGAATCCAGATACCAAGTGTCTACCACCAGTCCTGGCAGACTGGCAAGTCCTTGCTTTCACTTCCATCCTCTCACCCCTGCCACTTCTAGAGATACACTGCAAATCAAAACAGGTTAAAAACTTCCCTTCCTTTGACAGGTTTTACTGTTGGATGAGTTTCCTGCTCTGGTCCTCAGCCCTGGCAGCAGTGTGTCTGTGAGATACAGTGAGTTGCAAACTGCTGCTGCTTCCAAGCCCTGAGCTGGGCGTTGAAACTGAGGAGCATCTATGGCCAGGGGAGCAGGGAGGGGGCAGGGACAAGCCATGCTGTCCCCCACTCCCTCTGCTCCCAGGGGAGCATTCACTGAACACCCTGCATTTCTTAACATGCATCTGCTGCTGCCTATGGTAATGGCAAAGCACAAAAGCGTCAAACAATCGCATCTTGCTTTTTAGGCCGTTTCGGACAGATGGGCCACTTTCCAAGCATCACAAATTTTCCTAAGTTGAAACATGTCACCACAAGTTCAGTTGAGGGTCACATTTTTTTTCTGATTTCAGCCGAGTGCAAAGATGATAAATGTAAGTACAAAGGGAAAAACATCCTGTTGGAACAGTACTCCCTGTTTTCCAGGGGTGAGAAAAGTGTAAGCAACATTTCAGCAACAAAACAATGTGATCCATTGCTGAATGATTTTTTAAAAAATCCATATTATAATGTGTAACTGAATAAATTTCAAAGTCTGCAGGAATACAATATAAAAATAATGATGAAAAATGCTAGCAATCAAAAATATGCAACTCTGCATGGGTTTGCATAAGGATTATCAGGGGGTTTTAGGCAAATACTTTTTTCACTTTCTCAGCATAAATCTTTGGAAAGGAATAAAGTGTTTTTTATAATGGATTAAGCAAGTAAACTGCAGGGAAACTCAGGTCACTTAAATATTAATAGACTTCTTCATTATTTTAAAGCAAATAATCTTATTGAGTTAAGTTTTGTTTAACTCATATTTTGTTTTTTTATTTAGCAAAACAAGACTTTCAGAAAGAAACAATTCATTGGTTTAATGATTGCTGACTGCTGTAGACCAAAAGTAGCTCTGCTTTGCTCAGCCTTCAGAGAAGGCTCCCCCCAGTAAATGTCCTTTTCACAGCAGGCAAGACTGAAATCAGCTTGAAATGATACTTGTTGAAGATTTCCATGGCAGAGACAGACATTCATGGGCATCCACAGAGAGCCTGCAAAACAGCTGGGACTATTTAATTTATTATCCCTTCACTGTCCATGGCTAATCCTTCTCCGAGACACTGAAACCAAACAACTTTGATGGCAACGTCTGATCCAGCCCATGTTAAAAACACTTGAGTAAACTTCTGCTCTGGTAAAGAGAGCAGGGACATCTCCTTTGCCAGGTGCAGGGAGGGCCTCCAGTGCCTACTGTCCCTGCTCAGGTGTGCAAACTCAAAATTTCATCCTTTTAGGAGAGGAGGAACACTATGGTTAAATCACCTTTAAAACAAAAAAACCCAACACCCTTCGGGCAAAGAAGCCAGGATGGATGATGGAAAGAGGAAAGGAGCAGCAATATCTTCAGGTGACAGCTGAAGTCATCAGAGGAGGAGCACCCCTGCCCCTCTACCCCTGGGTGAACTTTTGTACTGAGACAAAAGCAGGAGCACAAAGTTCCTCTGGGGTAGCTGAAGCCATCACAGCTGGTTTGAAAATGAGTATGGACTATAACCTCATGTTCATACCCCTGCTTGTTGGGAGACTAAGCCTGCTGAAGCATCTGCTTGATTCTGCAGATAATTCAGCGTGGTTTTGGAAGGTACTGAATTTTAAAAAAAAACAAAACAACACTGAGAAAACAACACTTTTGGTTGCTTCCTACTCTGATGCATTATGAATAAAACAAATAAACCAACCTCCGAACCAAATTGTGTGAGGACAGGTGGAAGTACAGTCAGACTGCAGGACTGAAGGCACAGGAAAGGCATGGGAAACTTTTGGAGAAGTGGCAGGTTCAGCACACAAACCAGGCCTGACACTGCCAGCAGCCCTGCCAGGACAGCACAGTAGGTGAAGGGTACCCAATATCCTATGACTCTCACAGCCATCTCCTGCCATCTGTGGGGAATGCTGGGCTGGCTTGGCAGAGCAGTGGAAGGGCAGAAAAAGACATCTTAGTGTTGAGGGCGAAAAGAGACAAAATATATTAGGATAACAGAGCTTTGGAGATTTCAAAAGGGAATCGCCTTCTTGTTCCTGCTGTTGTGGGGTTTGGAAGGAGGAAAACATCCTTGTGATCTCTGCCCTATTGCTAATGCTCTTTCAGTTGGACTTAACTGCACAAGTCCATTATATGTTGGGGAATGTCAAAACAGCAGAGCATCTTTAGGTGCATTGAATTTATGTGGCCAAGCACAAATAACCTGAGTTAATGCTTTTGGACTTGGCAGCCAGCTGAGACTGGGACCCTTCAAGTTGTTTCCTGTAAGAGAGGACTTAGATTCTTTGGTAGAATCCTGTCATTTACAAGGAATGTACAAAGAAATGCTGTTTCCCTGAGCAGGGAAAGGAATCCTATTGTTCTGGATATCCAAAAGGCACTTAAGGGCTTCTTACATTTCTCTCAGATGAAGGGTCATCAGCTCCAAGGGAATTTCACCCAATCTTACAGCATTCCCTCTGTCCCAGCTGGAGGGGTGACCTTTTCTGGGGTTTGCCTGTTGTCTTCACTGTCACTTTAGCTGTTCAGCCTCAGCATGGAAAGAAATAAAAACAAGCATTCACAGGTGATGGCAGCTTAATTATTTACAAAATATTGTTTCATCAGGACATTTTCTCCTACCCTCATAGTGACCATATTTTCATCCACTGGATGTTTATGATTGTCTTAGCCAAAATTCATTTTGGGTGTGCAAAGAGCCTTTGAGGAATGCCTAAAATGACTGAGGAAGTCATACCTCGCTTCCAGCATCACCTGCTGCGGGTACCAGATTGCAACCACAAACTCATACTCTTCTTCCTTCAGAGATGGCTGAACCAAGCCACATGTTGTTTTTATACATGCTGTGAAGTCCTTAAGTATTGCACTGAACATCCTTCACTGATCCTGACAAAGATGAGTGCCTGGTCCCACCATCCCACTCACACCTGAGGCTGAGGCTGACACTCCAAACCATTGGCTGGTGCAACTGGAAGGGCAGCAATTTGTTACAGTCCTTGCAGTTGCAATCAGTTTTCCTGTCCCTGTTGGTAGCTCTAATACTGAACTTGGTACAGGGCTGGTCCCTCTTTGCTGCTGCCATAACGTGAGTTCCTCACCACCATCCTGTCCCAGCTCCAATAACCCTTGTCCCATTCCCCTTCCATTCTCCTGTCACTGGCCAGAAAACGTTTTAACGCTGTCACATTCATCAACAGCACCAGGGACGACATACAACTAATACGACTTAAAAGATTTTTCAGCAGGGTGAAATACACAACAATAAGTTCAAATCCACAAATGTTCTGTGGATGGTAATTCCTGCCTTGAAATTCCCTTAATTGTCTTTGCCCTTTTTATTTCTATTTGTCATGAGTGGTGGTGCATCCTGCTGCACCAAAATCTCCTGCTTCAAGGACTAGCAATTAAATAAGGCAGTTTGGAGCAATTCTGCAGAGCCCAGTTGCTGGAGTCAAGTAGTAGAAAATTCAGGGTATGTGATGGGGTGTCCCTGGGCTGTATTCCTCCCCTCTGCTTTGTTATGCTGTTTGCAAAACAGCTGAGGGAAGTGTTCCAATCCTGTCCCAGGTTTGCATAGGGAGTGGTTCCCTGTGGAGCCCATTTGAGAAGCCCTGCCTTTGCTGGCTCTGACAGCCTTTGCTATTGCACGAGCAGAGCAGTACAATCATCCTTTCTTCAGATTAACACATTTCCCCCTTGCAAATTATCCACTCTTGGCAAAATAATGACCGAGGGGGGGATAGTTTGTGGGTAAATACAAGGGTATGGACATGTCTGGGACCTAGTGGGCTAGTGCTTGCTAAGTGCAGGTGTAGCCTGGCAGCCTCAGCAGCTCATCCTGTCGTGTCCCAACAGCCACATGCCACATCTCCACTGCCACATGTGCCACCAGAGAGCCAGAAGCTTGAAATTTGCCTTAGGTCAAGAAGCCTGCATGAACAAAGCATTATTACCCAGAACAACCCATATATCCCAAGTTCTTTAAGCAACACAGGTATGAGAGGCAGGACCTCAGCTGAACATGTCATTAACAGCAATGCAGCAGGGAACAGAGATCTGTGAAGGGAATAAAAGGAGTAATTTCAGTGATTTCAGTAATTTCAGTGATGGGGATGGGAGGTGGTGATGGGGACGGGAGGTGCTGCAGGAGGGAGGGCTTCAGGAGAAGAATGGCAGGAGCAACTCTGGTCATGTCCCACCTATGGTGTTTCTGCAGGTTTCCACATCAGATGACATGGGAGGAAAAAATTAGGTTATGGACAAGGATGGGTTTCTAAGGACTTCTTTTAAAAAAAAGGAAGGTAAAACTGTTGAAGAGGTGACAGCAAGGCCAGAGAGGCCTTCAAAATGAGAAGGCTTTCAGGTTAAAATGTTTCACTAGCCAAAAAACCACAGGGAAACAGAAGAACAGAGGGTGAGTGTCCAGAAACACGTGCAATAGTGCATTATTTGGAGAGGCCAGGGCTGCTGTGGGCCGGACACAGCCTGTCCCACCACAGGACACAGCTGAGGCCCTCATGAGGCCCTCACGAGCCCTCATAGGCCCAAGATGGCAGCACCTCGGGTAGAACGAAACGGAAAATGGTAAAAAGCGCTGTGCAGGTGGTGATGAGTGAGGGGGGAAAGTAAGAAAAACAGCTCTGCAGGCACCGAGGTCACCGAGGAGGGAGGGGAGAGGTGCTCCGGAGCAGAGATTCCCCTGCAGGCACCGGAAAATACCTCAGAGAAGCAGGTTTGGCCTGAAGGAGCATGGCGCGTGGGAAGGCCCCAGAGCGGGGCAGGGAGATATGTGAGCAGGAGGGAGCAGCACAGAGAGGCAATTATGGACTGCTCATCCCCTTAATGCTGCCTGGGACGGTGGGGAGAGGTGGAGGAGCCAGGAATGGAGAACTGGGGAAAGACGAAAGAAAGGTGCTGTTTTAATTTTTTATTTTGCTTCCCACTATCTAAATCTATTTTAAGCGGCAACAAATTGAATTCATTTTTACCAACTTGAGTCTGTTTTGCCCATGACACTAACTGGGTAAGTGATCTCCCTCTTTTTATCTCAATCCATGAGCTTCTCCATCTTATTTTCTCCCCGTGCCCTGCTGAGGAGGGGAAATGAGAGCATGGGCATCTGGCAGCCAGTCAAGGCCAACTCAACACAGCTTCCTGGTAGAAATCTCTACAAGAAATTATGAAATTAGATAAACAAAGATGAAAGCTTTTGGATAAAACTTCTGAGGTACTTTACAAGAAAAACAGCATGGCAGGAGGGCATGAAGCCCCCCAAAGGAATGAAAAGAGAATGGCTGGGTAGGAATTGTATTAGAAGAGTAGATATCTGAGGGCACAATATCCCAGCCAGGGGTGTAATCCATCTGCAATAGGAGAAAAGTTCTGTCTGGTTTAGGGTGCAAGGAGAGGAGCTGAGCATACCTGCTATTATCTTGTATTTTTGATCTCTTTTTATCCAATTTTTCATGTACAGCACTATCAACTAGAACTTCTAAGCAAGTCTTCAATATTTTGAAAAATGAAGCCCTCTAGGACAAAAGACCCATTTACCACGAATCTTTCTCATGCAATTTAAACAACAGTACACAACAGGAAAATAGTTTTCCAATAGTGATAGAGTCCATACGTATTTATTTCTATATTTACATTATTTTTGTGTACTAAAGTGACAGTGACCCTGTTCTCTTTTATTCTAACTCTGTGGAACACACAGTTTCATGGGTTTTGAGACAAAGAAAGCCTGTGAGATCATTTGGTCTGGCACCCTACAAACACAGTTGTCATCTCACCCAGTGACAAGCACAAGGGAGGGCACATCCCAGCTGGGCTGGTGTGGGTGGCATGGGGAGAGCCATGCTGGGGGGCTCAAAACCCCTCATCCAGCAAGGTGTGGCATAGGTCAAGGATGCTGTCAGCTTTGTAAGCACCTGAAAACCAGTTTGTGTTACTGGTGTGTCAGAAATAGCAGGTTTTGATGGTTTTCTATAAGTGGTCCGTTCATCTGGGGAAGTGCCATAAATGAGCACTTCCAATAGCACAGGGGAATTTGGACAAGCTGGTGCTGGCCCCAGGAGCAGTCTCATGCACCGCCCTTCATTCATCTCTCACAAATATTCATTACCCCCACTTCCAGTTCAGCTAATGTCTCAAAGGATTCATTTGGCATCCTTTGGTAAATTTAGGCTGCAGTGCAGGCACTGCTATGAACAGCTCCAGCTTTCAAGAATGATGCTAACATATCTTTAGCTGTCTGGCATTCAAACTCAGCTGGCATCCTTGATGAATAATTGGAAACCTCCCTGCTGCACTGACATTAACTCATAGTTTAACCTTCATATTACAACCTCTGAAATAAGCTGAGATTTTGTAGAATTAATACTACTACACAAATGGAGCACTCTGTTTTCTTAACACCTTATACAGGCCAGCCTCCTAGGAGGAAACATTTCTACAGCCTCGCACTTCATGAGAAGCTCTTAATCTAAAAATGTCTGTATCTGTCCCTGAACAGTCCAGCAGTCCTGCCCCTAACATTCCTGTGGGTAGGAATGTTAGGGGCAGAGTCACCTTTGCTTTCTTTTAGGTCCAGGCAACTCCCCACTGTCTCTCCCTACCCACCAGGCACAGTCAGTGCTCTCTGCCAGCCCCTAGCCCACCACCCCACCACACATCCAGTGGGAAGGCTGGAGCAGTCATGTAAACTTCAGGCAGAACATCGACACCCCTGAAATGCCCTATTTCCTTTTTTTTTTTTTCAGTCGGACAAGTCAGCATCCTGATTCCACCTGCAGAGCTCAGAGTTTCCATCACAGATGTGGTGGCAATAAGGAACAGCCTGCACAGCACTGACAGATGCTGACAGGAAGCTTGCTTGCATAGATCAGCAGAAATTACAAGCAAATCACAATCAAAATCTAAGCAAATCAGAAAGAAGCAAAAGAAACTTGAAAGAACGACCCAAGACTAATACTTCAAAATCAGAACAATCAAAACCATGAGGAGGGGAACTATGAGGCATGCAGTGTTTCATTGCTCCTTATCAATTTGCCTCTCTAATCAGCACTTTATAGTTGTGGCATAGGGCGTTATGGAAAAAAATACAGATCCTTGAGGCATTATTACCCTGATTAAAGAAATCCATATATTTCCCCTGGAGAAAAAGGCTTAGGGAGAAGTACCTGTAACAGGAACCTTATTGAGACAGATTGCCTTTAAGCCCAGGACTTTACCAGTGGAGCTCCAGACACTGGAAATTTTAACATAAATCAAAAGCCAAGTGATGGAGGAGTTCTAAACTCGTATTTATGTACTTGCATAATATTAATACTGTAGGACTTAAATATAAACAAAACACAAGATACTTTGCTCATGTCTGTGCTGGATGCCAATTTTGATACTGCTTTAAGGTAAGAATGTATATGAAAAGAAGTTTATATTAAACAGGTTAAGAGAGGACATCTCTTCAGGAGGCAAAACAAGCTACATGAGAACTACTATGGTTTCTAAAATACATTTTCCTCTCTATGTATAAAATAAAATTTTCTCTTTTATTTATGAATCAGGAGACTTCCAACATCACCCCTGAATGCACTTTTGGAAGGACTTCCTACTTGCCATATCCCACTCCACGCTGCATTTTGCAAAAACGCTAAATTCATGCTACTTCATTACCTGACTTTGCTTTTAATTATATTTATTTAAGATTACTTTGGCAAGCCAGGCAAACACACAGAGCAGCAGGGGAGGGCGGATGCTCCTACCGTACCAGGGGGTCTTTTTTCCCCATGTCTGAAGCTCACTCGGCGCTGGCGCTGGCGGCGGCTCCGGCAGATGCGCTCGGCCGGGGATGTCCCGGCGGTGTCCCGGCGGTGTCCCGGCGGTGTCCCGGCGGTGTCCCGGTGGTGTCCCGGCGGTGTCCCGGCGATGTCCCGGCGGTGTCCCGGCGATGTCCCGGCGGTGTCCCAGCGATGTCCCGGCGGTGTCCTGGCGATGTCCCGGCGATGCCCCGGGCCCGGGCTGGCTCCGGGAGCTGGTGGCCGCTCTGGGCCGCGGCCCCGAGGCAGCGGGGCTGGAGTCAGGGTGCCAGCTGCCCCGGCAGGACAATGGCTCCATTGGGAGATGGCTGGGGCACAAAGGCACTGCTTTCAGGGATAATTTTATATGCGTACATGTGACCTTTGCCTGAAATGGCTCTATGGAAAATGTCCCTGTCCTGAAGCTCTGCTTTGAAATGCAGCACTCTCAGGTGCTTGCTTAATCTGTCCCTTTTTTTCCTTTTTTATTTTTTGCCACAGATGCCTCAGGAGAGGTCATGTGCAGATAACAAGGTGGTGCTGAGCTTTTCCCTCATCATTTAATAGAGCTATTCAGTAATGGATAGGATTCTTTTCTTCACTTTGCAATGTCTTTCACCAGGATCTGCTATCTGGAGTGCTTTTTCTGTTTCTAGGAATTTAACTACAGAACTGATTCCCAATCCCATGCCTTGAGCCAGCCTCCACTGGTTGACACTTCCAGACACTACCAAGCTCAGGGCACCTTTGCTAGAGTGAATATCATTTTAAATCTATGCATCTGGATAACAACAGCCAGGCCTTTGGGGTTTTAATGGATTTGAGTTCCTTATTTATTATAAATTAATTTATTTTAACTGTGATTTTTAAGTATTTTGAAGGCTTCTTACTTGAATGGATATAAAATAGTGTCTGTCAATACACAGCATGTATGAAATCCAAATATCGCTCTAGCTGGGCTGGAGGTTGGGAGGTGGAAAAAGAATTTATCACCTTTACCATGGGATATGGCAGTGAACGCTGCAGGTGAAAGGATGGGCCCTCAGAGTGATTCTTTATTAGGTTACAGGGAAAGTTAGTATGACTCTCAGTTTCACTGAATTTTCCTTTTTAAGACCTTGATTTTTGCTGTGTATTGCTCTGACAAACTTATATTTGCACTGACATTTTTGTGCTGAAAAGAGTTGGAGTTTTTAATCTATTTTTATATTACAGCAAAATACACCAAATGTTTTTGAGATTAAAACAAAGAATGTATTCTTTTCTATACTAATGTTAACCAAAATTATCTGTCCTTTCCATAAACAGATCTCAGGCTTACATACCCTGGAGCAACAGACCAGATTTTGGGGACCAGGGAAGAATGGCCTTTGTCAAATGAATACATTCATTCATCCCTACCAAATTCCATACAAATTTTGTCAAGTTATAAATCTTTAAGAGCTCTTTGTGTATGCTGAGCACTGTGTGCAACTTGCTCACGCTTAATGGCTGAGCTCTCTGAAGATCATCTTCTCTGTATGTCTTTGAACCCCTTACAGACCATGGATCACACTGTAGGTTTATTTCAAAGGAAAGGAGTTTTAAAAGCTGCTCACAGACCCAGCCAGATCCAGGAGTGTGGTCATGGCTGTCTGTCATACACCACTCCCTCAGCACAGCTGCACACACAGCCTGCATCTCTCCCGTGAAAAGTGTGGTGTTGTGCATGCTGGGAAAGCAAATTTCTTGTCCCGAAATAAATCCTGCTCCACCCCCCAAAAACCCCCAAACCCCACTGTGAAATCTCCCCAGCCATCCTCCCTGTTTTCCCCTACAGCCCCTTCATTCAATATCAGTCTTTCAAGAGGGGGAACATTGAAAAAGAGGATAAAATCAAAGCTTTGAGGAGCTGCTGCATGGGTAGCAGGTCCTATATCATAAAGGAAACAGGGCTGCTGTTGGAAAGACAGCACAGAGCATATGAGATAATGCACAGAGACCACAGGAGTCGACAGATTTCAAGTGTTTAAGAAATATTAAATCACTATATCAGTATTTCTGCATGTGAGGCCAAAGAATTTTAGATACAAATCCAGTTAGAGTACTGCAAGTACAGAATGAAAGCAAATTAAAATGTACATATATTCTGCAATGTCTAGATGTAAAATATCTGAGCAAAGGGAGCAAAAAAGTACCAGAGAAGAAGAAACAAACTAACAAATTGACCTCATAGCAGGCTGCTCTTAACACTGTGCTCCCTAATATTTGTTTGAATTCTGTGTAAAAAAAGATGCATCTCACTTGCCTTAGAAGTTCATCCTGCCATGCCATTAAAACTTTTTTAGGCCTATCGCACTTTAATATAATTTTCCTTTTTTTTCTTTGATTTTAGCTTATCCGTTTTAATTATTTGTTGCCCCATGAAAAAGAATCTGTACTACAGCAGAGGGGCTTAAACTTACTGTTACGAGTGCTCTGCTGCAAAAGACATGTCTACATTATAAACTAAATGATTTCTCCACATTTACAGAGTTAATATATACCTGTATTTGGAGACAAGCACAAGCTTCCCTGCTTAGTCTCATTTCAGCAGGGTTTGCAGGAACTGGCAAGATTTAGCGTTACCCAGTATATTCATTGCAATCTAAAAATATTTTGGTCGATCTTTACATCAGTTTAACCCCACAGCATTCTTGGTCATAAGGCTACTGACTTCTTCTGAGTCATACTCAGTTAAAATAAATCGTAGGCAACTCTCACTCTGTATAAACACATTCAGGCTATTTAGCAAGACAGATGCTGCTGTCGCTAGATGTCACGGGGAGCAGTGGGTATTGCTTTAGGTAATGCTTCATCAGAATTAACTACCACAGTTCAAGCAGGGGCAGTGGCCTGGGGCAGAGGAGCACACAATAATGGAAGTGGAAGCCAGTGCCTGTCCTGAAAGGGCTTTGGGAATGGATTTCTACCCAAAACCACATAATTTTTAAATGTGTATGTATAAAGAGTTATTTAAGATCCCTAAAAGGCAATCTGTGCAGTGCCACCATCACTCGTTTACAGGCTGTGGCCATCACTGCATTTTCACAGAATCATAGAATGGTTTAGGTTGAAAGGGACTTTAAAACTCATCTAGTGAGAAATTCCTTCCTAATAGCCGATCTGCACCTACCCTCTTCAAGTCTGAAGCCATTCCTCCTTGCCCTATCACTACATGCCCTTGTGAAAATATCAAACAGCCTCTCCCTGCAGCACACCCTCAACGAGCTGCAATCAGAGAGGTTGGATCTGCTTTCCGGACGCGGCTTTAGGCAGCAGCCAGGCACAAGTTGCTCAGGTCAGGGCAGGGCTGCACATGCACAGGTATAGCTGCACATAGGACATTTCAGACACCAAGGTCCTATTTTGATCATGCATAACATCCAAACTAATGAAAACAAAAATGGTAGGTTTCCAGGTACACTAGGTTCAGAAATTAGTACTCAGGAATTTGATTTTACAACAAATGCACTGAAAAGAATACTCACTGTAAGGGGCATAGGCTCATGCTTTCATGTGTAGCTAAAGTTAACGAAAATGATAAAAAATATTATTTATTTTTCAATATTCAGAACACATAGGAGAAAAGATTGTACAAGCTCAACTTTAAAGCAGCTGTTCTCATCATCAGAATCAGAAATCTGAACATATCTTGATCTCGTGCAATCAGGGGGAGTAGGTATATAATGAAATCGGGCCACACACTGAGCACTGTTATATGGATTTCTGGAGCTAACATTATGATCCTATTTTTAAAAGTTGTGTTTACAGATATCCCAGGCTGCTAGAAATAAAGACCTTTTGAACATAACTCCTTTTAATCCCTGCACTTTCTGCACTCATTTTAAACAGTATCAATGCAAATAAATTAATCAGAAAATTATACTGACAGTTTAATATGCCATACAGAACTAAAATCAACAATAAAGAACAGCACTTAAAAAAATTGCACTGCAGATAGTCATGAATAAAAGAAGATTGTGACTTAGAGGAAATATACAACCCTTCCTCCTGTTAATCTGTTCCATATTTGATCATTGAGCTTGCACTGCAGTTGAAAAATATCCTGGGGGACTACTTAATGTACTGCCTAATCCAACCATCCACCCCCTGCAAAGTACAACCTCATGCGGTTTTGTTCATTAGGAGTTTCTCTGCAGCTCCAATGACCCAGCTCAGTTTCACCTCCAGCAAACAGGTCTGAGCATGAAGAAATAGCTTCTGTGGCCAGAACTGTGCAGGAATATGTAATTCTGTACAAGCATAGTTGCGCGAGCTGAACTAATGGAAAAAACATACTTTGTCCAGCTACCTTTTAGGCATGGCTGGAGTTGTTCCATCTGCAATCTGAATGGATTATGTGGTCTTGTATCTCTGACTTTGCCTTGGCATATTTTCTTGTTCTTAACCCTTCATTTACAGTATTACAGCTACATAACAGCTTTGTTCAAACTCCAAAGGTTTACCACTTCTGTTAAACAACATTTTTCCTGCCATTAAATGCTTTTTATTTCCACTAGACTTTGCACACCAGAGGAGATGTTATGGTATCCTTTATCCTCAGTTTATGCAAAAATATGTCTTCCCTCTGAAGAGTCATCAGACCCAGAGCTTCTAAAAATCATCTTTCAAAATATTAATCCTCCTTTCCTGGTCTCTGTTAAGCACAGTATACCAGGCTATGAGCAGTTAAAAAATAGCACAGCTTTATAAACCTGCACCAGCAGGATCCACCTCCATGGGGAGTTTGGGATGGAAGAGAAATGGCCATAATCTGTAGCCAGGGGTAAATGTGTGTGGGGAGACGAAGTTTGGATATGTGAAGAATCATAAAGATTATAAACTAAAGCTTAGTTAAAACTTAAACTAAAACCTGACCAACACGAAAAGACTCAGTGTGGGCTGCAGTTTTCCTCTGAGAGAGCTAGAACTACCTGAGATAGCTCATAGCTTTATCGCTCTGGCCATCATGCAGGGCACTCCAAGTCCTGGATAAGGCCAGCAAAGAGCCACAGGGAAGAATAGAGCATTACCAGCATCAGCCAAGATCCTGCTCCTTGGCTTGAGGGATGACACCATGGCTCCTTATCTACCTTCCTTATCACCAAAACATTGCTGTCTATACCTTCTGTCCTTTCTTCTGCTGGTTTTCTTGTCCCAAAGCCAATCCCTTATGCCCTGTCCCAAACAACATCTCTTTAACACAATTGCAGCTCCACCTAACTTTGAAATTCCTAGTTTGTACAGTATGTACAAGTGAAGTCAAATTCTACACCCTGAACAAGATGTACAGATTTCGTAAATTAAACAGTAACTCACAAATTGTAACTAGGGACCAAGTTAATAAAATCCCTAGAGAAGGGAACACAATAAATTGCAAGGCTGCTCTTACCTGCTACAGAAAATCCAGTGTTGAAACCTGACGACAAAGGCCTGACAGATACTCCACTAGAAATAAGGGTTATGAAGATTAAATAAAAAATAATATACACACTTCCAGATGCTAAAACCAATCCATAGGTGACAGTAGCCAACAAACATAGCCACAAATACAGCCAACATAACCTAGAGACCAGAGAAGTCAAGAAAAGCCAGAAAAGGTTTACAGAGAAAGGAGTGATGACTTCCAAGGGGTCCCACAGGGGTTGAAATATATGTGGATTTGTAGATGATACACCAAGACCAGCCTTTGGAGAATGGTGAGGAATTTTGACTACCGACCAGCTACTGTTCCAGCAAGCAGCTGCTGGTCCAAGCTGTGACATGATTTGGGTTGTTGATGCAGTGTTTGGAATTCAAGATCAGTGGGCTGGCCACCATTACTATAGTGCTTGGATTTTCATCTTCCTGAAAAAAAAATTGAACATCTAGAAATCATAACCATCTCAATCTTTTTGAGGCTAGGGAAATTGGATATTTTTTTTAGAAGTAAAGAATAATAATTTCATATTTCTTACCACCTCCAGCTCCATTTCAAGTGATTGAACTACTCATCCTTGCTTCTTTAGTGAAGCCCATGGAAAATCCATTGTGAGAGGAAGCTACAAGCCCAATGGCAACATGGACTAGGGCCTTATGAGTGCTAGATTGAACAGGTATAGATCACAGTGACAGCTGCTCCTGCACTGCAGTGTACTCAGATCTGGGGAAAAAACCCAAGAGTGAACTGGTGTGTTCAGCTTTGGATGCTGCAGGGAGGAATGACTGTGCAGTGAAGGTTTTTGGACTGCACAAATCAATTTTACATAAAACTACTTGAGAATTCTAAAAGGACTTGTTTGTTCACAAAGCTTAGTTTATATTTCTGCTTACAATTAATCTTCTGTTTTTGATTTCTCACAATGTTTGTGTCCTTTTTCCAGACCCCCCTGCAAGTCTTTATTCACTAAAGCTTTCAGAGTTTTGTTTTTATTCTAACGCTTTTGCCTTCTAAGTTGTTTTTATTATGACCTACCACACTGAGTGCTATAACAGCCTGTGAGGGATATTTTCTAAGAAGAATAAATTATGGGCATTAATACAACAAAGCACAGAGCTTTTGAACATTTGGTTTCAACGTGGAAAGATTCTCTTTCATATGAGAATCATGTTGAGGATTTATTTCTAGGGGACTTTTTTCTGCTATTAAGATCTAACGAAGCAGTATTCTGCTGAAGGCTTGTTTTTTTCCTTGCACACTTTGTCATGGTTATTGCAGAGCTCTTCTGCTGTTTCTCATTTCACTGCAAGGTTCCTATGTGCATATGAAAGGTACACTGTGCAGGATTTGCTTTCAAGTTTTCCATTAAGGTGGGGGGGAGGGAGGGTATGGGGGGTTTTGTTCGAGCTTCTTTTGTGGAGAGGGATTAAGGGAAGGATACGGAAACCAGGGGCAAAGTAGTTCTTTAAAATAAATCTAGATCCCCCCTCTGTAAACACATGCCAATCAAATATACAAATTACAGCAAATTGGTTGTCTGTGTTCACAACAGGGCTCATGCTAAAAACCAAGAACACTGTAAGCATGAGTTAGAACATTTATTTGGACCTCCTTGAAAAGTCTTCCTTTCAGTAGGTTCAGTCCTGCAACATAACTAATTTAGCTTTCATGAGTAGTCCCATTGACTAAAAGCAGGGCCTGGATTTACAGGGTCACCTAAACCAACAGAGGAGTTTTGAATGCAACATTTTCCCATAAGTCACTTCCCATTATACCCTTTTGCCACCTGGACTCCATCTCCTTAAATCTGCTTTATTGGTCCCATATGCCTTTATTCAACGGAGTGCTTGAGCTTTGATGGAATGGAAGGGACACAAGTGAGCACCAAGCAGCTTTCCTGAGCTGGTGCTGCAGCCGTGCTCCCGATTAATGCCTCCATTCATAGAGCTGTGTCCCCGCACTGCACGAAGGGAACAGCCTCCCACTTGTAGTGCCCAAACATGCTGGCTTTCTCTTCCAAATGTGCTCACAAAATCCACTGCGTCATGGCTGCCTCCGGCTTGCAGCTCTGTGCCTGTGTCCCTTACACGATGGAATTGATTTTTGCTTGAACCAGCTGAGTGCTCCCCACCAAGTGCATCAGCTCCCACAGGGTTTGGTCCCTCTTAGTTCCCAAGAGCAGGATCTCACTCACAGCCCTCCAGGTCTGGAGGCTGGCAGCCCCCAGCTGGCACCACTGCCCCCTTCTTGTGCCATCTATGGCTCCCACTTAGCTCCCAGGGGATTTAATTTAGTTCACCAAAAGGTGCAAAATACTTTTTTTCCCCTTGAATTTGGTTGGGTCTGGTTTCTGGCTATTTAGCAAACTGACTCACCAGATCAAGCTGAGCCTCTGGGCTGATGCTCAGGAATCCCCAGAAGTGGAGTGGGAGGAGGACAGGACCAGTTCAGCAGTCCTGTATTAACTAACTGTAGAATCATACTTGAATTAGGGAAGGGACAGACACACTCCATCCATCCTTCCATATCCTTCGCATATCTCCATGCACCTTCTCCTTTTTGTCTGCGTTTTACAATACAAAAACTATAAGAAAATATGTTAGTGCAGATTTCCTGAAAACAATGGCAATTTTTGGACAGATTTTTAGCAGCACCTAAATGTATTTCAAAGTTGGCATGTTAGCTACACGCCTACTTTTAAGGTAAAGATGCAAGCAGTTTGATTATACTCCAGATCAAAAAGGGAGGGGGGGGACGGATGACCACAAACTTTGCAATGTTTGACTTGAACTCAAGTGAAAACATCTGAAGGCTTTTGTGAGTGTTTGAACTTCTCAGTGACAGGAATCAAGGTAAAAGCAACTTGATTGTTTCTTTTTATCACTTTCCAGCCTTGGTACAAAAACAGGAATTTGTTAATTACTTCAGACACCAGTGGGGTTGGATTGGCAGCAGCAAGGAGATCCAAGCCTTTTCCTTGTAACTGCTGTGATGAGAAACTCCTGTGTGTTTCCTTCCTCACCACGTCTCACAAAGAGATTTACAGCTATGTTTTAACCACGTGTCAGCAAGCCAATGCATCAAGATTTACAGCAGAAAATTTGGAGACTTATCTTCAGCTGAATTTTCCCACTGATAGCTATGATAATTTATAATAAGTTTTTGCATATTTAATTAGCTGCATGATGAGATTAAATACTTAGAACAGCAGCCTAAATGAAGGAGGCAAATCAATGGCACTGTATCCCTTCCCATCACTGCAAAGGGTAAGCAGGACTGGAGGAATGAGATCTGACTTTTTAGCTGCACCATGCTGCTCACAAGCAGCAGGAGGTAAGTGCATAGGAATACCAAGAAATGGGTGTTTATTTGCATGTTCTGAGGTTTTGCTTTAGCTCTTGCAGGATCTCTTACCATCAGTGCTACTTCTGTCAATTTGTTTTCAACTGGACTCTATCAAACATCCCCTCAGAGACCACGACCCATACAGTGAATTGAAGCTGGTGATCAGTTTGTTAGCCATCTTTTACTAAACAAAGAATTTAAAAGCCATTTCTCCAGGGTTGATTGGTTTTGTTTCCTTTTTTGTTTTTGGCAGTCCACATGCACAGGGCAGGGGTCTGTGAGACTGGAACAGAGAGAGGCAATGGACTTTTGAGGGGATGCCAAGGAAGAGGCCTGGTGCAGGTGAGAGCTGAACACCTCTATCTTCTTTACATCTCCTGGCACTGTATTTTTTGACAGCTCTCAGCTGCTTTCCTGACATGGATGCCAAGGAACTGGGCAGCACAGCAACGAGTCCCTGTAGATGGCTTAAGCAGCACAATTTGCTGCTACAGAGATGTACTTTTTTCTCAGGCCTTTTTTCATCCAACAAAAGCTTAAATCCAGCTAAGGTGATATCAGCTCCTCTCACTCATTTCCTGGCATGCGCCCAGAGCATAATCTTCCTCCACATTTCAAATATGAAACCTTTCATTAGGGCTTTGAGCATTTCCAGTTTAAGTTGTTGTAACCTCTTCCATGTAGCCAGAAGAGCATATACAACTCAGGCACCACCGCAACTTGCCAAGTTGTGTGTTCAGCTCAATTGCTCGCTTCCATTTGGAGTTAGCTCTCATGGATCACAGTATTGAAATAAACGTATGTCAGACTGCATTAATGAAGAACTGTTGAGCTGACTTAGAAAACTCCAAAAAGTTCTTCATCACAGCCTAATTTCAGGGTTGATTTTTTTGGTTCATCTCAAAATTCCAGATCCATATTCTCAGTACTGCTGCTGATTTTTATCACCACTTTTGGCTCCAAAGGTGAAAATACCTCCAGACTCAGCCTGCTGTGCCTCTTGCTATCATCCCACCCCTAAATCCATTACCTCAGAGAGAAGCATGTAATAGAACAAGCCTAGGGAAGACTGGCACAAATTAACAGGTGACAGCACCCATCCTTCTCCCACTTTCTCTTCTTGCCTCACTGACAGTAATTTACATGTAAGTTTTAACATATAAACATCTTTCTGCAAAAAACCACATTTTACCTTTTACAACATAGCACCTTCAGAAAACACATAATTACTACTGAAGTAGAATTTTGCTGTTTGAACTGTCAGTCCTCCCACATTTTCCAGGGGAACAATAGAAATTTCGAAAGTAAAATTAAGCACAAGTATACTTTAAAAGATGACTTTTTAAGGTGTTTTCCTCCATTTTAAAGGATTTATAGAGCACAATCCAATCTTGGTTCATTCTCAAGTTACCTGCAAGACACTCAGGAATTCTTGAAGCACAACAAAAAGTCAATTTCGTTATAAATGCAATACACACATAGCAGAAACAAAACAAGTAATCCATTTTTAAAACTAATTATTGGAGCATGTACTCTCCAGTGGAATTTAATTCCTCTTTTAATTCAGCTCATACTTTACCAACAGAGAAAATCAGCAGGATCAATTGGAACTGTGCAAATAAATAACAACAATAATATAACATCGAGAGGGTTCCAAGAGTGTTGCCTCTCTCTTGCAAAGCAACAGTCCACTCTCTCTGATCCCTTATGCTTTTGCCATTCATCTAAGGTTGGACGTAAGATGAAATTGTTAAACGAGAGGCTGGGGAGGATGCCAGACTTCCAAAGCCAGGCTGTGAAAGGCCCCCTCTGTCCATTGCAAAGTTTCACGGGGACTGCAGACAGCAGATCTGACAGCTTTTCAGGCCTGTCTTTATCAGTCAAATCTCCCCTTGTGCTCTGGAGGAACCCCTGGAGAGATTCAGCCCCCCGGTTGTTCTGGTGCAAGGGGACTCGGCTGTGTGCACCCCCAGGCAGGCAGAGCCCAGGCTGCCAAACTTTCCCTTCACACAGCCAGCTGGCTCTCAAGCAGCACTGGCCTCCCTCTGCTCGCAGGACTTCTGATTCTTAAAGCAATTTTGATATGCAGAAAAACAAGATACCTGTCAGGAGAAGAAATTAATCCCCTTTCAATTTCATTACATTCAGTCAATTTTATAAGTAGGCTGTTTCTTTGTCGTTTGCTTTGCAAAAGACATGATATAATAATAATCAACCACTGGAAGGAGTTTGCTTTTGATTCCTTTGGATGAACTGCCTTAGACTGTGTCTGAAGTAGAAAAGATTTGTTCTGTATTTACTAACATGCCACAGGCTCAGGGAGAGAAGGGGGGAGTAATCCCTCAAAAAGGGCTGTTTGTTATAAAACCCACCACAAGTAATCAATATATCCCAAAAGACAAAAGGCGGTGATGGAGCAAATCCTTAATGTGAACCAGACCGAATAACATGCAACAATCAGCTTGGTGGGTGAAGTAGTGATTTGGCAAATGTTCTGACGTTCCTTGCCATGGGATTTCCGGACAGTGATGGTGAAAGTAAGTAAACATGCCTCATCAGAAATAACATTAGCAACAGGCCCAAGGGTAACACACAGCTGGGCTGTTCATTCAGGGCAGGGATTCATTCCTTTACCTGATACTAAATCTGACCCTCCACATGGGGCCACAAAGTTGCTTAGGTATGAACTTTATATCAAAACTTCACTTCCATCAAAGTACTTCTGAGCTGGCGGTGCAACAACATGACTGCCAAATTCACCCTTCATGACTAAACCAAGAGGTTACCTGAATTAATCCATAGCCATTATGAATGTTAGAGGAAACAATGCAGGAGCTGGCACTTTCACCATCTCATGCACTTTCCATTACATAAAGAAATTCTATATTTCAGCAACAGGATTACCCAGGCCTTTCTGGGGAATTTTAAGTCAAAACAATTTCCTCACCTAGAAAACAAGAATAAAAGGGTTAAAACATGTAAAAGGTTTTAAACAGTGAAAATACTAATTGCTGTTCCGCATGTAGCAACTGAATCTTGATTTTTTTGTTTGTATTTCGTTGAAGGAACTCCTCCCATCCCTGGGGAGCATGAACTGTGCAGAACGGAGAGCAGAAAAGGGATGTCTCATTTTGTCAAGACATGGATTCAGTCCCTCCAGGAAAAGGAATATAATACATAAAATCACTTCATAAATCTTCAGCTTGAGAGCTACTAATCAAGGGTTCCTTCAATGTCTGCAAACTCAGATGATCTCCTAATGGCCAGCCCTTCTTTCTGATTAGCTGCAAAGAGATGTGAGCTTTTCTGGTGACACCAAACTTGGCGGGGGGGGGGGCGATTTGAGACAGTCCCCTAGACTGAAAATCAACAGCAGCAATTGTATACAAAGGTTAGGACTTTTGGATAAAACATCAGGGCCCATGGGGAACATTCCTGCATTAAAGTCAGTGTTTGATTCCAAAATTTGATATCTCCAAGATGCTAAGAGAGATTTCAAGAAAACAAGACCATCACTCAAAGTGTAACAGAGGCTTCTAACTGTTACGACATCATCTCCAACAAGCATTAACACTGAGTTTTAAACACTGAGTGCAGGGGTTTGATGCAGCTCCAGGAAAGTGCTTTGCTAAGCTTCGGAGAGGATGTGCTAAATTTGGAACATTGTCCAAAGAGAAAACCAATTATATTCACCAAAATTCCATCTAAGGTTTTACAATGACCCTAAGGCAGGCAGATTTACCAAGGGATGGATGCAGCCACTGACTTGACTCCAAGGTCACCTGTCAAATATGAGCAGGGATCAAGTACTGAGAAGCCACAAGGTGTTCAACAAGCAGCACAAGGCTGAAGGGAGCTTGAAGTATGGCTGAGGGACAGCCTCCTGCCTAATGCAGAGGGAGCTCCCAGCTGGTTTTGTGCTTCTCTGCTACTGAGGAGCTGATCAAGATAGCAACCAATTCTGTGTTGTAGAAGACATCAAATGTAGGCCAATAATTCTCCTGCACTTTTTAGTATATTTATATCTCTGCAACAATCAGCTTTAGTATGCTCTTAGGGTATCAGCATTAGCACCTAAATGCAAAATACATCACCCAAAATGTTCTCCAAGTCACTCAGGCTAGGACAGATTCCCACTGCCACTCAGTCTGTCCTCTGGCCAGACACCGATTCATGTCTGTTGCTCGGGCTCATGTGTCCTGTTCAGGTGCTCTCTGCACAGGTCTCGGCTGTAGACCTTTGTTTCAAACAACATCAACCACTGCAATGAGCAGATGTTCTTATACCCTTGCTTCACCTGCTTCCCACACCAACACCACACAGCAAACCAAGGCAGAGAGCTGTTCCACAGCAGAAATGTCGCGCCAGCTTGCTCTCAGACACATCCATTTTGCAATGCTAAATGCTGCAGTGAAGAAAGGGGCAGGGACCACACCCTTGCTGTTCAAATGCTGCAGAGCTGCACGTCAGGGCTGTCGGACCAGCTGAATCTTCTGGGTGCTACCAGTGATGCAAACAGCAGCACAGTGGCTCAGCACAGTCCCTGCATAAAAATTCCTGACTTCCTTATTATGGAGCACCATTCAAAGCTTCTCTGTGGACAAGATGTTGAAGAAATGTCCTTGCAGTGTGTCCAAGAAGTTTCCAAAATATCTTGACAGCACTCCTCTGAGGTAAAGGCAGCACCACTTGCAGATGAGACACAGGGACATTAACAAACTATTTCTACTCCCTTTAAGAGCCTATCTTAAGACTTCAAGAATGCCAGTTTCAAGAACGCACAGCATTATGTAGCACTTAACCAGGCTCTACCAGAGACTGGCTGTATTGGATGTGTGCAGCACAGACCACTGTTACCTTCAGATGAACCCATCAAGACTCAGCAATTCTCCTAATCAGAGCTGGGCATTTCAAGCTGTGTGCTGAACAGAGAAGTTAAAAAATGACCTTTTCTAAAATTTATAGCTGAAATGACCTGGCAGCATAGTAATTTTGCCTATGGAGACACAGAAATGGGATTCAGCTCTCCAGAACAAGATTGAGCTGATCTGAGCATGACCTGACTTCTCCTGCAACTCCATTTCCCACTCAAAACACTGTACTGAGATTGTCTCATCATACTTGAATGCTAAGGTACTGCGTAAAGTTGCCCAGATGGTCTTATGTCCATTCAAATGGACCTTATTCATACTCTCCAAAGAGAATACTTTGTGGTTTGAGTTTTTTAAAATTATTTTGAAAGACTGAATTCGAAGAAGAGCAATTCCTGGTGTGTTGATGCACTGCAGCAGTAATGGAACGCGTCTGGCTTGCATGAGGTAAGAGATTGGCAATTACTGCTGTTGTAGACGGTCATCTTTTGGTAAATCATACCTATAGAGGAATAAAACTCATATTTTAAGCAAATGGATATGAAACCTATTGCCCAAGGAGCAGTGAGACTCCTGAACCTCTGGTTACAACCCAGTGGATTGTGGCTCTAAATTATTTTGTCTAGTCATCTTTGCCCATTGTCCCTTGTGCCCAGCTTTTCTTCCGTGTTGCTATTGCCTCTCAGATCTTCTTTTGATTTTATGCCCTGTCATTGATTCCATTTCCCAGTTCTAGATCCATTCACTTAGCTCCCTCACCCCCTGGGCTAGCTTAGCTTTTTGTTTCATGTTTGATTCACCTTCATCAGAGGTCTGTCCAAGCCAACAGACTTCACTTTGGAATGGCTGAGCCCAAGGTTCCCTTCTGCTGCCTCTGCCCTGGGGAAAGTGATTACATGAACTGCTTCAGCTGTGTATCGAAGTGCTAACTCACAGAAATTCACAGGGCTTTGGTTTTGCCATGCTGGAGTCTCTTCTGGAAATTGGGCAAGGACTTCTAAAGCACGTGAATGGTTTGGCCAGTTCTACCTGTCATATCCACTGAAAAATGTGAGCCTTTCAGTATTTCAGGCAGATGTTAGTGGATGATTCAGGGAGCAGATACACATGGTTGCCAGCCATTGAGTTGAAGAAGCCCCAGAGAGAGTCCAAGAGATGATAAAGTTGAGCAAAACCGAGAGTTAATCCAAAGCTTGTAACTTGCTCTCAGCTCCCCTGGGAACACACAACACACACTGAGCAATGGATTCCAAAATATTAAGAAATAAGCTAGCATGTAAAAATAAGGATCTCCTGTTGAATTAAGGAGTTAGGTCATTAATGCTTGTTCATATTACATTACTCACACTTGAGAGACAAATAACTATCTGTTGCCTCACTAACCCACATATTTATTTGAACAAATATTTCCCAAGAAGTAGGGAGAGAGAACCATTTCAACAGAAAAGTTCTATATTATGGTCTTATCATAACAAGCCACTTCACAGTACGCTGATGTGTATCGTATACAAGCATCCATTGTGAAAAGCTATTAAGTGTATCTCATTTTACAGTGCTGACATGTTGGTTCCTTCACAGAGGTCATTAGCTCACAATGGGGCCTCTCATTTCCCCAGGCCTTACTAAGGTTTTGCTGTATTTCAGAATCAAACCTTAGTATAAGCAGCATTAACTGAGAGGGATGTGATTGGTGCCATATACAGTCAATTTATATAGAAATCCTGCAATCATTCAGAATGAATTTTTATATATATATATATATGGAAAGGATGTAGTACATGATTAGCTCAATTTCAGGATGCTTAAGATGTCTAACAGAATAGTCTTCCAAAATGGAAAAAATACCCAATCCTAAACAAAATTACCTGTTTTCCTCTGGGATGAAAATGCTGCTCAGTCACATGTTCCCAGGCCAGCCTGTAAATACAGTGCTGGATGTGAGCAGCGTGTGGAGGTGAATTGCTGCCTATATTTTGATCAAACAGGTCTCTGATTGTTGCTGGGGCACCAGCATGACCCCAGACTGGAAAGCAGAGATGTGCCAGGCAGTGGTGCTGCTCCCTCTCCCCAGTCCACTCCAGCACCCCAGAGCTGTGCCAAGCACAGAACACTACCCATCCAGGCTGTAGAAAACACGTGGGAAAGTCAAAATCTCTCAAAAAGTAAAACAACAAGTCTTGGGGGTAGACACTGGTGAATTAGCAGAGTGCCCTCACCTGCACACATGCATATGCAGTTTTGACCATCTCTGGAATGGTCTCGAGGCCATGAAAGACGATTTGGTGGCATGTACTGATGCTCTATGCATAAAAGTACTTCCACCCTCTGGTTCTGCTCCTTATCTCAGTGAGGTTTGAAACCATGCCTGAGCTGGAGAAATGTAAAACAATAGTAGAGGAAAAGAAAATGGAGAGAAGGAGGAGAGGAGATGGAAGAGCAGGGGGATGGGGCCAGGGAGGAGCTTGAGAGCTGCTGGGGCGCGAGGTGGCCCTTACCTGTGCGGTGTATTCAGCTCATGAGAGTGGTTCACCTTCCAGTCCATCCCCTTCCTCGGCCTGGCGAGGTGCTGACACAACACATGCAGGCACATGAAATGTCCAGAACAGCTCATTTGTGTGGTTGATGAATATATCAGTCACAATGTAGAAGCTGGGCTGGAGAAATAGTCCTGGCACTCATGACTGCGGCTTGGGTGCCTGCAAGTGCTTTTTGCGCCCTAAAAGGGCAGAGAAGTAATTTGTATGCAAACAGAGCACCTGAGTAGTAATTTGAAGGGAGAGGGAGATGCTGCCTTCACAAAGACAAACTCTGCAGATACAAAAATAAACGAAAGAATTCTGAATTATAACGGGATCCAAAAAGCTGGGATAGTCATGTCCCTCCAATGAATGTCAAAGCCCCAAGAATATGAAGTATTAGATATGCAACAAGTCACCACCTGGACCTTTTTTTAACAGTAATAGCATTATGTATGCCTTATGCTAATTAATCTTTACATTAAGTATCAGTAACCAAAAAGCGCTCTAGGATTTACAGCTTCCCTCTTTCTCTGTAGCAGACAAGTGACTGTCAGGAGTTGCTTCAGAAGCCAAACACATGGAGCAGGATCACCTCAGCCTGAAAATCTGCCCAGACTGAATCCTCCCATCATCCTTGGGTGAAGCCTCCCTCATATTTAAGTACAAGAAAGGTTGATGAATGAGAAAAACTGGCACTTGAGCTGAGGAAGCTGGAAGGGACTCTCAATAGCTTTGTCATATCTGCTTCAAATGGTGGCACTGACTACCCAAAATCAGCTCAGACTCTAGGGAAAGGTACAAGTCATTGCCTCTACTCACAGCCACAACTAGAAACACGTGTTGATAAAAATACAGCTCAAAGGACAATTCCCAACTGTGTTTCTGTGCAGCCCAAGTACACATTACATATGTTATTACAGAACAGGTAAATCAGGTTCAAAGTATATTTAAATTTTGTAAAACAGCTAGAAGCCACATATTTAGAAGCTTTCTCTATTCCTGATAGCACTAATCACTAAAGGAAAATTAAAAGTGAACTGCCAAGCTGTTAGTTTCAGTTGGATGACAGATGCTCAGTCATGATGGAGCTCTTGCCAGGTTCTCGATTAAGGAATACAGCACTTGAGGACAATGGTCAAAAATTAAGCAGCTGTTGTATAGCATATACATTACCGCTGTCTTGTTTTCATTTTATAAATGATTTTATCTCCAATTAAATTATTGAACCTTTATTGCAAAAAGAGTACTGTTTTCAGCTGCCCTCTCCACACTATTTTACTCTGAGGTTTTCACACCCTTTCATAGCAGTAGTTAACAACCAATTGCTTGAAGTCCTTTATCAGTTCTCCTACGGTGTAACTTCATTTCTCTTACATGAAGAGATGTACAAAAAGGTTTTGTTCTCTCTCCTCCTTTGTGTCTTGTCCTTGTTACTAAGTGCTGAGTGTTTTATAGAGCACCTGGAAGATTTTCAGTGCTATAAAAACAAACGTCTCTTTGTAAAAATCTGACTCTCAAAATAAAAGCAACAGAAAGTATTCAGTATTTTGAAATTAGTCAAGTACTCAATAACAAACATAAGAATTCCAACATTTTAAAATGACATTTGAGATGGAGAAGCATTTTTTATATATACTGCTCCAAACACAAGAAAGATGCTTGCACAGACTCTGGAACTGTAAAATGTCCACAAGGGACAAGGAACGTCTATGTCTGGTTCTCAGAGAGGAGAAATAAACTGTAGCAGCCTGCTGGCCACAGAGCTGGGAACAGACCATGAAAAGCCTCAACAAGACTCTCCAAGCCCCCAAGTGTAGGATATCAACCTGCTCCAAAGCAGCTTAAACCCTCTGCTTTAGTGGATGTCTGAGTGATTTGTCTTTCTTGAAGCTTGGACATTCCTCTGACATCTATTACATCTATAAACTGGAAGAAGACTTGAACGTAAAGAAATAATAGAGGAAAACAAGTGATGACAGAGCAGATCCAAAATACCTAAAAGCAGCAGAAGCTGCCTTAGGAGGGCAAGTAACAGAGCTGATGTGAGACCTTTAATCTCTCTCTTCCCCAAGGTAACAGACCATCCCAGTCCCTTCTCTTCCTTCCTATCTCAAGTTTTTCACTATACAGAAAAACTAGGAATAAAGTGACTAAAACCAGCAAAACAATAATGTATTGTCAATAACCTCCAAGACTGCTGTATCAACTTGAAAAGTTGTAGTTAAACAGTTTCATACTTCTAAGAAACCTTCTTCCCCCATATGCTTTGATTCAGCTCCTGGGTGGGAAAAGACCTATGAAACAGATAAGTTCCAAAAGAGACATTTTCCCCCCAGAAATATGGTTTTGAAAAGGGAAGGAGTAAATTGGGTCTTGCAATATGCTTTCATTTCTACTGTGCTTTCAAACTCCTTCTTTTTAGGGAATATTTCAATTTAGAAGTTTTATCAGTTACTTACACTTCACAGTGTGCTCTATTTATAAAATATAGGAATATTTAGAAAATTTAAAATGCATTTTCAGAATGAAATGCTTCAGATTAACTCTCTTGCGAAATTCAATTCTGTGAATAAAAGTAAAAAAAAAGTATTTAAAAAAAAAAAGAATAAAAGTAATTAATAAAACTCTATTTGACCTGAAATGACTTTTGGAGTAATTTTTGAAGTGAGTTTCTTTTCCACTTTATCATTGGGACCATTTCTTTTTAACACAGCAAAGAAAAAATAAGCTCATCTCACTCCAACCTTCCAAAATTTCCAAAATGAATCCGATTCAAAACAATCACTCAACCAATTCACAACAAAATTAAGACTCCCAAAGAGGCGCAGATGTGAAAACTTGAATTCTCCCTATTGTATTATTTTCTCGGAGCAAAGTCACAAGAAGCAGTGGAGCCAAATGAACCGGCTGCTGCTGCCAAAGAGGGTTTTGTTCCTGCTCACGCCTCCCTCCCTCCCTCTTCCCACTCCACCCTTGGCTCCACAAGCCAGGCAAGAGCCTTGCTGCCTACTCCGCCTCTGCCCAAAAGTTCCAGCTCACTAACAGAGCAAGAATAACCCCAGTTTTATTCACAGGTTAGAGTTGTATCAGGCCACAGAAGAGCCCAGTTAGCCAAAAAATCCTACATGGGACTGTGGGGTCGGGGCTGTGGGGGGAAAAAATAGCTTCTTGCTGCAGGAGGGACAAGCTGTTAAACCAGCCCAAAGCATACCCATGGAGATTCACTTTCATTCTGAAATTAAGAAAATCCAGCTAAATATGCTTTCATTTGTTCTGTCACTTTATGGTGGCTACCCCAACCTAAGCAACCATACTAACTGAATGGTTTTTCAATAAAATACAAAGTCTTCCAAATTAAATCCTGACTCTTCTACATCAACAAAGATTGCTAACATTGTAGATTTATCAGGAAGAAACTAAAAATAAAAGAAAGCCTTAGAAATGTGTTTAGAAAACCAGCATTTATGGTATCAGATGCCCATGGAATAATGCAGACTTTAAATATTAGCTGCTGTGACTTAATTCATATGCAACCACTCATATATTATTGTAATTTAAAATTATAAAATCAGTAAGTAAACATATATTTTAAGAATATACACTTTAATGAATATATAAAAATGGAAACATACAAAAGTAATTAAATCTCATCTAAAACATTTCTACTTACCTTGTGTATTTTAAGGGCCCCTGTGTAATACCGATGCTCCACTAAAAACTGGGTTCTTAAGTTTCTGAGAATAAACTATTACAGGGAACTGAAAATAATGACATGACTAAAACTTCTTGTATTAGAATTTACAAAAATTCTATTTCTACAAATACAAAATCAACTAAAACTTAGGAACTCTTACATCCCCAAAAGATAGACAGTGTAAGACACGTGTTTTCACTGATAGGAGCCCTCCTATCATATCAGCTGGAGTGCTTTATGGGGCAGCAGAGCTTTTCGACAGAGGATGTTACAAGCTCACCCCAGGACTCAGGGCCCAGCAGTGACTGACCAAAGCTGAAATGCCCACGTACTTGGCCACCTAACGAGAGAAGCTATATCCTCATCAGATGCTGGAGCATGCCTACAAATTTAAGAGATGTAGTAGTTACTTTGTGGACATTTTATTCTATATACCGAGAAATAAAGAAGAAAGCTCAATGAAAAGTCTGCATTAGAAATGCATACAGATATTTTAGCATTACATATTTGCCCTACAATTACAGGTGTTCTAATGTTTATATTGAACAAAATAAAGGAATTAATGTCAAAAACTGAGATATCAAACTAAATTCTCTAGACTTTGACTGCTTTGCTTATTTTCAACAACACATTAATTTCTACTTTATACGTGTAATGTGCATTCTTGCAGTATTTGGGTAATACCCCACTTAAAAAAAAAAACTTTCCTTTTAAGAAGCGTGCACTATAAAGCAGGAGTTTTAACCAAAAATCAGAACCTGGATCAAAAGCAACTGCATAGGTTACAGGCAACCTATGAGGTTTGAAGGTGGAGAGGACATAGAGTTTAATCCACCGTTCAGATATAAAATTTTAACTTGAATCAATGTGAGGTTGTAACTTTGGAATAGTCATCAATTTTTCAGCAGAAGAAAAACTCCAGCTAAACCACAGTCGGTGAGATCTTTGGCAGGCAAAGACCTCTGTTTCCCAAACCTTCCCCAAGTACTGGTCACAACCAGGGAGTCACTGCAAAAACTCCACTGACAAAAATGGAAGGTCAAAGAAACCACAAGAACACCCATAGCCATGGGGTCCCTGCACTGCAGCGGGGTGAAGCATCCCATAAACATCCCCTGGAGACATTTGCCACTCTGCTGCTTAAAAGCCTACAAGAAATGAGTTTTCACATCATCATTAGGTGCCTGTTAGAATGCTTTTCATCTTAATGTTCAACAAAAATATTTTTTCTTGTGAATAAAGCTAATTCCCAAAGGAAGTATCAGGAACAACTGATAAACATTTTTTGCTGTAGCAATATGTTAGGTATGGAAGGGCGAGTTCCTTCCTCAGACTTTATTCTAGATCAGGAATACTCAGTTCCCTTTATTTATTTTCATATATGCAATGTTATCTTGTTTCCATTTGCCCACTTATTTCCTAAAATGTGTTGCCCCAAGTCCCTGGCACTTTACAGCTTATTACTAATTACTTTCACATCTTACATGAAAAATTCCTGTTAATCCTTAAGTGACTGTTACTTTTGCCATAGTATCAAACTGCTCACCTCTGTGCAACCACATACGTTTTCTTTCACTGCACCATACAAGATGGGGAGAATGGCTTGCTTTCACGCACTTCATTTTCCCTGGAGTTCAATATTTCACATTCATTCCTTCTGAATTTCAGTTTGCTTTTTTTGAATCACCTGTGCAATCTGCCAAATTATTCTGACTTCTGAGCACACTTACCAGTTTGCGAACTTTGCCTATCCATGTTGCATCACCTGCACACCTCAAACTTTGTATTCCCTCAAACTCACTGATGGATATTCTGAACCAGGAACATGATGTAACTCAGAAACTGTAGTAGAAAAAGTTTTTTTTAAATTCACCCCCTCCCTCTCCTATCTTCCAATTTTCTATTGGCAGTATCTTCACCGTATTTTCTTAGCATATATTCAATAGTTCACTTAAAGTCACACAGCTAAACCTCGAATGGCAGAATTCCTGTGCTACAGCTCTGCCTCAGCTCTGTGCCTGTATCACTGAACAATACGTTTTCTCTCAGCCTAAGAGTGTAAATCCACATCTCCAAAAGTAGAAACTACACCAGTTTAAATTATCCATGACCTCATTTTTAAAACATAAATGCATCTGCCTTCAATCTCCCAAACAATGCCAGCTTTCATTGCTTATTAGCCCAGGTCTCCCACAAACACCCTTGGCACTGTTACATCACTCCTTAGCCAAGGGATAAACACCTCAAAATATTTCCGTCGAGCTATTACTCACTGTCTCACAAGGAGTGCTGAGCTGAGCTGCACACAGGGTCAGTACCCCCAACATGCTCAGTACCTCATTCAACCCATGCTCAGGTGTTCTTCTTGCACCTTCAGCTCACCTAAGGTAAAAGGTTGTTGCCTATTCCAGTTACTGCTAAAAGGAAACAAAACCAAGGTGGGCTTCCCCTGACATGGCAAAGCAGCAGATCAGGAGAGGCTGCAGTGTTGCTCAGGGCCATTGTGTCTGAATCCAGCTCAAACATGTTCCAAGTGCCACAGTTAGCACAACTGTCCATGCAGGATTAAAGGGATATGGTGTTTGAGTAACAAAGTAAGCATATGCATATTACAAAATACCTGAGTCTATCCTCCTTCTAGTCTACAGATAACTTTTAATTCCAAGAACTACAGGATTCACCAGCAGGTATAGAATATAAAAGTATTTATTAACTTCCATGAAACAGAATATGGCTTAAAAAAAAGTCTTCTTGGGTCCCTCTTGAACTTTCTCTCTTTGCTCTAAGAAGCAGAATCAGTCTCTCATGAAAATTTGTGAAAATTAAAAAAAAATATTTAACCCAAATACAACCATCTTATAGAACACTATGTGAACTCTGAGCAACAGAAGCTAACCAGTGCATGGAAATACAACGCTGTCTCTACACACATATGAAGAAAACAGATAAAAAGTGGCAGAGATGATTTATCTCTATTATTAAAACTTTTTAAAAATTAAGTTTTTAAATAAAACATTTCCTAGGTGTAAATAGTACACTGCATAAAACACAGCTAAAGAAATTTAAATGTATCCATCATTTCAAGTCCCAGACCTAGTTTAATCTACCAATATATTTCTCCTGTGGATTCATGAGCTGATCTTGCTTCCAAACAAACCGCCGCTCAGAAGGAAGTTATACATATTTTTCAATATTTTAATTTTTAAGCTTTTCAGAATTAAAAAAAAAAGTTGTAGCAAACATCTTTCAAAAGCATATTCCAATGTTAAGCTTGAAGAAAAAATTCTGCCTCTGTCAAAATAATTCACAAACTTTATTGGATTTTTAAAAGCCTGATTACAGGACAAAACATGCATTACGCATTTTGCTAAAACTCCAAAAACAATTGCAGAATTTATTCATATTCAAAGGCTCATGTCCATAATAAATACCGCCAGCTTAAAAGCAGCCTGGAATTTTTCAAGAGTTTTAGTATCTGAAAAATGCAAATGTTCTACATACTGTTCTTTTAAAAGTCTGACATTACGTTGCAATGGTTAAAGCAAGAAACAGGTCAGCTGAAGACTAAAGAAAATCCCTGTCTTCTGAGGAGATCTACACTTAGTTATACAATACTGCTCTGGAAACAGCCTGTCACCAAAGGCCTGGCAACTGGTTTCTGCTTAAAACACACTCTGCCTCTAACATTCTTCAAAGGATTAGACCATAATTGATTCTGGCAATACACATGGTAAGCGTGATGTGCAGGGGGCTGCCAGTGGACATGGGGCCCTTACATAAAGGGCTGTTTTCTTTGTTTAAAATGGAAAAACGAGTGGGAGGTGTGGAGAACAGTGAAATACAAAATGAGTCAGAATCATAAACCGTATTTTTTGAATCAAATTTCAACAACCACATATGCAAATAGAAGGCTTCAAAGGTGGCAGAGCTTCTGAATTGCTAAGGCAATTCACATATTCTTAGTTCAATAAAAAAAGATAGAAGCTATAGTTATGTACATCCTTCTAAGCACTCCAAGAATATTGCAAGTTGAACTCCAGAGAAGCCACTGGTATCAGTCTGAAAGTGATGGGGAACGGATTGATCGTGCACTGGCTGGACTGTTAGAGAAAACAAAGGGATCCTTCTCCTTTTCTTTAGTATCATGTTTATGTTTATGTTTATGCTTATGCTTGTGTTTCTTCTTCTTTTTCTTGTGCTCATGGTGGTGATGGTGGTGGTGATCGCTGTGTTTTGAGGAGTTTGCCTCTTTACTAAACACAGAGAGTGGAGCTGCTGAGACAGGGTGCATGTTTATCTCTCCCGAAGATTGTTCCTTACCTAAAATAATGGATAGATTTGGATTAGTAAAGGTTTAACTTGTACTATTTCCAAACATAAGAAATTCTGAAATATTAGATAAAACTTACATTATCATTTAAACATGAAAACAAGGAATCTGTTATGATACTTGTACCATTTAGCTTCAGAGAAGGCTCTGAACGTGCCATTAAAGTTCCCACACTACTGACAATTCTTAGAGATGGTCCTTCCTTCCTCAACAGCATAAACGTATCCCAGATAATCAGGAACTATAAAGACCCCTAAGAAACTGCAGGTCATACTAACTTCTTGAAATGAATTTTTAAGTAGAGTAGGAAGGCCATTATACCCTGAATAATACAAATATAACTGCTTGTGAAAATTCTCATATAAAGTGCAAGACTGGCATATATTAAAGTGCATTTCTGGGATGTGAACTCTTCTTTAGTCAAGAGTAAAGCTCCCTGCAAGAACATATCAACCTTTTGATACTGAAGAATTAAACTGCTTTTTTAAAAATTGCCTCTTCCAATCAATTTAGCCCATTTGAAAGATTACGCAAAGATTTTTTCTTAAACAAAACCAAATCACAATAAAGACAATTATATCACCTTTATCAGTACATATTTCACAAGTACACTAGAACTAGTTATATATTGAGCAAGCCTGGTATCTGAACCTGAGGAAGGAAATACGATCCATGACATCTGAGTTCAGGAATGATCTTCTAATTCTCTCTTTGGCTCATTTAATATTTCACTACTTTGGACAGACTGCAATAGCTTCAATATTTAAGGATTAAAGGGCATTATTCTAAAGACACCATTGTTAAAGAGTGGAAATGCTTGGACGGTAGGAAGACTCAGATTCCTTTAGGCAGAAATTGAATCAAATCATTCCCATTGTAAGAAAGCTTTAACAAGTAGATAAATGTGGAAAAGCATCAGCAGATTTTTGAGGGCAACTAATCCTCTAAGTTTTACTTAAAATGGATTTTCTTCATAGCTACTTTAAATATGGGGTTTTTTCCCATCCAGTTTTTGGTGAAAATATCCCCACTAAATAAAAAGTAATTATGTTATGTACTTTGCAATTATCTTTTTCTGTATATTTGAAAACACATTTGTTTTCCAGTACATCTTTTTGTTTGGCTGGCTGGTTTTTTAACTCTAAAGGCAAGAATTATTTGTCTATGGTAATGATTCCTGGAAGTCTAAAGAGACAGCTCCCTGTACTATGATAAGCAAGTATTGAGAACAATTTCCATGCAATCTTTCTAGTCTTACCCAAAAGATTAAGGACTGATTCAATCATACATATATATAGGGAAATTTCTAGATGGTACAGCTGTTCTGGGTTTTGTTTGTCTTTAAATATGTCTGGAGAAAACAAAATCCACATCAATATGAAGTGTTTAGAAGTCAGAATAGAAACACAAAACATTTTTATAGTGAACATAATCAATAACTTACTATGGGACATGGTGGAATTTCTACTGCTTGAAGTCCTAAACAGTAAAATGACGTCTTCCTAGAAATATGTTTGGTCTTAACCACAAGACAGGAATATGGTGCAATATAAAATTCTGCTGAGGTTATGAAGGAGGCTAGTCTGGAGTACAATAGTTTCCTATAAACTTGAAATCTCTAATATAAAAGTAATTTTAAAAGATTTAATTTTTATTCAATCAGAACTAAACAGCAGTAAGATCATGCTATCAATGCAAAAATGTATTGTTAGAATTCACAACTTTACTTTTTTATGTATCTTATGGCAGGTAGAAGAGATGCACACCAATTCCAACTTCCACTTGCTGACTTCAATGCATACTTACTGCCATTTTTCTACATTGCTGCCTGGAGCCGTTCTCAACAATGCAGACAGCATGCAAGTATCCTGCATTTGATGCAAAAAGGTACAGGACTGCTTCACAATGTAACTATTTCCAATTATATTTTTAATGGAATTCCTACCTATATCTAAACCTATGCCTGTAACTTGAACTCCTTCCTCTAAAGCTTCAGGGTTTATTTTATTTAGCAGCTGTAAGGATATAAACCCAGGCATTAAACACAACACACAATGGTGAAAAAAGAGCATATCTGACTCAGGCCATTAGAAAAGGAAAGGGTGGAGGCTGCACCTCAGAAAACCAAATCAGGCAGTATTTGAGACCGTTAAAATAGGTTGTAGTAGTTAAAGGTGAACTGTGGCAGTGACACAAACAGAGCTCCTAGAAACATAGAAATAAAGGTCTTGGCAAAAAACCTGAAGACCACTGGTTGGCTGTATGGAAAATGTACAAAAGATTACCTAAAGGACAGAAAACATTCTCATGTGTTCTCAAGCTCCAGGCACATAATGCATTAAAATACACAGGGCAAACCCTAATCAACTTCAAATAAAAGAAAAAACCCAGACAACATGACACAAACTCTTAAAACTTCTCAGCTCCATTAATTCCAAATTGCGGGGTTAGTTTTATATGGAAACCAAACCTGTAAGTCTAGACACTACATTTCTAACAACCTCAAACCAAAGCTAAGCCTCTGAACTTAAAAAATTTTAACCAGAACTGGTATAAAAACATTGGCAGGGATGATGAAGCAGCAGTGTCAAGTGAAGATGGAGGATGCAACCAAACAGACTCTCCTGTTACACAACCTGCCACTTGTGCTAATTTCCTGAAGTTCACTGAACTACCAGCTCTGCTACTACAACAGTCTGTGTTATCACCTCCTTATTTCAGTTGTGTTATTAAAAAAATTCCTTTGTTAAAGCAGTTAAACACTATTGACGGGAGTAAGTCAGGGTGCAAACACAACAGTAGTTTAAGCCAACAGGACTGAAGGTGTAGTGGTGACCACCTAGAGAGACAGGACAATCTTCAGGAGGGGGAAAAATGGGATCCAACTGCAACTCCAAGGCTACTGACACTTGAGGAGACAGTCAACATTGGTAATATGGAAAAGACATCAAGAAATGAAACAATGTCATTACAAAAATCTGCTGCTACTGAGCCAGCAATAGGAGTAACACATAAAATTTCTTCATAGAGGTCAATAATGACTCTAGTCTGTTGGTGTTTTAAAGGCAAAAATAACAGCTATCTAGAAAATGTCCTCCTACTGTTAAAGAGTGCTTTGAAATCAAGAATCAAATATATTGATCCTGGATTATGAGATCCAAGAGATTGAAAACAAATTACCGAACTCAGTTGTGTGCTAAAAGGGACAGACCTATAAAAGTTCTACCAAAAATGTTAGATTTCAATGCATAAAATTCAGTGTTGAACTTGCAAAACCTTTTTTTTCCTTCCTTTTAATTAATATCTACTTAAAGCCTATTCCAGGAACATGCCAAGCATAGTTAAGGAAAGCAAGGCTAAATAGAAATTGTCTTACAGGGCAATATCGTCATCCTTTTATCAATATGGGTAGCAGGACACATGCTAAGAGGCACAGAGCACTCCCTCTTCCTGCAGGGAACCCACTTCTTCCTGGCAGGGAGAGCAGGACTGAAACCCACGTTTCTCAAAACACAGAAACACATAATAAGTGGAGGGCGAGCCCAGGAGCTCGCTTCTGAAGTGGTTAGTAGCATTCCTTGGAAGAAAATGCACATACATGTGTCTATCCACATGGATCTCCTCCTGTTTAGGATGTGGAGATTCCAATGTAATTATTGGCTTTGTGGTGTTCCAGCCAGCTGGGTAGGTGTTTAAAATTAGACAGGATTATGATACCATGGAAGAAAGATCAGAATCTTTGTGTACCATTTGTCCCAGGGACAAATACAAATGCTGTAGATGTTGTGGGAGAGAATAAAATATGAAAATATAGATCTTGTAGCTTAGTTTTAAAATTACAGGAATTTAAATCCTGATCAGCTTTAAAGGAACATTTTCTGTCTTAATACAAATTGCTGTCAGATAATTATAACACCTGGTTCACTTTAGTTTTTTTCTTTGTAAGATTCATTGGTGCATTAACATTAAACCATGCTGTTGGGTGGAGTGTTTTACCTATTTTTCTCTTATTTTGTTTTTGAACTTTTACAGGTCGAAAGCATGTTACTTGAGACTTTAACATGCCAACAGGCTTCCATGAGATCTTTCATATGGTCCCTTTTGTGCTTCTGATTTTGTGGGAGGAGAGTAGGATGCCACAAACAGCCTCTGTTTCTTTGTATGGCCAATCAATGTAAAACAGCTGTCTTTACACAAGATTTTTACAAACTGACACTTGTTTGAAATTACCCCATTTGCACCCTAATTTACTGAAACATCACAGAGGGAGAAACCAAGGTGACAAATCATAGAAAAGGCTGAAGCCCATGGGTCCTGAGGACAGGCTGGTGCTCCAGGACCTGACAAGGACAAGCTCTGGGAAGAGTGGGACATCAATACAAGCATGCAAGCACTTAATGTGCCTCTCTCAGAACGCAAAGAAAGTTTACCAGTGAGAAAGACAATGCACTCTCTTTGCCTAGCAGCTGAACTGCATCTCTGGCTAGCATTTTCTTCAAAGAGAAAACAGTCAAAAAATGGAAAACATCATAAAAACTGATTCAAAATTATCCTATTTTTCCTTATTTCTTCTTTTCTTTTTGGTGTTACCCTGGAAACGTCAAAGACACACTATTTTTTAATTTAGTGCTGTGTTTATGCATCTGTTGAACCACCAACAAAGTACACAGAAAAAGTTACCAAGCATAAATGTTTTCAAGTTTCCAGAATGCACTGTCCTGTAATTAGTGTGAAGAAGGAGAATTTTCAAATTATGTATCTCTGAAAACAGTTGTAAATTTCTCTCTAGGAGAGTGCTCTTTAAAGTCCATGGGACAAAATTTAACATTTGAGAGTGAGAAGCAAAGGTCTGGTTAAAAAAAATAAAACCAGCCAAAAATTTTCTGAAGATGTGCTAAGCGAATCAGTTAATTTGGCTCCAACATAAATATTTTAACTAGTTCCAATTTACACATTCATCTGACTTCAATTATTTAAAACCAGATTTAAAACCAGATAGACAATTCCTTATAGCTATACCAAAGGTATAACTGAAGTATTGTATAGACAAGCTGGTGTTTTAACTAAAATACACTTTTAACTGGTAAAAAGTTTATTAATTTCCTCATTTGACTTTCATTTAACAACTATATTGACTTATATTTACTTTAAAATAATAGCTTAACTGCAGTGTTATTTTTACTATATTTATTTTAATATTCTAGAATATACTAGTGAAATTCCTATTTTTGAAAGAAAGAACATTTAAATCAGGAAGCCAATTCAGGATACTCTGTGTCTCTATCCGTTTCAGGTAGTTCACTTGAAAACTTGCTAGCCTTAATCATCCCTCTAGATTTGAGAGTGATTAGTTGTTTCCTCAGAGACAGTCACAGCGACAGTATTATGTTGTTTTTATTAAATCATGGAGCTGACACACTGCAGCCACACACTGATGAAATTCTCATTTATGTTATCACTATCTGCAGGGCTCGTGTTTCTATTAAAGCTGCTTTCTTTAGGGTAAAGTACTGGAAAACACCATTTCTTGTGAAGTGTACAATTAACCACATACTATTTCAGTGAGGCAAATTTATCTTCAAACCTCACAGCCTATAAGTTACCAGTTTGGAAACACTTACATCTTGGATAATAAAGTGTTACAGATACTATATTGATATTATATATTATTAAAAACCATTCTAACAGAACAGTTGTAACAACTTTTACCTCCTTATAAAGCAAAGCAAAAAGCCATCCTTGTCAGTGGTGTCCTCATATCCAAGAAGTGTTCATTTATATATTTGTGTGCTGATGTTTCCACAGCACTTTTTGGCAGAGAGCCACTAATGGCTGGACTCTGAGGTACTGGTGCACTTACAGCTAACCTGGGTAACTGTGGAGCTGCAGAGGATTGGGCTTCTCACACAGTTTGGACTCAATTCCTATTTACTCTGCATTCAAACTCCAAGTGCAGTGATTTGCACCTCAGGCTTGGATCTGCTGTTGGAAATGTACTGTTCAAATACACTAACTACAGCAGTTTACCTCTACACTTTACTGCAGCATATGCAGTGTATCCAGTTTCAAACTGTTCCAGAAAAAAGTCAATCCAGATAAATCATAATCTCCTGAAAGTGCAGACAGTAACTGTAATAAACAAGACCACAATCCAATCAACACTCTGACTGTGGTCTAGACCTCCAAAGTTTCATGTACATCTACACTGTGGACAGAGCGACCTACAAAGTTAGCAGCGGCAATTTCCAGCTTGATTATCCTGGGAAACTGCAAAAGGATTAACAGAATGGCCAAGGAATCTGTTTGATCTGAGTCTGAATGCTCAGGATGTGTCCTCAAAGCCCACTGCCTCTGAATGTCATCAGAAAAAGGACTGCCAGTGCGTAAAGATAACATCACTGTATTTTATTTTTCTTTCCTTTGCAGAAATAAAGAGAGAATTGGATACTGCTTTTCATCAACTTTCAAACCATCAAAACTAATTGGAAAAAGTTCATCAATTAAGTGTTTATCAGTGATGAGGCACAACGGCATGTAATTTCACTGGCAGATCATGCAGCCTACAGCCAGGCATTTATTTTGGAAGCAGAAAAGACATGGCCAATCAATAAGTGACAGATATAGCAAAACCTTTTAAAGGTTACTTCTGACATATTGTACTTTCAGATGAGTGAAACATTAAAGAAGTATAACTTTATCTGATTTCAATGAAGTCAACAAAGCAAGACAAGTCACCTTACAGCCTGAGAGTTCAAACAAAATCTGACCTTGAAATTCTTTTATCTTAAGATTTAAGTGAAGGGAGCATTCCTAATATCCTTGATGGTTAATAGCAAATAAAATCTTTTCTCACATTCAAAATGTAACCTTGCACAGCCTTGGAAGCTCAAAGGAGGCTATCAAGCTTCTAGTCCTAAGAGCAGATGAGTAATCATCACAACAGCATTCTTCAGACAGTTCACAACTGATGTCTTGTTTGTTTTAATATTTTCTTGATAAAATTATTAGATTCCCTTATAACTACCAGAGTCCACAGTGCTACTATCATACTCAGGATGCTTTAGTAGAATTTATAGCATTTCTTTTCTATATGAACTAGGACAGGGGCTGTAATTACAGCACCGCAACCTATAATCCAGCAAGTATTGTATTAGAAAACTTTTTTTATTGTCTCAGCCTTAACCTTTCACATCCATGGGCAGAACTATATAAAAACATCCCCTCCACCCCCTCTTAATGTTTAAAGAAAAACAGTGTTTTCCTGGCATTAGGGGGGTTACAAGAACTTGACCAAATCCAAATTGTCATTTGGGGTGGTCTGGGAAATGTAAAAAAAACCAAACTAACCAATAATCCAGCAAAAAACCACAGATACAACAGGACCCAACACGAACTTCCTCCTGGCAGCTGCTTTTCGCATGCTGTGTTTGGCTGATGACCTAACACTTCATGTGACATGTGGGGACATAGCCCACAGCTGGGGGAGGAAAACTGCGGGTGGACTAAGAGCTCACTCCTTCCAAGTACGAGTCAGAACTGAGGCAGATTTACTAACAAGATACTGAGACCATTTCGGAGCCTGCTGTCAATCTATTTCACAATAATCACTCCCTGAAATGCAGCCATCCTCCATCACTGCTGTAAAACCTCATAGGCCCTGGGATTCCTTTGTAAAACAGAACACTCCTATGTGCGAACAATTTTATTTATTTTTTTAATGTATTTTATTTTTCCCCATCTGTTTCTTCTCAGCAGTACACCATTTCCTAAAGATTGAAGCATCTTTATTTACTCAGTCTGTAATTCATATATCTCTGCTTCTAAGAAAAATCCCACAAATCAGACACAGGTGAAATTTTAGAAGGAAAGACTATGTCAGGTGGAACTGTTTCTAACCGCACAAACCAAAAAAAAGAACAAAATCATCTGAAGTGTTTCAAAATAATGCTTTACAGAGGTGAGAGGTCATTCTGGACACAAGTGAAACTTGAAGTAGCTTGTGTCTGCTGTAGGTCTACAAAAACCCCATTCAACTGGCCATTGCTCCACTCTTGGTCAGACTTTACCCTTTCTGACCTCTAGCGCAAACTTAATCCACAACAGTCCCTGAGCACAGGGCTGGCCTACAGAGGGTCCCATAAGTCCTATTTGTGAAGTATTTGGCAGACTTTTGTTTATGACTTTATATTCCATAGTGTGTAAATCTAGTAAAAAAATTGTTGCAAAATATGATGTAAGAGTTATAAATACTAATCCTCAGCAGAGCAGCTTTGCACTTGCATGGCCTGGATGGATCATTCTCTGTCATAACAGAAAATGGAATGATTGACTGTAACATTGAGAACAAAATTCAAAGCAGCGCTGAGAAGTTTAAACTATAGCTTCTGCAGATATAGGCTCCTAAGTTCATGAGAGTAACCTATATGCAGCCTGCCCCTTTACCCTGTTGAAGTACGTCAAAAAGTTGTGGGTTTTCCTACTCTAGGTATCTAACAGCAAAGCTGTCCTGGTGGAGTTGGCTGTACAGGCACATGCTGTTAACTGAAGGCGATCTGGAATCCAGAACTAGACCTCCCTGTGTTTTAATGTCCCCATATGAACTTAATTTCTTAGCTGAGAAGTGACAGCAGTTACCTTTTAGAAAAATTTAAAAAATTAAAGAAAGAAAGAAACTCCCTTAATGGGCAGAGCATCTGCCAAGGAAGGAAAAATGTTATGTCCAAGGCCCTAATGGAGTATGAGTCTACAGCTTCTGCAGCACGAGCAGCAAGGCAGCAGCCTCTGCAGGATTCTCAGGGCAGCAGCATCCACCAGCCCTTCCCTTCAACGGGGCCACTACATTGCCTGGTCACAGGGAAAGCTGATGTCACCTGTGAGCATAGCTCAGGGCCTAGGGCAACTCAAAATGGAACCAACATTGCAGATCCTGCTGCTAAGGTCTACTTCTGTTTTACATTTGGCACCAGATGAAAACAGAGAAACAAGCAAGGGGCAATTACTCTGACTTCTAAAGACAAAGCTTCGCTTTTACACAACACAGTACTGCAACCTTAAAACCTTGCTCCAGATCTGTATGGAAGATCCCTCAAAATGCTTGGTACATTGTCACATGACCTCACCTTAGCCCTACTGGAACTGAACTTTAGAAATGTGGTTAAAATATTTTGAGAAAATGAGACTAACCACTGAATTTCTTTGCTAGTGACAGAGAAGCAAAGACGGTGGAAGTTCAACAATGAAGTTCAACCTGTCTTAAGGTTTCTAAGAAACACTGTGCTTTGGGAATAATTTTGTCAAGTGTTGTATGAAAAAAGATACTAAGAGAAGTAGTAAAAGAAAGGAAGTGCTTGAAATGAAACAATTTTACTCAGAGATGCAATATTTTCAACCTTGGAAAGCCCTTCTAAATATCTTTGAGGCTTGTATGTTTTTAACTGCTAATGCTAAGTTATAAATCATTAATATTTGAGAGGTTTTTTTACCTGAAGAGTCTTGCTATGTTTTTTAACCTTCAAAATGATTAGTGTTTAAATGACACCTATGGCAAAACAAGTTTTACCTAATTGCTTATGGGGTTCTACTTCAACTTTGTGCTCTTTTATTCATTCCTTAGCTTTTCACTTTTATAAGTACAATTTATGCTTGTCTTATACTTAGATATGTGTGAAAAGACACAGGTATACACTTAACTGTACATCTACTGAAACCTAAAGAAATGTTCTTATGCACCCTTTACACAGTTCCTGGAATTCCAGTAACATTTAACACTTACCAACACTGTATGTATGGCAATAAGCAGTAGCAAAAAGCACCTCACAACTGAAGCAGTTTAAAAAGATACAACCACTTTGCCTATAAAGTTACTTGTACCTGGTGTGGATGGTCTCTCCAGCATATTCAAATGATGGTAAATAAAGGCTTGGCTGTCATGAACTGTGTCCATATCAATTTCCTCTTCCTCTTGAGAGTTTGAGAACTAAGATATCAGGAAAAAAAATAAGCAGATGCTAATAACTCATAAAAAGACCACTAAACAGAATTTAAAATATTTTCTTTTTGAGGTGAACTGGGGGTGAGAGGGAAAGGAAGTGATATCTACCACTGCAAAGGAATAAAAATTCAGTAAAATTAAAAAGGGTCAGTGTCTTTCCTTCTTTCTAATTTACTGTGAAGCTGTGTGAACAAGAGCATTATCTGTCAACTTTAGTTCTTGCAAGCCAATAAAGAATCTGATAGGAAATGATTTTGCCAAAGTAAGCATAACAACTGCTGTACACATACACACAGCATGCCTTTTGTTTGAACACAGCTTCAAGAGAAGCCAGCAGACGCCACTGCTGTTATTCTGAACACCCTACATATTGTGCAAGTTGAATTTCCATTTCTTACTCTGATTTTGAGTTTGACTTTACTGTCTTCATTCTTCTCTAGTATTTGCCCTGGCTCCAATGGAGACCCGAGTGGCATATCAGCCTTCCTCTTCACCCCCTGCTGATGACCAGAAATGCTGGATGCTGTTTCCTTAATAAGATGATCATCCTCCTGAAGCGGCATTAAAAGACCAAAATTAGAAGATAGCAAGATCCACGTTTCAGAGAAAGAGACCTGATACCTGAAAATCTCCTGAGTAAAGTGGATGATTTGAACAAAGTTTTCTCTGTAGTTCTGGCAAAAAGTATTTTCTAAAACCCTGTATGTATTTGTGCCAACCATTCCTACAGACATAGTTTCTCTTTACTTCTATCCCTGCTCCCTCTGCATATCTAGCATTGGCATCTTTTCTGTTGCTTCTCACAATCATGGTTCTGTTGGTGTGCAACAACATTTGCTGCCTCTGAATAGCCTTTCTATAAATCTGTGCCTTGCAGACTCTCTTCAGGCCAAATCTCAGTTAAAAACTGTGATAGCCTCTGATCTACACATGGGATTTAGCCAAATCTTCTTTTAGTTAGTTTTAAAAGCTAACACTTACTTTACTTAGTACAAATCATAATGAGTAGTTATAACTTCTTCTTTTTACAACAATATTTATTAAAAAGAATAAAACCATTTTGAAAATTACTGCTTAGATTACAAAAAGAACAAGGTCAAAGAAGTATCAAAATATTAGAGTCTCCTAAGTTATACATATAGTAATGAAAACAGGAGACAGGTGTTTCAACAAGTCAAGTAGACAAAATTTAGAAGGGAAAAAAAAGTATCCACAGAAGCAAACATAGCTAAAAGCTTACTAAAAACTAGGTAAAAGGCATATATATCATAGACTCTCAAGGGCATATACTGCTCCCCTGAACTGCTCTTCCTCTGTCGTACAAAGGGCACTCTAGCCCCACAAACTCTTGCTCTGAACAATTTAAGTTCCATTTTATGAGGTGGGTAACTTTTACCATCCTCAGCAGCTTCAGTGTCACCAGTCTATCAGTACAGATTTTAACACATTTATGCTCTCAGAGTATGTCTACTTTAAATAATCTAGTAAACCTGATAAATTCTTTCACCTGTTTGTTCTTTTCTTCTCTTATATATCTATTTCCCTTTTTTCATTCCTATTATTTTGTCCAAGGCACTGCTATTGTGAAACACTTTTGGATTAACTTTGTTTGATAGAAGAGGCAGTCTTCATTTTATGCTATGTGAAATCAGTTCCCTGAATTTTGAGGGAATTACAGTGAAAATGGCAATCTTAAGGTAAGGGGTAGGAGAATGGAGACGAGGAATAGGAGAAGATACAGGGGATGAAGTGCAAATTGAGGCTTTCACGAGTGCTGTATTTCCACACCAGTGCAAGCCAGTATCGCTGCTAAATGAAGCAGCCTCATCCACACACACTTCTGTCCTGGGGTGCCACAAGCCATTTTTACAACTGTGCGATGAACCAGCTCAGGAAACTGAAATATCTGCTCATAAAAAGGTACTGTTCAACCAGATCCTCCCTGATCTAGCTCACTTGTGCAGCAACAACTACTATGCTAGCACAAGGGAGCAGAAAGTTTACAAAAAGAGTTAAGAGGAAATTTTTGACAGTCTGTCCCCCAAAAAAACTTGGGGTGTTCACTGAACTGCAGCCTAAAAATCTGCCAACAAAATGCCTCCTGCTATTTAATTCCAATGATTAGGTGCAGCAAATCAGGACTTACTACATGCTCTGTAAATATGCAGGACAGGTCTAATGATATCTGACTATACCAACATTTTCTCCCCCTGCTGGAAAGGGCCTGCCAGGTACCGTTAATTAGTACTCTCAGTATACTTTTCAATAAAAAATATTTAGACATTAACTATGCGACTGATAAACTAACAGTAAACCATCCCATTCAAAAGGGTGGAACACGCTGATCACATGTTCACATTCTATTTCAAGATTACTCCTGAACAGTTTCAATCAAATGCAGTTTTTGAAACTGTTAAGAAAAATCACTCATTATTTCTCTGTCTTTTGATATTTCTTCCCTCATAATTAAATTTGTCCAACAAAAATACTTAGTCTTGCAGCAGTGGCAGTTATTCTTGAGAAGTATGACCTTAATAGTTCACAAAAATTTATTTTCTAAGTACAAAACAGAATACGTGTTAGCACTGAAGTCTCCGAATCCAGAAAGATACCAAACTGAATGTATACCATTCTTCAGAAGTTGTTATAAATCCTTCAGAGCACAGTACTAAAAGGTCAGATTCAAATGTTCAATGCAGATGTGTTAAAATTTCAACTTTCCCATCGCTTAAAGTTGTTTAGAAGGAGGTGTATCTATGTATTTTAAGATGTAATAAATTTACTGATAAAAGGTTTTGTTTCAGAAAATTGGAAAACTTGCCTGTAAGAAATAGTCTCATGAAAAAAAGTTTTCATCACAGCATCAAACATTTCTGTGAATCACTTCATACCTCATAAGCAATATATAAAGTTTCGTAAAGAACAGAAATTATGAGACTAGAAAAAAACAAGTAAAAAGCTTGCATATGCAATGCAAAACGGTTAAAAAATGTCAAAAAAGTCATGGTACATGCCAGCTTTTCAAGTGGACAAAATAAAGAGCAGCAAGGTAAGAAGGTAGCTTAGGTAAAGCATGAGAGGCTTGAACACAATACAAAATTAAATCAGCAGCCCATGCAAGAAGTCAGAGCCAGCTGAATGGGATGTATGCAGATGGTTTGTGCTTACGGTGTTCTGAAATCCTACTGACTGTCCATGATTGTTAGTACTGTTCACAGGTTCCTGATTATTTGCCACTGATTCAGGGATAATTGTTGGATTAAGTACAGCCTTCTTTTCTTTCAGGTTAAGAACTAGTCCAAGCTCTGGTAATGGTAAACAAGAAGGTCTGCTGAGGCCAAAGAGTGTGAAATAGAGATCCACAGCACCACATCGTAATCTCCAGTCATGTGAAGTTCCTAAAATTCAAAAGAGATTGTTAATATAGAGACAAAATCTCCTCCTCTTCCAAAAATAAAACAGTTTAAGTGATCTAGGCCCACCAGAGTATGACATTTTCTGTGCTTAAGATACACTGCCTTCATTATTCCTGCCTCTTATTAGCTCTAACTCACCTGGTTTCTTTCTAAACTTTTTTTCTTTTTAAACTTTCCTGTTTAAAAGGAAGTCTTTAAGTTTCTCAGGTTGCTAAGTTAGACAAGTTTAGTAGAACAAGACTGGAAAATTAAGTGCTATAATAACATAATGAAAAATAAAAGAAAAATAACCACACCCACATGCTATTATTTTTCAAGCTGCACTCTTAAGTTCTTCTACTGGACAATTAAATAGAACATTTTGTTACCAAACTGGCTTCCTGGATCAATGGATTTTGTTGCATTTTCCTGTGTATTCCACAAAATGTACAAAAGTCTCTTACAAAATGTAGTAAGAACCTTAAGCACAGCTAAGGTCTTTCCCCTCTGGAAACTGCACAGACAAATGCACAAGCATGCTTTTTAACATCATTATTATGTCATGTACTTCACTGAATATGCAATACTTTAATTAGTATTCATACTCGAAATATGTGTTCTTACTGCACAAAGCAATGTTTATTTTTTTATTATTTTTCACTGCAAACTGTGTACTGCTTTTATATCTTCATACACAAATGGCCTAAGCACGTTTGGCACCAATCACAACAGAAAGACATTTAACATCTGGTGCAACGCTGCAAATACAGGGATTCTGGTGTTAACTCAGCCCAGCTCTTGACTGATTGCAAGTTTATTGAACATATTGTTCCCCAGCAGGAATTGAACTATATCTGGTAAACAAGATACAGATGTGCCAACTGCCATGTTAATGTGGCTGTGCAAAACTTAGCACAAAATAAAAATTATGAGATCTATCCCTGTAAACAGTAGTTTTATGGGGCCAAAATAGTGTTTTGAATAAGCTTAGCTTACCCTTACCAGTTACAAATTACCAGTTACACTTACCCAGTTACAAATAAAAGCAATATGAATATTAATCTGGACATTTCTAACATTAAAATACACCCCAGATAATGACACATTCAAAAACACCAATTTTAGAACTATTCTAACATTACCAATTTAATTCAGATTAACACTGAGAGAAAAAAAAAATTCCACATATCAATCAGAGTCTGTTCTCTGGGCTTATGTTAAATGAAAGCAACTCATGATTCAAGAATCACGCACCTTTAAACCTGGCTACTAGCTTGTAACACATCAACAATTTTTTTTAGGCACCCTGGAATGCCAGTTATCCCTTACAGAAAATAAATTGAAGTATGTCATCATTGAGACACAGAAATTTAAGTGCTTAAAGCCCCATGTACCTTAATAAGAATGTATACCCTATTTGTTACTGGCAAAAAGAGGTAATGCTTGTAACATTGCACACACTCTTCTTTCATGAAAAAGCAAAAACAAAATCTCTGATGGGAACATCAAAATTGTTTATTTTCTGTGTTGGACACTTGGCAAATCCTACGAAACTGAACTACTAGTAGTCTCCCCACTTCAGCCCCTGGAGTGTAGCTGTAAACTTTTAAACACTAAATATAATGACACACAGAGAACAGAAAGCCTGCAATGACCTAAAAGAGCTATATAAATGTTTATATGTAATCTACGTAGTAACATGCCAGATGTTAAAGGGCAGTTTGTCAGGGCTGGGTGAAACTGCTTCAGTAATGAAAAACAGGTCAATGGTAAAGATGCAAGCCCTCCCTCTTAGAATCTTTCCTAATCTCACCAGGCAAATCGAGTTTTAGGTTTATAATGCACTTCTAAAAATCTCATTTAAATTATCTATACCAATGTTATCCTCTCATATTCTCTGAGAGTTTAGTAAAAGAGGACAAAAAGAGACCATCTAAGCTATTTGAGGAAACACTTGCTTTGAACATCTTTGAACACTGAAAGTACCATTCAGTGCAAAAGGACATCAAAGCTATCAGCAGAGAAAGAATAAAAACAAGCTTTGGTAGCCTATGTTACTAAGAATGTTCTGCAAGTTCACAGACAATATTCAACTTCTGAGACTGGATTTTCAATTTCTACCTATTGAAATTAAGCTCTTGGTATATTCTGAAACAAGTCTTTAACACTTACTTCAAAAAAAATTTAAACCCTAACACAACAAAACAACAAAGAAAATCAAAAAACCCTAACCTGAATTCATCAGTTTCCAAAGCTGATCTACCAAAGCTTCATTACATAAAGGGGACTCCATATTCTTGGTAAAAGGTGGATTCTTGGTCAGCATATCCAAAATCTTATGCCTGAAAGAAATAGAAAATTAATCTGTATTAAATCCAAAAGAAAAACCCTAAGGATACAAAGTCTGTTCAGTTTGCAATATTCTTACAAATTTATTGAAACTTAACAACAAACTATAGTATTTCTTCCGAATTTTTAACCAGTGTTTTATGTCTTTAGTTCTTCCTTCTGTCCACAATATGCACAGATTTATCATCAGTAATATAACTTAGAGATAAAAAGTAACGTGCAAAGCAGTAGGATGTTTTTAGACATAACGGTTAACAGTTGTAAAGGCTACATTATGCTCTTCAGTTTAGTAATGGTCTTTTTTTCACACACTGACTAGGAAATTTACCAAGGAGAGGCAACACTGGCAAATAAATTCCATACATATTAATACCAAAGAGTTTTTAAAGAACTGTAAATGTTTATGACTGATACAAAATGGCAGGCCCAAAACCAGTGACTTGCACATTTTCCTAGAAACAAACACTGCAACTTCTTAAGTTACATTGGTGTGTGAAGATCCTGCATTTACCATGTTTGTTTACAATATTTACACACTGAGCTGAAAGTAGATACATTTTTCTTTCTTCAAAGTTGGCCTTGAAAACATTTAATGAATAATTTTCTTCCATTACTTTTTATTTTAACAATTTTTACTCTGTATAGACAGCTTTCACTTTGCTGTCTTACACATTTAGTACAAGATTCTTGCAGACACATTTTTTGGCGCTTTCTTTTTGAAGAGGCTAACATATTGCACTCAATTCAAAATTTAAACTCCTCTATAAAAGGATACAAATTAAATTAAATCTTCTTAAACTGAGGCTAAATCTGTATTTATTTTCATTAACAAGAATGACAGAAATGAAACAGAACAATCTTGCAGCTATGATATTTGTAAGAAATCACCTTTAGAGAGAGAGTAAAAGTAATACTATTTAACTTTGAAACTCAGTATTTTAATGGTGATCATAAGACTAAAGTGTTGAGGAAAAATAATTATTACAAACCTCACATGTTTGTAATGAACGTGCTAAAATATCCAAGCACTTGTGTGAAAACGAAGTTGAAACAGGCAATAAAAGAAATTTCACCATATTTTCATATGATCCTTTCACCCCATCTACAGTCTAAAAATTGCTTTACACCCTTTTCTGTCCAAATACTGTGTGCACTACGTCTCAGCCTCTGTCTTTTCTAAATATCATAAAGTTTTTTTTGCAATACGCAACATCAGATTTATACACTTTATTTATGATCAGTAAATAATCTCTAACTTCAGACTTCTGCCCCAAGGGTAGAACATAAAAGACAAAAAATAACATGATGAAGAATAAGAACACAATATACTAATATTTGAGATGTGAACTGCTGAAACATCAAAATATGTTTCATTTAATGAAAAATAACAAGCAGGAAAAACAGTTATGTGAAGAGGCAGTTAAGGATCTGATCTATTCTAGTGATTCCAGGTGAAGAATTTACTTAGTAGCTTCAGCATTAGTAAAAAATCTGGCTCTTTATTAATTCACTTACCTTATGTAGGGTACAGGATCACACTGAACCATACTAAGTAGCCACTGTAATTCTTCATAGCTCCTATCAACTGCAAAGCAAAATAAAACAAAACACCTATTAATATACATAAACTGGAAGGATTTTGATGAAGACAATCCTGAGTTCCTGAATTAGCACACAAAGAGCCTGAATTATTGCAACTAAAGAGAAATTCCACTAATTATAGAGAAAATTCAAAGCAAAAAGTGTTTTACTTTACATTGAAACAGAAACATTTACAAAACTCTTCCATGCCTCAATTGTTCAATAACAACCAATTTGATAATTGCATGAGCATTGATTAGGAAAACCGGAGTAAAGGATCATCTTGATACTGTGTGCTTCCTAAAATGAACACATTCAAATATCCTTTCAAGAATCAGAAACGAAACATCTTCTGTAGAGAATATACAATTCTCATAAACAGGAATCCGTGAAAGATTATTATCTTTAAATAGGATAGAAAGAGGAATACCACACGGTTTATATAAAACTGCAATCATGCTCCCCCTCAGCAGCTTTCATTAGTTTTTTAAATCAGTATACTTTGCAAATAAAATGGATTTTGAAACCAACCAACACATGCTTCTGGAAAGAAGTTCGTGTTCTGTTTGATACTGTTGGAAACAAAGTCAGCTTGTTAGATTAAAATATAACTTACATTACAAAATTCCTTTGATTATCAGAGTAATATTGCAAAATAGGAAACTGCATGGGATATCATCATCACTCATTACACAAAAAATGAAAGAATTTTTACGTCATCTTTTTGTCAGGTACATAACTATAAGATTTTTACAGCAGTATTCTCATTTCTTCAAAACAATGAAGAGGGTGTATCAATCATTACTGGACAGACAGGTCTAAAACCATTTCTGTTGCTTTCCATTTTGTGGTCCTAGCAATGTATTTCTTCTTTCCCCTAGCCAATTGTATTTTTAGTTCTAAATACCTCAATCCAACTCTTCTTCCTTATTTCAGTTAGTTTTCAGTCACCAATTTTTAAATATAACTTCTTTAGTCCAACAAATTCTAGTACCTATTATTCTCTTATTTTCTCACTAGGGTAAGTTGCTTTTAACAGAAGAGGCATTTATTTATAATGTAAGGATCAGCACTTGAGTTCTATTACAAGTTTTAAAACTACTTTGGACAACTAGAATGTAAGACCTCTTTCTGGGCTAGGAGAAGGCAACTACATTGTAATATTGCTTAGAAGATGTCTGATGAGTCTTTTGCAGGCCACTTGCAAGTCAGCACTGCTCCTCCTACAATCCAAACTAAATAAAACTGGTTACACTGGTGAGGATCAAGTAAGCCCTGTTTAGAGGCAGAATGTGTTAGCTCACACAGTGCACTGTTCAGAGCATGCTACACAGTTCTGGATGATGCCAGAGCAAATTTGTATCCATACAGATCAGAACTACAATCTCAGATTTGCCTTAAAAACCAGCGAAATCTTTGAAAAACTATGCCTAGAACATACTTTTCAGGGATTAGTGATTGCCTATGCTCAGTTCAATGCCCAGCTGCTTTTCCTGGCTTGGGACAGAAGGCAGCTAAACACTGCAAACAAAAGTTGTTTTGCATGTAAAAAAATAATATTGTATTACCATGCAGCAAAGAATTGCACCACTGCAAACATGAGGTCACAGTCATTAGCAAATTGCAATTATTTTGACTAACAAAACAGATTTTTAAATGATTTTTAGTTAGAAAATTAAATGTCTGGGAGATAAATCCTTTAGGCTGACAGTACTGGAAAACAAAACCAGGAAACAGCATATTTTTGTGATTATAAAGTTCTGGGGTTTTTTTGTATTTTAAACTTATTTCTGCTAGAAATGAAGTAAGTCTTCCCTGCTATTTGCCTTATAGTGTAAACTAAGGCTTCTAGGCTTCCAAAGCTTTGCTACTAATGCATTTAAACTGCTCTTCAAATTTATATAGGAACTATGAAACAATTTGGATAGCAATGCAAATTAAAGCTGACCTCAGGCAGAACAAATCTAATTAGCCAGTAGAACCGTACACCAGCCTGGCCTGGAGACCTCAGAAGATCATCTGTTCCAGCCTTCCATGGGAAAGGGAGCCTAGATGAGATTATCTAGCACTCTGTCCAACTGCATCTTCAAAAGCTCCAGCAACGGGGACTCCGCCACATCCCTGGGGAGGTTGTGCTACTGACTGATTGTTCTCACTGTAAAAAAATTTTTCAAAGTACAGACGGAGTACAAAGTAGAGTGGGATGATCACATCTCTGTCTCTGTTAGTACTGCCCCTGCAGATGCAGCCCAGGATCTGATTTGCTGCAGCAGCACACTGCTGATGCATGGTCAACTTGTCATCCACGAAGACCCCCAGGCCCCTTTCAGTGATGATGCTCCCCAACCAATCCAATCCTGGCCTGTTCTGGGCTCTTTGGTTATCTTGTCCCAGGCGCAGGACCTTGCACTTGTTACTTCATCCAGTTCTTGCTCGCCTGCTCTCACAGCCTGCCCAAAGTGTCTTTGTAAGATGTCTCCCTGCTGATGTGCTCACCTCACCACCAGCTTTGTCACCAACAAACTTGGTGAGGCTGCTTCCAGTGCTGTCCTCCACATCATTTCTGAAGATGTTCCCTGAGGAACCCATTTGTGACAGATTGCTAGCCTGTGTAAAAACCACTGATCACCACTGAGTGTGGCCCATGACCTGAATTCCTGCCCATTGCACTGACCAGCTATCCTGTCTGTAGCTTGCCAGTTCATCTAGGAGAAGGCTGTGGGAAAAGCAACATGTGTGGATTTTCATACTTCTGGTAGATATAAACACAAGTGACTCCTTTCTGAAACACAAATACCCTTGTGATTTTGTTTTCAATTACAAGTGATGTTGTCTCACTTTTCAATTGCAGAAGAGCATCTCTGAGACACTGAACTTTAAAATTCATGAAATTTGATGATGGTTATTTATTTAGAATAATTTGTTGTTATCTCTTCTAAGTATGCAACTGCCTTCTTCTATACAAATAATTATAAACGGTCATATAGCTCTCACAAGCTAACTTTAAAAAGTTAATAAACCCTTTTCACTTCAAGCCACTGTAGTTCAACTGTCCAAACCCTTACATGCTGCCTCAAGCATTTTAGAAAGTTACCATGTCTCAAAAAAACTCTCACTATTAATGACAAAGAAAACAACTTATTCAGTTCCATGGAGAAATTATTTCTTTTCAAGTAACTTAAAAAAAGGTAGTGTTATTCCTACTCTGAAAGTTCCACCCAGAAAATACAGACTTTCCTTTTTATGGAAATTACAAAATCTGTCAGCTTCCTTTACAAGAACTGTTAAAAGGCAGCTTTGGCACGAGAAACAGGCATTTGATAGCTGCTGGCTTGCATCCAGTGTGAACTGGAAACCAGGTAACCAGGAACAACCAGAATCAGATCTCTTGGCAATAGATGGCCAATCATTTCTCCTTCCAAAGCCAGGTTTAGGGCGCTGCACGACAAGCACTGCTAACTTCTCTATGGGTAGAGGAAGAAGTCAGTAGAGAGCTTCTGGATCACCCCTTCACCAAAAACTCACCAGTCTTACAGCAGGAACAAAAGCTCCTGTGTTCAGTGCTGAAAGCTTTTATTTGAGCAATGACAGTGATGACCAGCTAGATACTAGGCTGTGCAAATTGTAGTGACTTCATAGCAGATAGATACTTGCATCTGCTACCTCTGCATCAGAGAAAAAGCTGTTGGCAAGGGGCAAGGCAGTTAGGTACAGTAGTCTTCTAGTCTGTCATTTTCAGATGGTACAGTGACCTCAGTCAAAAACTGTATCCAGCTCAATCACTTGTTTCAAGTTTTTACCATTCAAGTTTTAGCTTTCTGTAAAAGTTTCAAGCAACTTACTCTATTGCCTTGCTTATACAGCACCCCATTTAAAACAGCACACAGTTTTAAAGATGTACTTTATTACTCCGTAGTATAAACTCTTTCTTATCCAAGCCAGTTATTAAGTATAAATACCATCCATAAAAGGTCAAGAATTTCATGAGAAAACATTGTTTCTATCAGTTTGTCTTTCCAAAGGGTGGGATGAAGTAGTGAGATTATTCTAAAGGAAAAGAGCTGATGAGTAAGCTTTCTATTTATTCTCCAGCAAATCTTCCCACTAACATTCTATGAAGGGTGGAATAAAGCAACTAGCCCACCAGAGGTATGCACAGCACTAGCACAGTTCAAAATTCTGGCTGTTGGTCACCAAATGGTTTATGTGCAGTGGGTTATGGATACAGAGTGTCTGGTGGATTACAAGAGGGAGCCTAAGTGATGCTCAATGCACAACCTCCCTAGAAGTTATCAGCTGTTTGAAATGACAGCCTGAGTCAGGCTTCAGTTTTCACAGGTTTCAGTCTGTGAGTGGATGCCTGAGTTCCTCGAGATGCATTCACTCAGAGATTCCAATTGCCTTAAAACTTCCCACTGCTTGTCTAGTTAAAGAAGTCTTTGGATAGAATAACAGGAGTAATGTCCAAGTAATACAGTCCTTAAAAAAAAGCAGTAAACAATTAAACAAGCAAAAGAAAATGCCATTACTCTGAAAAAATCCCAAACCCATGAAATTTGAGACAGAATAATCAGAAATCTAGATCCATCCACCAGTCTGCTACAGAGGAAGAACTGAAGGATTTGGCCACTCTGAAAGGTATAAACCTTCAAATTCGTAAGTGTTACAAATCTGCTGAACAAAGAGACTAATTTATGAACATTATGACAATGTAATGAACAGGACAATATAAATGCACAAAACAATATAATACTAAGTTAACTCTATGAAATGTAAATAATTGAAACTGTAATTTCTAACTGCCATTACAAATCTGTAAGGACTGAGCTTCAACTACAGAGCATTTACGAAAATGTCCAGGTTTTTTTTTTTTATGGACCTGCAATAGTCAACTAAGAGAAAAGCAGTATTAAAAGAATGTAAGCATCTCACAAGCATAAGCTATGCATAAGGAATGGCAAAACAGAATTGGCCAAAAAATCACTACAATTATCTAAGTTTCCAAAATTTATAACCCTAAAATGCATGCAAAAAGCATAATAAAGATATCAGGAAGAAGGTAAAGCAAAAAACCAAGAACTTTGACTAGCAATTATGGCTGAAATCAACTGAGTGATCAAAGTCACTGAGATGAACTGTCAAAGAGAAACTACTAAATCCCCTTACTGCCGCTCATTATTTCAAAACTTTGATATCTGACTCAATCTCCAAAGAACTGAGAAACAATGCTCAACAAATCTTCATAACACGTGTACTTGCTAGGACAAAGTATTAACAGAAATCTCAGCTTCTTCTCAATACACCTGTCCTCATACAAACTCTTCTGGGGGACACTGTTTCAACCTAATATTAATAAGGTAAGCATTACATTTGCATGAGAATAGTTACAAAATGTCAAAATACGTGGAAAAAAGTACCTTTTGTGTAATCCACGACAGCCTCTAATGCTGCTATTCGGACATCCACGAAGTGCCCGTATTCCGCGTACGACTTGAAGAGAGCAGGATCACTTGGGACATGACCATTCTTCTGAAGCACTCGAATAGCTTTTAAACAGCTAGACAAGGTAGAAAGAGAAAATTTACATCAGGTTTATGGAATACCAGCCAAGAAAAATAAAATTACTTTCTTCCAAGTTGAGTACTGCAAATTTTCTGAATTATGTTATCCACGTTAACATGATCAACATGTTACGATTACTTTCACAGCATTGACAGATAGCTCTTATTACCTCTGAATTAGGCAGAAACACAAACAAAATTCTCCACCCTGTCAAATCCATTGTTCAGTTTCAGTAGAGCCATAATAACTCAGAGGAAACACATGACATTGTGTACTCTACAGTTATTGTTACAAGGCAAAACTTTCATAAATGCTCTTAAAGAGGCATGTCACGATCAACTTATGACTGTTATTAAAAGTCTACATTGACAGAAATTAATGCTGAAAAGTAAAGCAATCAAGACAAACCTGCATTATCATCTTTTGAAACTCAAAAGGAATTTGGCATATAAGATTAAGCCATACAAGCTAAAATCTCAAAAGCTAACTACAGAAAGGTACAAAAACCCAAGAAAAGCAGTGTCATTAAACCATACCTGACTGTAATAGTATGCCTGTAACTGGGAAGAAGCTTCTCCATATTTAGGAAACGAGTAATTTCCTCAAGAATAAGTCGTACATCAGGATTTAAGTTATCCAATGTTCGAACTTCGTTGTTCACACTGACTGCAGGAGTTACAGAGTTGGCAAGGGCATCAATCAGCTCAGCACGATAGTAGTTGTCTGAAAACTAGATAAAACCAGTATTTAACACAACCATATATATTCTTTCAAAGCTAAGAAATGCTAAGCCCTGTTACACAACAGATCTTAAAACCAAGACCATGGGAGAAACTGCATGAGAAAGCAAAACAGGAAAAAATTGGTTCTGAAAATCATACTATTAATCCAGCCAGCAACTTCAAAAGCTTCTGAACTGAACTAATGAGCTCACTGCTGCTTAAGTGAAGAAAACCTTGCTTCTTCATTCACCCCTCTTACCTGGGCTCATAGTCTCACCCCTTCCATTATGCTGGCTTATGCATCTGTTGGTTGTGTTAGTAAGCAGCAGAACACACAAAAATAAAATTTACAAAAAGCGGAAAGAAGCACTGGATTTGAATACCAGTTACTTTAAACAAACCCAACATCTGTCAGATCCAGTAGAAGATGTCAAACACATGCGGAAGGGACATGGAAAAGTGAGGCTGGACCTCTCCCTCAGTGGCAGGAAGATGTCAGCACACCTAACCACTTTCTGTGACTACTGATGCTTGCATTCTTGTGTTCAGCTCTCTGTCTCTCCACCCTCCATCATCCTTATTTCAGTAATAAGCAACAAGTGTCTTTTTACAGCATGTGTTCTACACACAAGAAAAAATGAGGGAAGTTTAAGACACATCAGACTGGTTCTATCTTAATTGTAAAGATCATGCTAAGCTCCTAGCTAGAGAGACAGAATTCTGTATCATCTCAGGATCTTAAAGGTCAACTAATTATCCTTCAGAAGTGGTCCGTGTGGGAAGAACTTGAGGTGACAGCATTTCCACCTCAGATGTTTCAGTTTAGTGATAGAACAATATTAACCTGTGGTTCACCTGTTATTTAACTAGATGAAGACAATCCAGTTCTGTGAGCTAGAACTGATACTTACAACACAGAATCCCAGAGTCCTGTATATTGTTAAAAAAAGATTATTTGCTTTCCTTGCTCTTTCAAATACTCTTCTCAAGGTGAAAAACCCATCAAAAAACAGTGCTTAACTTTGCATGCTACATTTTCTCCAAACACATGGGTTTTTGAATGAAAAAGAGTGAAGCAAGAAAAGTATGTGAGCAAATAAAGACAGGAAGGTCCTCAGTAAGTCAACAAGCACACAGAGCTTTGAAACACCCAATAAGTACCACCACAGAAATGTCAGCTACAGAACATTCTCTAACATTCACCACTTAGTTTAGTGCATCACCTTTTCATCAACTCTGAACCAGATATTTACAGTAGTGGCATCAAACATCATGGAATATATTAACTAAAATCTTTTCCAACAAAAAAAAAGAAGTAGATTAAAATAAGCACAGTCTTTACCTTATTCTTCCTGTTATCGTTATACTTGATCAAATCCAAAATAAACATTAAAACCTCCTTAGGACAAAGGTTATGAACATCTCTCAGAAGGGCCATGGCAACAGGCATAGTCTGTGTAATAAAATTAATACTAACATCATTCTTTACATTAGTGAAATGACAGTTACACTCTGAAAAGAGGTACATCCTGAAAATCAGCAATTAACAAATTTACAATAGCAAATGTCTGAAAAGATGTATTTAGATACTTTTTGAAAGTCAAACCATGTACCATATAATCTTCAGATCAAATAAACTATGTAGTTAGTGCTCAATAATTAGCAACAGTACAGACATTTGGAAAAAAAAAGTATACCCAAGAACAGACTGTCAAGTCAAGACACTATTAAAAAGGTATCAAATGAAAAACAATGAAATAGAGAAAATGATGATGGAATTTTGAGTGTTTTCATGTGAACACAATGTCTAAGCTTCCACTTCCACTGAGATGTATGGATCCAACAGGGTCAGTGAAGCCTGAAGAATTATTAGCCAGACAGGTGTTACTCTGATTAGATATTTATTTTAGAATGAGCTAAGCAGATCTCTAGGCTCCATTCAACACAGATTTAGGAATCTTACTCCAGATCTACAAACTTGGCACATGGGATTAAAAAGGAAGAAAAATGTAAGACTTAGTGGTAAAGAGTGAACAATGACAAAAAGAGCAGAAAAATACAAAAATAAAGTCCAAGAATGACATGAAGGATGAAGCAGTTTCGGATAAAGTAAAAAACTCAAAATTTGGGTCTCTTATATAATCAGTAATATGAAATCTATGAAATAAACACTCAATCACTCAGTAAAGTGAATCTTGAGAGAAAAACATTGTAATTAGTTTTGTAATCCAATGAACAACCAAAAACTATAGTTTACAGTAAAAAAACTTGTGCTAACACCAAAATAAGCAGCGGCAATACGTGATGTTGACAACAGAAAGAAGATGGCAAGAAGGATTATGCAATGTCTTGAACTAAAGAGCCCACCAATTTAAGAGTTATAAGATTTTACTTGCAGTAAAATTGCAGCAAAATTTATTGCTATTAAAGACTAAAGGCAGTTGCTGAATTCACCTAAAAGATAAAATCTTCCATACAGTGCTATTTAAGAATGAGCTCACAAATAATTGCAATTATTATTATATGACTTCCATTCTCCTGAAGAAACTGCTAATTTAACTCCAGCTACTCAGAAAAAATTGCTAAAAATTTAACTGAATTTTTACTAAGAAGGAACAAACAGAAGCCATATGAGAAAGAATTAGTTACTCTGATTTTTATTAAAGACTAAATCAGGATTGTACTATCCATGTTCCTGTAATAGTCAATTGTAAGAACATTTTTGTATTTTGACAATTCTCTTCAAACATTCATTGAGAAAAATAAATTTTACCTTCTGAAGAAAGTAGCTTTGAAAGTTCATGAAGTTGTTGGTCTTCACAATGTTTGGACAAGTCTTACAACAAAACATTCGGGTAAAGAGTGACTTCATGGCTGGTGGTCCTGTCCATGTACTTACCATGGAATTTGCAATCTGAATAGGTAGGGGGGAAGGGAGATTGTATTAACATGACCACTGCAAGTTTAGTTTGACTGTGGAAAAATACATGTTTCCCATAATGTAAAAGGATAATTGCCAAGAACATTCTCTCCTTTAAACAGATACTTACTTTAAGAGTGTATTATCTTATATTAGCTAAGTTTTCACTGTCATTTCTAATATATCTTCTCTACATTAAAGGTAAGTTTTATGAAAATGGTTCCATTTGGAAGACATCTGCAACTAACTATCCTTCCATGATAAACTTCTGTTCTTAATTATTTTCTCTTTGATATATTTTAGATGAAAATTCTGTGTTTACTAAGCCAAGTTCTCTGACTCTACAGAAGCCAGTGATGGAAGGGGATTTTGCAATACTAACTTCCCAAATTTACCCTGCCAGTAACCTCAGCCTAGACTTTAAAATAGGCCTCAGCCACCCTAAGAATAAAAGACCACCCCTAAAGTTAAAGGCAAGACAGTTCCCTCTAACTTTAATTGTAATCTACTAAAAGGACTGTGTACTAAGAACTATTTATTGCTATAGTCTGCTTTGGTGTAAGGTAGTTAAGGTTCCACAAAGACAAAAATGCTTTTTGTGCCTTCCCAGCACCCTGAATTTCATACAAGAACACCTGTGCCTGCTGATGGCTATCTGTCTTATGTGTGTGTGCACAAATGGGAACAATGCACCCTACAATGTAGCAGCAATTTCCATTGTTACAGACACACCACAAACTAAGGAACAATCTGTTTTCACAAGAAAAAAATGAATTTGATGATTTCCTCCTAAATTATTTAGCTTGTTTCAGAGGCTACTACATATTCAGTAAGTGAAGGAAAAACAAGAGGCTATCTGAATATGGACTTCACCATTGCTTTTGTGGAAGCTTACTGCTTTATTACTGAAAACCATTTTCCCATTAAGCCAGGCTTCAAAGGAAAGTCAGAGAGGGAAAATACTGCAGTCAGGCTTGATCTTCCCTTTGCAATAACTGAAGTGTTTGAACTAAATATGCAGGTACAGCTTTTTCTGAAAGCTACGACCATTCCTGCAGAGGAAGATTAATCCCAAAGACTGCTTAGAAACCATGATAAAGAACTTAAAACTAAAAATATGAAATTTATGTAGCAGTGTCTAAAAAAACCCAATCCCCAAAATATCAACTTTACTATGTTGACAAGATATTAACTATTCCATTAATATCAGGGTGTACATTTTAAAATATTAACTTATTTTAAGCATTTCATTTCACAAAGTCTGTAGATCAACAACTATTTTCAAGTAAAATCAATAATAGTTAAACCATCATATTTTCAGTATTTTTTAGGTCTTATCATGTGTTCTGACTCATTTGAATTTCTCTTTACTGACAGAAACTGAATTTTCTACTTATTCTACTGAGACATTGCACCCTCTGAACTAAATGTATCTGCACACTGCCCACACAGTAACACAAATGGCCTGTCCTGCATTATTTCTACTTTAAAAGGCAGGAGGTACAATCCATTTCTGCATCATTCAATTCACTACAGCATAAAAAAGTAGACTAAGGTGTAACTCTTATGCACACCTATGAAACTCCTCAACTTTTGGGAGGGAAAAGTTTGTGATGGTACTGCTCCTATTTTGGAATTTATAGTACATCACCTACACTGCAATAGATCCAAACTGGGAAATCAGCCTGTGTCACTCAGGAATTAAGACTGTGACATAATTTTCTCCTTTCTCTGTATTTGTTATTTGTCCTGAAGGACTCAGTACAGTGTGACTGCACACACATTCACACGTATCTCTTAATTTCTTTATCAATGAGGATTTAATATGTCACCTGGATAACTTCACAGCTGAGAGACTGAAGTCCTATTTTACAATAACGTACACCAAGAAAGTGTAGTAAATTCAGTTTGATAATTGCATTGTCACATATTGTTTCTGTGTATCAACATGAGTACACCAAGAACATTTGACAACAGTAACTGCAACCCAAATAGAAACTGCAAATCAACAAAAAAGAACCCTCTTCCTGAATAACCACAAGTGACTTGGCTTTTTTCAATAAAGAATACAAATTCTGAATATTTACAAGCTGAGAAAATTAAACTCAATGACAATAGGAAGTTACTGATGTCCTGATGCTAGAATCAGTAATAGGATGTATTACACTTTCCTTCCAGGTAACTTACACAAACATATATCTACAACTCTCCATGCTCCTTCACCTTGATTTAATGTTACAGCCATACTTTTTGCTTGCATTATTATCTTCTTTTCTGTAAGTCAACCACTTTATCCACAGACCCAAGGGTTTCCATACAATTACAACTGAACAAAACCGGTAATGATTATCTGCAGCCCAATTGCCTAAGAAGTTAAAGACAGAAAAAACTATTGCATTTAAATGTTGCAACAACTGTTCTTTTCATATTTACCTGTGGAATATACACTATTAGATATTCCAAATGAATTCATTATGAAAAGCTCACTGTTTTAAGTCAGATACTGGCAGCACATACACTGGCAGTTTTACATCAGTGTTTCACAGTATTAAAATATTTTGTCAAAACCACCTGGATTTTGATTTTCAAAATATGGCCAAAGGTTTTATTCCTATATGGGAACTGAATTATTCCCAGCAGATACAGAGCAGAAAGCAAGCTGTATGCCAATAATTTGAACTGTACAAATTGTCAACCAATATGTCTTCATGTCCATAAAAGTATGTCACCAACATGCCCATTTTTAGAAATTCTAGTTCTTCTGTGTTTCCACCCAGTTGCTGTAAAATCAGGGGTTTACTAATTTTTATTCTTAATGCTGATTTTATGTCTAAGAAAAAAGAAGATCTGCCCTTTTCAAGGCAATTATTTGGTTTTTTATTATTTAATTGTAGCCCAGCTTGATGTTTCTGTTGTGACCCTGTTCAATCTGAAACAATATAGAGTAGCAATCTGAACTCCAATTAGACAAAGATGAATTTCAACACTTCAGGTTTCTCAACAGACTGGCCAAGGAACTTCCCAGTAAAATAATAAAAAATACACTTTGGTTCGGAAAAAAAATTGAACAAAAGTCTTTTATTTCTGCCACTTAATGAAATCTGGAAAAATCCCTTGTGGTTTTAATGTCTGACATCTCAATTTTGACAATTATGAAAGCCTTCTGTAGTCTCCATTTACAGACTAAAATAATACAACTTTCCTTTCAAATCAGTCATGTTAAAAATACTTGGCAAATACATTTAACAGGCTAAATATCAAGCCTGTTTAAGAAGTTTAAGAACAGTGATGAGCTGTGACCCATTTTCACCTATTTACAAATCTAGTGGATTTCTTCCCTTCCTCCCATCCACAAAAGCTCACCTTTGCAAGGCAGAAGCAGGCCAGCATTCTCACCCGGTAGAAACACTGTTCCTGTTCCAGGATATCAGTCAGTGCAAGCCGTGATGCTGGAGTAGGGAACTTTTCCAATGCCAGAATGGCTTCTTCTTGTGCAACCACATCTCTCTCATATCGCAGCTGATACTGCCACATGAAATCAGACTGCTCAAATTCCACCTTCCTCAGTACCGACATATCGGGATCTATTCTTATCCAGAGCAAGGGGGAATCAGCACTAAGACAGACATGAAAAATATTAATAGCTTACAAAATTTCAACACTAGAAATTCTAAAGATGTTCTAACTTGTTATGAGTTATTTGTGAAGTATTTAAATTCAAAGAACCATAACAAAATATAGGTTAGAAGGATCTTTTGAAAGTTTCCTGGTCCAGTCTCCTGCTTCTAGGATGGCAATTCTTTAGCCTCCCAGGGTAATCTGTCCGAACCTCTAATACATCCAAGTGAACATAGTGTTTTAGTATTTTTAACTTGTTTATGGTAATCCAGTGTATTATCTCAGTATATTTAATTCTACTTCCTCAGATGCTACAATTTTCCTAACTGAGAAGCGCTTTATCACCTTCTAAAGGTTAAGATTACAAAAAAAAAAAAAATCCAAGAAAGAAAATCTGGTGGCAAATACACTTTTTTTTTAATCAATAGATGCGAAACTCCTTTACAGCCACTCACATGCTATGACGCTGAAAGTTGACAAGGGTAACCACATAAATGATGATACAAGTGAACGTATCAACAGACAGGATTAAAGTTGTCCTACAGATAAAACGACTCAATTGTATTCCACCCATACAAGAACTTCACATTTCAGTATTCACATACTGGACTGCAGGACTGCAGAAGTAATTTATGGGAGCAACAAGCACAAATTATGCAATACATTCTCTTACTCTTTTTTCCACATAAAAATCACAACACCAAAATACTAACACGGCATTAGGAGAGAGTTTGGAATGATGAAAAGAGCATCATTATAAACATTATGTGTATTTCTGTATATGTTTGTAGAAAATTCAGAATCTAAAAAAATCGAGAACCATCAAGAGAGACAGAGAAAGTGTATACATAAGATTTAGAAAATAGAATACAATGTGTATTATCATATATGCTTGGAGCAGAGGAGTCCAAACTGGACAACAGAACGACCGTATCACATATTAGGTTATCAGATAAACTGCAAGTGTCTTCCATAAAATCCTATACCAGTTCAAAGGTCATTCTAAGATCACTGAAGTTTCAGGTCAGGGTAATGCAACAGGGACCTCAGTGTAACTGATCAAAAATACTCACAAATAGTTAGGGTAATTATCCTTCAATACAATTAAAACTATTAGTATGTCAACTGTCATATAGAAATGACAGCAATAACTTGCTCAATGTAAATACATGTTGTAAAACTTTTTCTCAACATATATTAGTTGAGGTTAAATTTATGAGAATCTGCAACACTTTTAAGGTGACAAGCAATCTATCCTTCTTCAAAGAGACATCACTGACATTCAAGAGCAGATTATTTATTTCCCTCAGCCAGAAAACAAGGTGCCAGCACCTTCATTATTTCTGAAGGCACTATTGGCCCTAAGTCAGGGAGGGTAAGGTGAGTATTTACATTGAGCAACAATTTGCTTCCAAAGAGCTTAACAGTTCCAACTGAAATTAATGCCAGTGCGGATTTCGGTGTGAAGCACTTCATCATTATTTTTAATCTAGAATAATTCTTTTGTAATTACAGATTTCAGGAATTGTCTGTATTAGCAGCAGTTAAATGGTCTTCATCTAGATCCAACAAAAATTGCTCTCACTTTGTTTCAAACAAATTCTTTTTTACATTTTACCTATAAAGTCAGCTGAAAGGTATCACTGGAAATGGGTTAGTAAAGTAATTTATTGTATCATCTTACCATGCCCAAGATTTTTTATAAACTCTGATAATGTTGGTTATACTTTTTAGACTTCACCAGCATTTCTCCAGCTACAGCAGAAAAGTCTCAAAGAAATGTGGGATAGTCTTGAAAGTTGTCAGTCACATAATGAAGTACAACATTATTATCCAATCCTTCAAAATCGCATGGTTTAGACATGAGGAACATGGTTCACACTCACACTGAGAAACTCCAACAAGCCAACTTACTCCATAGCAGAAAGGTCCATATCCACCTCTTCTCCATTCATCAGTGGAATCTTTTTCTTCTTATTTCTATTAAAAGAGAAAATAGAAAGAAAAAAAAAGTATTACTTGTCAGACTGACAAACATATTTTAATAAATGGAGTTTAAGACTGCAAAAGTACTCTGTGTATTTCACCACACAAAAACATAATGCTCTCTCCAGCAAAAAATATTCACAAATTTGAGCTATGCATCCATTTCTACAATTTTTACTCCCACCATTTTCACAATTACACATAAATATAGAACTTTGAGAAGTAGAATTCGAAGTAATTATTAAAATGTATTAGAAAACTGAGAGAATCTATGTGGGAAGTATGTCACTTTTCTTGTTCCTTAGATTTACCAAACAGGCCCAGCACTCTCTTCACTTGAGGCGCACCTCTGGCCTATATCTTTCTTCCCTCTAATTTTCTTCCCTCCAATTCAAAGGCATTTTGAATAATTTGATTAATTTGAGTCTTCATTCAACTCATTCTACATAACTTAGGTCTTTATAAAACTTCTACAAAATTACTTATAATTAAGAACTGTGTAAGGTTTCTTGCTGTTCCCAAACAGTAAGAAATTCCCCACTTATATCACAGAGAAATCTTATTCAGTAAGATTAAGAAAAAGCATATATTTGTCATCAACTGCTCTATATGTTTTCATACATCCATAGCAAAAATACCTGCAGTTAGTGTTTTAGTTCTTACCTTCTGCTTTTGGAATGGCAAGGAATATCATGTTTAAGACTGTTCTCTTCAATCTGCAATGTGTGGTTGAATGAGCCATCAAGTTCTTGCACTGTCACTTTAAGAGGACCCTTCAAGTTCACAAGACTGCGTTATTAACATTAAACTTATGCTTATGAATGCATACATCATTCTTTACGTGTAGGTAAAATATGGAAAATGGACCTTACCACGTATTTCTGAGTCCCAGGAGATGTGTAATCTTGTTTTATTTCCAATTCCAATACATTCCGTTTTCTATTAAATGCAAAGCTACCATAAAATTTTACCACTCCACTCTGATCCCTAGTAAGCAGTATAGGAATTCTAGTGCACAATGCAGTAGTTACAAAAAACCATAATTCTCAATTCTTAACACTTGCTTTGCCCTTCTTTATTCCTAGAATTTCCCATTCCAAGAAAACCTGGAATTGAAAACACTCATGTTCATTCACAAAATTCTGGGGTTTTACATTCCTTTAATTTTTTTTCTTTAAACAGTTCTTTAATGTTCAATCATAACTGTTATGGAGAAGAACTGAAGTGCAGTGAAAACTACCTAGTATGGAGAAATTAATTATGAAAAACTATTCTGGACTCCACCACATCCAATGTCCTTGGCATGGTCTCAAAAAAGTAATTGAGTAAGACTTCAGTAATTTCAATATGGTTTGTTTTACTATATATTTTAGTTGAATAAAGCTAAAGGTAAAATATAGACATTAGTTTCTCTTTTCTACCTGCACTACATTTGAAAAACTACAATAAAATAATTGAGTTAAACTGGGTCATGTGAGCATTCACATGTGTGTGTATATGAGTTCACATATACATAAGAGTATACAATATGAATGACAAAAAGTAACCATCTCACTCTAAATTTTTGCCCAGGCAATGATTTCTTCAAGACAACTTTTCCTGTAAATAATTTCATCATTCATTTCTGTATGACAGACATTACTACACTTTACTTAAACAAAACCACAAAATTGAAGCATTCTAGTCTAATGCACACTCTCATAAGTCTCTGACGATATGAGATAAAAGCAAGGGAGGAAAATCTGTTCTTTCATGTCCCAACACTTAAGGGAGGACTTCCATATTCAAAGACACTTCTTATTGTACACAGGTCATTAACTTTTCTCCCAAAATATGGCTATTTGGCTAAATACCTCAGACTGGCTCTGTTCATGAAGGCTGCCTTCATGTAGCTCTGTGACTTCGACATCAGGCACAGTTTAAGACATTTTCAGTGGTTTCTCCAGCACAAGGTTTAAACTGAGTATCAACACAGCCCTTGCTAACGGCATAAGACAGCGCTAGTTATTAGCAGTAAGATCTCCTCCCAAACAACATAAAGACCTGTTGTGACCTTAAAAGGTGGAAAATCTACTGTCACAGGAATAGCAGTGTTTGAAGTACGGTAGGGAGGTTGCAATCATAGGATTAAATGCAGGTTACGGTTAACAGGAACAGCCTTGGGGCCACAGCACGGAGAAGGTGAAAAATCTCCAACTCTGAGAGTTACAATTCTTTCTTCCTTACCGTACAGATGTAGTTGAGATTCACCCAGCTCAGACAGTAATGATAACATTTAAGGGTAGCTGCAGTGTGAATGTATATAGAACTATTTTGGAAATAGAACTATTTTTCTCAAGTACTTGGCACAGCAAAATATGGAAATTATCATAATGTGTATTTATACTTTATGAAAACTTTTGATGCAAATAAAATACTAACCTCTCAAATTACTCTATAAATTATACAGTGCTTTTTATTTAAGATATTGAGATGCATGAATGTCACTAAGTCAGCTCAAATTAAATACCTACTTTTGTTGCCTCTTACAACAGTAAGGTATGTTTTTGCTGTAGTCACGTACAATTCTAGCCTGGAGTCACAATAAATAAAATTAACAATTAAACCTGTTAAATGGAGCAATTTCAAATTTCCCCAAACATATCAATTCAAAATAAGAAACCCTCTTTCTTGACCAATATAACTGAAATTAGAAGAATCAACACACAGAGGTTTATTTTACCTGAAACTGTAGTATTAACACAAGCTACCAAGTTATTAAAGTATATTGTAAACTAATAGTCTGTGCTCTAGGTTACTAATTTCATGGTGATTTACTGGAAATCACATATTAAAATGCACCAGACTATAGCATTTTCCATGTCCAACTTCAGCATATTTCTATGGGCAGTGTCCTCTGGAATCCTTTTAGTATAATTTGGCCTTAAATTCCAGGAGAGTTCATGTGCTTCTTTCAAAGGAAAACTTAAAATAATGAAATCCCTTCTAGCACAGAACATGCAAAAAAGCCAGCATAGCTCAAAGGACTATGAAAAGATTGTGAACCTGTGGCTCACATATACATCTAATTCACAGAATAAAGTACTTAACTGTTTTATGCAAAGATATTTCACACCCTTCTTCACATTCCTTTAATAGTGCCAATTAAAAAACAAATTCATTCTCCATATTAACAATCCAAACCAAGAATAAAAAGGATACACCCACTGCTTTATTAAAGGTTGGATGTCTTTGCCTGAGACATTTGAGATCGATTTCAAAAACCCAGATGTGGAAACCAACATCTGACTCCACATGTGTGACTGGAACTTCTGAGATGAAGCAGTACTGGCCAGACTCAATAACTTGTTGAAAACCTAAAATGATAAAAAGTTATTACTTTCCCTAAATACTTATATATAAAAAAAGCATTTCTATTTAGTTTCAGTTGAATTGCAACTAAAGGCCAATAAACTCATTCGCTGATAACAGGCTTTTAAAAAAGTTTAAAAAAAAAAAAAAGGTATTACAGGAAATTATTTGCTTGACCATATCAGAAATTGTGATTTGCAGTCCAAATGTATCTTCCTCAAAGTTACACATACATAAGCATATACAAAATCTATTAAAAGATCATCAACTTTCAAAAACTATCTACAGTAAGAGATCACTGATTAGATCTCCTTTCCCAGAAATTAAACATTCATCAGATTTTTTCCACCTGAAACTGAAACTTTTTCCACCTATTATCAACCTGAAACTACCCATTACTAGCTCTAGCACAATAACATATATTCCTTAAAAATTACCCCAAACCAAGGAAAAAAACCCCAACCCCTCAAAGAACCTGAAGCTGATATGAAAATATCACTCAGTTTCTGAGTGTTTATTTGTAGCACCCTATTCTTTCTAAAATATGTCACAAAAGACATGTAGTAAAGAAGAGGAACTACAGTTCTGCAGAAGTATTTTGGAATAAAATTACAGTCTTCTAATCAACTGCTTCTAATATACGCATCTATGTTTCATCTAGCACTGAAAACTTTATATAAGGGAGAACGCTGAAGCTGGATTCTCACTACTTTCATTATTTATCATCTCATTAGATTAGCTCAAAGCACCAGTTAAGGACAGTATAACAGACTCTCAGTGTTAACAACCAATCAAAATAACCCAAACCAATGAAATACCTTAAGATTAAAGAGAATATGCAGTACATAAAAAGTATTGTAAGTTATGCATAAGAATAATAGCTAACCTTATCCTAACCCAAATGACCTACATTTAATGTTTGCTCAATCCTGCTAAAACTGAAACTACAAATGAAATCCTGTCATGACCTGTTCTGTTCTTCTCTGAACTCCATTTAATGAACAGAAAGAACTGAAGACAAAGAGTTTTCTATATTCCACATAATCATTTAAATACCTACCTGTAACATGAACTCCATGCTAATTCTGTTCTCAATCAGTCTCATAACAAGATGTGCTTTACACTGGAACATAGTGTAATATTCCCAGGACAGTGTATGAGGGTGTTTGATAGAAAAATGTAGATGTGATGCAGGGCTGAAAAAAAAAATTAAAGAAATCAAAAAAAGCTTTTTATTTTGCATTTTATTGAATGAAACTTAAAATGTACCCCAGCAACCAAGCTCAGAGCTTAAAACAACCATTCATGTGTACAAAGGTGACAAGGGTGTGTGTACCTGGCATCCAGCAAGTTCTGTACAGAGACTAATGGCACATGACACTGGCTGTGTGGGGCTGTAGAGACAGTGGTAGCACCACGAAACTGAGCAAGGAATCTGTCATTGAATCTGGAAATTACCAATGAATCAGCATTCTTCCTGCTCCCCTTCCATTTAAGAGTGACTGTATATTGCAAATATTTTGGATTTAAATAAATAATCATTGCAATTCAAGAGGAGTTTTACAATTCACAGAATATTTTCATGTGATGGACCAAAGGAATTGCTTTCTTTTTATTTTAGTCAGCAACTTTATCTTTCAGTACTTTTGCAAACTTGATATCTTCTAAATCAGATAACATGCCAAAGAAGACTACGCAGGTAATACTTAATCCTTGAGAAAAATAAGACTTTTCTGCTTCCTTTTAAGGAGACTATTCCTCTTACTTGAGAAGCAGAAGTTATTAATAGTCTGACTTAATTTTGTCGACGAACCAAGTTTGTGGCAACTGTATGTTGTTTTGTTAGTTCTTTTATGTCACACGACATTTGAGTTTTCCATGAATAAATAACAAACATCTCAAGAAACTGGACTCATAACCATGTCAGGCCAACTTCTTAAGAACTGGAAGTCCAGACTTACTTTATGCTGGTTGCTGGTGAATCAGAAACTGGCTATTGCAACATTGAAATGCCAGCTACTTTAAATTTCTGGGATGGATCCTTCTCCTGTGATTTTCACTTATAAATAAGCTAACTAAAACATTTCCAGACAAACTACACATCAAGATTGTCCAAAGACTTAAGAGGACACTGCAATATATAATGAAATCATTTCCAAATTGTAATAATCAAAGGTAAGTGCTATAAGCCTTATCTTTTATGCCAGCTACCTCACAAAGAGAATGCTCTTCCAAGACCTTCAAAGACCTATTAAACAACTATAACTTGAACCAGTCTTTCCATGCTGTTGAAAGAGGTTTGCCAGCAAGGGTTCAGGCAGGACAGTACCCGCACTTAACTCCTTATCTGCAGCTCCTAAGATTTCAGGAGATGGCAAAAGCCAAGGTACCTGCAATACCTTAATAAGTTTTCCATCCTTCCATTTACTGGGACACTCCCTTTACTTTGCTCAAGAGTATCTGTTTAAACATCTTAAGATGATACAAAAAGAAAAGCATTTCTAAATTTCAGCAAGTACTACCCTTCTTGGTACAGTAATTCTGTGAAAAAGAAGTATGTAGGTCAGCTTCTTGCTGTGTCTAATTGATAGGCAATTGCTGAAGCTCCCCTTATCAAAATTCTCCTGTTATTTTGGATACTTTTCTATTCTGAGGTAGGGAAGGGTTAGCAACCATGAAAGAATTGAAATTCAAGGAGGAAACTGAGGTTGTGGCTCAGACATTATATAATAATTTGGTCTCAGTATAAAAACTATTTATCCAGCTTCAAATTATACAGTTGATTGACTTCTGTAAAATTCTTTTCTTGCAAATTACAACTGAGCCAGGACCCACATTCTTGGCCTTCTTAAATTTACTAAGTGTTGATTGATTTTCGTACTGGTTACATTATTTAACTGCAAAACAAACTGAGACAAGTCTGCATTTGACAGTTACATTTTGTAGTTCATTCAATATGAATACATTTCTTCAGATTATATTTTTCTTCAATCATTATAATTCTACAGCTTTTAATGAACTGGCACCAAAAGATAATTAAAATTAACATATGGACCTAGAACCTTTGTTGAAGTAGAAAGTGAACCAGCTTTTCCATGGAAATTTATAATGCTCATGCTCTTGAACACAGTCCAGCCATTCAATGCAAGCCTGGTTAGTAAGCTTCTTCCATACAAAATATATCTACATAAATTTCTACAAGTTTCTAATTTTTACAGTAGGGTGGTACCAGTACAATCAAAGGCTGATGAGAACCAAAGTCTGAGAGAGGAGAACACAAAGTGAAAAGGTTACACACAAAGCTTTGTTCTGAAGATTTCATCCATATAGCAGTTAATTTCTTTCCTTCATTTGCCAAGGTCTGGGATTTTGTCTTTTAGAATAAGCACTGTGGAGTGCAGTCTTTGTGCTACACCAGACATTAACAGGAAGAATCTGTGAGACCTGTGTTTTGTTCACAAATTAATTAATGTGTCAGAAAGCTGTTTGGTTTTTTTCCCTAGATGATTTATTATGATATTTTGCTTCTAATTTAGCTGAAAAATGGGATCATTAATTAACACAAATTTTCTTCATATTATTAATTGAAACTGCTGTGCTGCAAATATGTTTAGCAGGAAAATGGTATCATAACAAGCAGAACAAAGAAATAAAATGCATAGAATATATTGGAGAAAAATGTTCTAGATACCATTATGAAAATACTTTTCCTAAATACAAATCATCTCCCAGAGTCAGGAACATATACATAATTTACATACAAGGGAAGTCTTCAATCTACAAAGAACAGCAAGTTGTATTTTATATTTAAGCGATGGTGTGGTTATTACTAACAAGCTGTAATACAATGAAGCAGTAAAATAACTGCAGAAACAGTTTCCAAAAATACATCATAGAGAGGAAACACAGCTTTAAGAGCATTAGGAAAAGATTTTGTCAATTACTTGCATTGAATTCTAGAATAAATACAATGAAACTAATAAAATTAACAGTTACAAAGAAATTTTGATTTTAGTGAATTTCCTTTTTTAAACATGTGTCCCTTTTCTGTAGTTTCATCTGATCTTATTACTGTGAATTTAGTGATTTTCATAATTCATTCAGCTCTAAATCCAGAGCTTTAACTGTAAATTAATAAAATCTGGATTTGCACACAATCAAATGCAGAAGAACCACTGTTATAGGCAATTTTGGTCGTATTTTCATAATACAGGGGCTTCTGCTGCAGTAGTGACAAGAACTTGACATAGTAGTCAATCTGCACAGGCTCAACCTCACAGTTTTGCACATGCTGCTCACATGTTCCCAAAAAGTAACTCCTTGTGAGGCTGTGTCATAACTAGATCAATTTATGAAACAAAAGAAAAACCCAGCAAAAACTTGTCACTGAAACCCAGATCAACTTACTGACCTGACATGTAGCAATATTTTTCTACCTCCAGTGGTTAGGACTACTCAGTGGGTAGTACTGGAGTATTACAAGAGAGGGAAGGGGAATCATTCCAAATCAGACAAACTGAAGCTACAGTTAAAGGGAAAATAAAAACTCAGCCAGTTCACGTTGGTAACTAATAGTACTTCACAGGTGACTGATCTAATACTTCTTTATCCCCAGTATACTTAAGAAATCTCAGTTGGAAAGTAGAAAGAAAAAAAAGCAAAGAAATAGAAAGCTAGTGATATTGTAAAAAAGCCTGCAAATTACCAACCACTCCAGAAATAGCTCACATCAAAATTCTGGCTCCATATTCTCTCTTATCCTCTTACTAAAAAGCAGTTTCATAACAGCATTAAAAACATTCATTATACTTAATTTCCTCTGAGATTTGAATTGAAAGAAAACTAAACCAATAGGTATTACAATATACTCAAAATGTACTTTATGAGACTGGTAATACATGCCTTGGGCAGCTTGAGATCTTCAGCCTTTCGCTTGTGCTACACAACACACCCAAGGCATATATTAATGGCCCCATAAAAACATACCCTGTAATGACTTGCAGCTAAAATAAACATACTTGTCTTTCTCTTTTCCTCCTCCGAATATTGGATGCAGTAAAACTCCACCAGTCTTCAGTTCATATGCCACTATTTGATCTAACTCCTAAGAAGAACAACATACATAAGTAAGGATAATTTTGAAGCACAGGGTAATTATTTAAAGAAGACAGGAAAGCTTTCGATATTGTTCAAGCTATACCTCCTAATTAAGCTTGTTTACAAAGGGAGAAATATTTTAAAATCAGGGATGGTCCTCAAATGACAAACAATAACAAACCAGTAGAAATTAGCAGTTTATACTTGTTCTGGGGCTGGACGGGGGTTAACTCCCAACAATACTGAACTACATTATAACTAAAGAGTATTATTACTCAATAAGTAAGTTGTCTTTGAGTAAAAGAAACAAATGTGGTCAGCATTTCATGCAATGGAAAACAACTACAGACACACACATACAAATATGTATTACTAAATAAATAAATGTTTATGTCTAGCCCAAGCTCTGCACTGAGTCTGAATTTGTGTGATGCTGTGCCCATGGTAACATGCACACTTTAAGGCAGGATGTTTGTAAGGGCTTACTGTCACCCAAAAGTCAACATGAATCAAATTGTGTCAGCTTAAGCACAGGAAATGTAAACTGATGCCTGTCTGCAACCCAATGTTAAAGAATTTAAAAATGTTTATAGGTATTGAGATTTATTGATACATATCAACTTACACATTTTCATATATTGGTAGGACATTAGAAGAAGGGCAGAACTGGAGGCTGTGACAGTAGCACCTCTCAGCTCTATGTGGGCACCTATAGCAACTCATGGGGAACAACATCAGCAACTTGTGCTGCACACAGCAGTGAATCTTACAACAGACCTTCATCCAGGTCTCCTGCTCTCTGTAGTACCCACACCTTTAGCATGGACAGCACATGACTGGTGAGCGGAATGAGCATTAGGCAGAGAAGGACACAGTACTGGGCCCCCACGTGAGTAAGGGATGTAAATGGAGCAAGTGGGGTTAGGATTTACTTTTTGGAATAGGAAGAGTAAGGGATTGTCCTAAGAGAAAGAAGATACACATCTTTCCGTGAATAAATGTTACTGGCAAAGAATGAGAAGTCAGTGCTGCTGTTATTAGAAAGTACCTGTCTCAGAGTGTTACATTTGGAAATATAAACTATACACAGAAATTTATTTTCCAAGAAAAGAAATCACTTCAAACAGGGATTTTTTCACTGTTTCATTACTTCATTTAGTACTTCAATGATACTAAACGATACCTGAATCACCACTGATCCTAGCTAAGACTGGAGACTTTCTGAGCTATATGGATAGCCATCACAAATACATATCCTTATGAAACCTATATTCTATTCTAAGCAGAATATAGAATATAAAAGTAACATCTCTTTTGACTCTTTTTTTTTTTTTGATGCAGAAGGCCAAATGAAAAGAGGAAAATTAATTGCACAGAGAGACAATGACAATTATTACTCATATGGCAGTCACAAAAATCTATTTTGGTTTGTATGTTCTTCCTTTCAGAAAGTGGTTAAAAATATTTTAGCTCTAAGTTTTATCACTACTAGAAAGGTCTTTAGATTGCAGTGCAAAGCTGTTCTATTTTCTGGTTTTATAATGTATCTTCTTTGATGCAAAATGTCTGAAAGGTACAGAAAATGCTATGATGTTACCTGTTTAATCCAGTGGCGATATTCATTAACACCAAAGGTTTTTTTCATCCAAAGGCCATAAATGTAACCAGAGATTCCCTTTAGCACCCATTCATCTGACCTGTAATAAGAAAGAAACATGAATTATATCACTTCAGAAGATGTTTTGTAAGGAATGGTATTTTTGACCAGCTCAAAAATAGCCACAAATTTCAAGAGGTTGTGTAACTTCTCTAAGTCAACAGAACTCTGATGAGCTGTGAACCAATTTATGGAACTTGGCACCTGGACGGAACCAATGAAACTGAAAAGTCAGTGAAAACTGAACTTTTACCACAGAAATACAGATTAAAATATAAAACCAAACTATTTTAGTTGAAACAGTAATAATAAAGCGGTGGAAATAGACCCTGAAGTTAAAGCAATTGCTAATGTATATGACCTTAATTTCTTGATAAACATCTCAATGCAGTGCAGAAGACTTGAACAGAAAGTAGACAGAATACTTATCTCACAATTTGGTGGACACTGTTTTAAATACATCATCTGTGAGTTATGTTCTCAGAGAGAAAAAATGGACAAAAACTACAACATGATCATGAACTAGAATCTTAAACAGAAGAATGACATTGTACACAGGGCACAATGAAGTAAACAGAACAAGAACATAAGAAAATGGAGTCATTATGAAGGATGCAAAAAACTGCCTTCACCACAGAAGGCAGCTAGAAAAAAAGAAGAGAGCAAATGAAATTACGACAGTACAAATATAAATTTAAGAACATGCTGATGTCCCTTTTTTTAAAGACAAGGATACCCTGGGACATAGACTTTTGCCAAGAAAAAAAGTAATGGGCTACTTGCCCCCAATAGATAAAATGTATGCAAAAGGATTTAGAATAAATACTGAAATGTAGGAGCCAGTTGCGGAGATTTTCTGAGACATGGAGTTATAGCCACCTTAGCAGGTATTATCCCATTTGACACTAATTTCCAGATTTCCCTGCTTGAATAACTTCTTAATTTATTAGTTCTGTGCTCTACAAGTACTTTGCATCCAGGTTATGCTTTGTCATCCAAAATATCTAACAGAAATTGACTGTTGGTGCAGAAGAGTTTCCCTTCTAAAATTTTCAGGTGTCAAAGTACACTACAACATTCAGGAAGATATATTCAATCTATACAATCTTTGAAACTTTTATTTCTCACATTCTCCTTTCAAAACAAAAAATACTAAAGGATTTTCATTTATTGAGCTGGGTTTATTATTTTAAATTTTCTTCCCTTGTTTTTGCTTTCTTCTACAATTACTGCTTATTTTTCTGATAAAATGCAATTTGCAAATTAAAATTTGAGCTTCCTAGATACTTACCAGGACATTCTGGATATGAAACATCCAAAGAACTGCTGGGCCAGGGCCTGTGCCAAGCACCTCCTTGTCAGTGGAGTTTCATCTATAATCATTGCACTGTGCAAGAGATTTGTGCTGGACCCCCACAGAAAGAAAATAACACAACATGAACACCAGCTCTGAAGAAACATAAGAGACCTTGCCTTAAAAACCAAAACAAATAAAATAATTCCTTCACTGTTTTTCCAGTAAGATAGTAACATTTTAAAAAAAATAATCTTAATTCAGGCAGATCTCCTGCTAGTATTATCTGTACACAATTCTCTGTGTAGAGCCTAAATAGTTTAACTGATGAAACTCTCTTAAATTCCTGATACCCTATTCCAGCTGAAGAAAAATAAAACACAATCAAACTTCTGCACTTAATTTGAGATTAAATATTTCATACATAGCATTTCTAATTCTGAAGGAAAATCACTGCCAGATTTTTCTTAAAGTAAATCCAACATCTTTATAACAGAAAAAAATAGAAATGGTGTTAAAAGCTGGTAATGTCAATAAGAACAAGCCTTTTCAAACTAGAGAGCCCAAAACTCAGGCTACAAAAATAACTAGAGCTTCACACAGCTCTCAACAGTCTTGGATCTAGAGCTTCTAGGCCTGTGGATTTAAAAGGTGTAATTTTCTCAAATACTAACCTGAAAATACTCATGGATGCATAAGCAGCTACCTCAACATAAGCTTCATCTATAAAAACAGTCTTGAAACAGGAGTATGGATAGCGGCAGGTAAGAATCTCCTCATAAAATTCAAACACCTCATGAAGGTATGACGTGGTATGTTTGAGCAATGGGAGAAGTTGTGGTAAGCAAAAGTGAGTCACCTACAAGCAAAGGAAAATCTGTTATATGACCTACAAATATACTTAAATACATAAATATCAGTTATATTATGTAACAGGGAAGAAACCCAATTTCAACTAAATTTGCTCCACAAATTCAGACATAAATGGAATTATTGCTTATTTAAAGGCTTTTTCTTTTGGAGATAAATTTAAATACAGACATTACTAGACAAGCTTTATCATGCAACTGTACTAAAAGATACCTGAAGGTTGATCTAGACATACCCATTCTTCAACTAATATACACTGACTCCAACATAAAACATCAGTAATACTTTGGAAAAAAGAAAGAAGGCTTCTATGATGAAGCATATTACCTCATGCATGTATGGATCAACAAGGATTTCAAAAGGTCCTATTGCCAAGGAGATGTTAGAAGCTGCAGTTGGAATAGTCAGCATGTAATGGAAAGTCTTCTTTCTCATATCATGGGTGTATACAGTTTCCACCAAATCTCCATTTGAAACAGCCACCATTGCAGCATCTACAGTGTACTCAAGTTTCCAGGTACACAACTCAGAATATGAATCCACACAAGGAAACCAAAATCTAGGAAATTAGAGTTGGGGGGGAAATGGTTAACAATTATACTCTTTTACACAGGTGATTTTTCCCTCAAGTTCCAAACTACATCCTTAAATACTTTAAGAATATATGAATGATGACATACTGACTCCTACAATACATTAACTTTATAAAGCTTTATAAGCTTTTTCTGTCATTAGCTCCTGCTGAGCTATAAAGACTGGACATCCCAATTATTAGTCATTAGATGCTACTTCACATTGGTACACTCTTTTCAAGTACAAAATAAGTTTTAGAATTTTTTAAACTTAAAGAATTCTAAAAAATTATTTGTATTTCCTACACTTTGAGAATAAATAGGAAATACAAATCTAACATTCAAAGACCGTTTTCTTACCTTGTAGAATTTTGATATCCACATGAAAAGACATGAGCCCCTCTTTCTGCCATGTTGCCCTCCATATTGGGTACCACAAAATGAAGACCTCCTTTTGGCTGGTCCAGAGAGAAGTTTATATGCACCTTCAGGACTTTTAACTCTGCAGCACAAAGACGAAAATTGGAGTAAGTATATACAACTTACATGAAAGTTATTTGCGTAACAATAGGTCCGTTTCGGACTCTAGATCTTTCAAGATTATGTGTTAACTTCATTCTTGTGGGCTTCGCCATCCACTTACAAAGTGCAGATCAAAGCTTACAAAACTGAGATGTCCTAAGCACAACTTACAGGAGATGAATTCATAAGAACTTTTATTGATTAATAAAAATCACAATTGGAGTCACATTTCATCTTCCAATTCCCCAACAGTGAAGCATCCTTATACAGACTGTACCCTAACCATGATCTCCTTAGTACCTTCCTGAAATAATTTTCTCCAAAAACTCCACACAACAGGCACATTCTTAAAAGACATATTATTGTCATTTGCAGTCGCTTAAAATCTCTTATTATAGCTAATACTTTTCCTGTAATTTAAGTGTCTTTGCTTTGGTTTAGTTTCACAGAAACCTCACCTATGAACAGATTGGCAAGAAAAGAAATTCAAGCATATGCTGAAATTTATCCCATGAGTCTTACCATATTTTGACACTCAAACTTTGAAAAGTGAAATTATACCTGTTTGAGTGTTTTCACTTCTAGGCTTGTACATCAGGCAACAGGAACTTACACAAAAACTAAAATAAACGAAAGTGGTTTTCCCATTAAGGTGCATCTGACAATACTGCGTGAGAGAGCCTCATGACACAGTTGTTATTATTCTCTCTGAGGTCTCATAAATCCATGAGAAAATCTGATAAAACCATGCAAGAAATAATACAAGACACTAGTAAGATCCCTGTAAGAAAATAATCAACACTGGAGAGTAATTTATTAAAACAATTACTTATTCCAGGGTCTAGTATGTCACTTCATAAAGTAGTCTACTTTCACTACCAAATCAATTTTAAAATGACCATTCCTCAAAGTGAGATGGCATAAAATGAATATAGCTTTGTAAAAAATGTGTATAAGTATCCTTGTAAATTATTTTCTTTGTTGGATCACATATATTGTAAGTCACTTCAAAATCACAATTTAGCACCCAGTATACTTCATTATTCCCACTTTCTCCAATATTCTTATGGGGTCATGAACACCCAAGAGTATGTTTGTACACAGTGTCAAGAACCCTTCCAACACTTCTCCATATTACCCAAAAGTGAAGGTATTTTTCAGACTTCAACTGGAGAGAAAAAAGGAAACAGTAATCATAAATTCATAAAATAATGTAACACGACTTCTATTTATTTAAAGCTACTATCCTCCTAAGCAAATTTGCAGCTAACAACTCTCTGACATCTTAAATTAAGCTTTCAGTGTGATCTATTTACCGTCAACATGTTTCCACAGCTCCGAGGGAACCTTAATGCAGAGTTCTCCATTTCCGGCATCTGGGTCCACAGCACTGACTGCGGCAGCATAGGCATTGGAAAAATAGTTGAGATTCCTCCTGTCAGAAATACCCAGTTAATTTTTAAAGTACAGTTGTGCTGAACCACAAAAAATCACTTTGGAAGTTAAGACAATTTCTATCCTAAATTTCCAGGTGCACGTTCAACCAAGTGTTTTGTTTCGTTTTTAAAGGAGCGGAAGAGAAAAGGAGTAAAGATTAGATTTCAACAATGAGAACTTAAAATATGGCTCTTGCAGAAGCGATCTGTGATCAAAAAGACTTAAGCAGTAATAATTCCCAATAAACTGAGAAATGCCCAGTGTTCTTTCCCTGCCAATAAGCGTAATATTTACATTTATTGGAACAGAAATTAAAAATTCTGGTTTCTATTTTGGATGAAGTTTCTGTCTTTATTCTAAAACTCTGTCTTGAAGATCTGCTTCCTCATATATTGCAGTTTTGCTCTTATCTTGCTTTTCTACATGCAGTAAGATTTTAGCTTGGCAATGGTATTTTTTCCCTTTTAGCTTGATGGATAGGAATAGGGGTTTTTTTAATGCACTTGTAAATATCATATAAAATAAAGTATATTAAGAGTTTTGGCCTTAATACACAAACACAGAAATATATGCTATACTTTTTAGTTTCCAATTATATTAGAAACATTCTTCTTTTTTGAAGTGCACCATAATTTATTTAAGATGCAAACACAGCTTTTTGTAATCAGGTTTGAGCAACTACATATTAGCTGCTCATTAACTGCTCACTTCTTTCCGAAGTCATATTACTACTTCAGTTATGACTTAGATTAATTGTTTTCTACTGAAATGATCAGGATCAAGTATATGTCTGCTGTTAAAAGTACTTACAACCAGGATGTTGCCTTATTATTTTATGTGATTATATTTAGATACTGCAGGATAACCAGTCAAGTCCATAAATAACCCAGCTTTTATAGCTTTTATACTTTTTCCAAATGGATTTTTAAACTGTTTAAAGCATGAGAGCAAAATCTTTCTTAATTCTAATTCTCCAGTACACAGAGTTTTTCAAAAGCTTGCACAAATTCACACCTGTAGAGAAAGTGTTTGAATAACTTATCACCGTTTCCCCAGAATTTAGGTACTGCTGATGAATCCAAGCACTGTGGAAGCAAGACACAATCAAGCATAACACAGCCACAGAATCACAGAACCACAGAACACTTTGGATGGAAGGCACCTTCAAAGGTTATCTAGTCAAGCTCCCCTGGGGGAAGGCAAGGACATCTTGCACTAGATGAGGTTGCTCAGAGCCCTGTCCAACCAGACCTTCAGTGTTTCCAGGGATGGGGCACCTACCACCTCCCTGGGAAACCAGCTCCAGGGTTTCACTGCCCTTACAGTAAAAGAGTTCTTCCTTGCATCTAGTCTAAATCTACACTCTTTTAGTTTAAAGCTACTACCCTTTTCCAACTGTAACAGGCCCTACTAAAATGTCTGCCCCATCCTTTTTGTACATCCCCTTTAAGTATTGACAGGACGGAGTAAGATCATCCCAGAGCTGTACCTTCTCCAGGCTGAACAACCCCAACTTTCTCAGCCTTTCCCCACAGAGAGGTGTTCCATTCCTCTTATCATCTTTGTGGCCTCCTCTGGATCTGCTCCAACAGGTCCATGTCCCTCCTGCACTGGGGACCTCTGACCTGGATGCAGCACTGCAGGTGGGGTCTCACAAGGGCGCAGTGGAGGAGCAGAATCCCCTCCCTCACCCTGCTGCCCACACTGCTGGTGATGCAGCCCAGGACTGCGGTGGCTTTTTGGGGTGCCAGTGCACATTGCTGGCTCATGCTGAGCCTCTCATCCATCAGCACCCTGAAATCTTTCTCCACAGGGCTGCTTGCAAACCCTTCATCCCCCAGCCTGTACTGGTACTGGGGGTTGTCCTGATCCAGGTGCAGGATTACTGCACCACAATGGAGTAAATGAACTTTTGCCTGGGGACTCCACCTTCCATGGAATCTGAAGTCCACACAAAGCAGACATGATCTCATTTCAGGATTTTGCTTTCATCTAACCATTCTCTATTCACTATCCACAGAAAAACAACCCAAATTACAGTACCTTACTTGGAAGAACGAAGTGTAACCATGCCACCAGCACCATCCTGTAAGTCTAGGTATGTCAAACACCATGCTTAATATTTCTAGTCTTCCACATATAAAAAACTTCGCTAAAACACTGAAATATATTGAGAACATATTTTCATGTAGTTCTTCATCTTTGGCAATAAGAGTGCACAAATTCCCTGGCACCACTAACCAAAACCGAGAATGTCAGGAGCAGAAAATTTGTCTACTTTGCTTGGAACCTTCTGAAAATCAGACACAAATAGTAAATGGGACCATGTCAGCATTGAAACACCCAAATCTCAAGTTTTAATACAATTTTTTTTTCTTTTTGCACAGCTGAAGTGTACCTAAAGGTAGAATACGTCAACAAGTTTTAAAAGCAAAAGGTTGAATTTGTACACTGGAATATACTATAACTTCAGGTATGGCTCCAGAACAATTCAAAGCCACTTAAACTCCAGCTGATGTGCTGTCTCTTAGTCTCACTCATGCATTTCTACTACATCACTCACTAAGGAGACTACTGTTCATCTGACCCTGTAGGGATGCAGCTGAAACTGTCAAACGGAAAAAGAAGTCCTTTTTTCTTATCAGGCGACTTTCAGTTGGTTTACTTCCCTGATCTGTGCTAGTGAGGGGTGCAAGAACCCTCCTAAGCAAAGCTGCTTTAAGGCATTTTCAAATGGCATCCTAGAAAGGCAAACAAACACCATTGGAAAAATTCTATTTTAAAAAAAGACTGTATGACTAAGAATTATTATTAATTTTAAAAGTTAGCAACAAAAAACAACAGTTAGATTGTGAAGTCTCAAAGTTTTTAATTCCAATCCAAACTGTTTTTCAAAACTGACTATTATTGCTAGGGGATCCCTTTCCTATATGTCAGTGAGAATTTGTTCTAAGTTTGAGGACTGTGATGAGCTTGTGGCTATACTTTACACATCAGCGGGTTCACAGACAGGAAAAGGTTATGATTTCACAGCAAAGAAGGTAGACTCCAGAGCTTAATATTTTATGGAAAACAAGTCTATTCTGGTATTCCTAGTTTTGTGAAGTGTTCCAATTCAAATGGGTGATTCATTGTAAAAGGAATCCACAAAAAGATTAGTACCACAGATTAGTCTTTTCATAGGTTGAACTATTCTCAATAAACTAGATATGGCCATTTTTAGAAAAAGAGTACATACCAAGAGTTACAGCCCAAGGAACAATGATAAATTTTCCTAACACCAAGTGTAGATTGACAATGGAAAATAAATATGCATTCATGTTTTTTTCCCAGTAGAGATAATTTTATTATCAGAATTCACCCGAAACATTGTTAATTACTGCCAAAGTCCATGCAGCTTGACTGACTGTAAAGAGGCGATCCTGTAGAGATTTACTTTTTAAAACTACTAATTGATTTCAAACTTTACATAGCCTTTCTCACTACTAGCTGCACCAGTGCTACAAATATATGTGCCAAACATATAGTCTATAAATGCCTGTTTTCCTACAGTACTTAACAGCAACTTGGCAAAATAAGTTCTTTGTGCTACCTGTAATTCATTATGCTTCATTATCTGTAATTCCTTTACTATTCTACTTTGCTTCCCAGATAGAACTAGCACTTGATATTGGTTTATATACATGATAAATTTTCACTCCTGGCCAAGTTTAAGGCTTTGTCATCTCTTTTTTCAAAAGTTCTCTGCATCTTTTTGTGTGGTTTAGGAATTCTCCCATTTAGTGTTTCCACCGAAACTACTTCAAACCATGTGTCACTTCATCTCTCCTCCCTTCCCCTGTGGTGGGCTGGAGAGGAGAACTGGAGCCACAAAAGATAATGATTACAGATTGAGATAAGAACAATTTACCAGAGACAGCAGTGAAGTAAGACAAGGAATAGTAACAGCAACAGTACTAATGATAATGTGTACAAGAAGAGAGGTAAACGATTCACATGGTATTGCTCACCCCGTGGAAAACGCCTGAACATACCCAACCCCTCTGCCATACTATGGGACCTGGACATGAGCCCTTTCCCCATCCCTGGAAAATGATGTGAGGTGGTATAGAATAATATCCAGGTCCTAGCCATGCCCCACTCCTGACTACTGCAGAAATTGACCCTGCCCTGGCCAGGACACTTCTTTTATTTCTAACAAAGTCTATCATGAACTTTCAATTAGACAAGCATCATTTCAGTGGAAATAAAGGCTATTTATTGCAGCGAGGCAACAGATGCTCAGTCCACCAGAAATTTTTCTATTTTGTGCAAAGGCTAAAGGCTTGATCACTGACTTCTCAGAAGAACAAATACTGCAAGACAGACATGCCCTGAAGGCTCTACCACATTGCTCTCTCTCACAGCTTACTGCTGCTTGTAACTAAAGCAACAGTGAAGTCAGAGGGTATCAAAACACCTTCATATTTGTAATGTTTAAATACTACAGGCTTCAAGCTAAAAAAAAGATAAATGAACAGGCAATTCACAGGAAAGCATTATGTGCACATTACCTAGCTATACAAAAACATAGCTTCCTTTACACAGAAATAACAATAAAATGCAACAGCTTCTCAGCCTGGCATCCTAGTTATCCCACACAAATGTGAAGCATGTGAGCAGGCAGAGCAGGATCATCACGAACTTCACTTATCACAGATCAAACCACTGCATCAAAACTCCAAACTTTTGCTGCACCTATTTAACAGCTTTCAATCTCACCCAAAAGATTAAGAAAAAACTCCTTTGCCAGTTTTAAATAAACAGGGCTGAGATACAAGCAGTTGTCTCAGTATTCAGAATACACACTGTGATTTCTACACAGCACAGCCCAGAAAAAGCAAACTCATTTCTCTTATACTCACAGAATTGAGAAAGCAACAATTTACAAGGAAAAGAAAGATGAGTAGGATAGACACCTGTAACACTCAAAAACAGCAGTCCTAAAACATGACCTGAACAGACATTCTCCAACACTGTTTGCAGTCTTCACAAGATTTGAAACTCTTCTCAAAAGCACAAGCAAAATGGGATTCTCTGCCATCTTGCGTATGCACAGTAAAGCAATGTGAATTATTTCATGTCTTACACCACTGTTCAGGTGTTTGCTCAGTCAGGAAGGAAGAGACCGCATTACCTAAGTTCATCCATCTATTCTGATATCAAAAAGCCATGTTGTCCTAAACCTTCCAGAGGAAATTACAAGACAGAAGTCTGACTTTATTTCTCGATAAGCCTTTAAAAATTCTCTCACCTGTTACCTGAAATTATGGTTTGGGTCTAGTGGATAAATTGGCAATGGCATCAAAGCTAAAATATATTTAATGCACTAAATAATGGCTTCTAACCTTTCCTACAAATTTTACCAATCTTTAATTACCTTTTTAATGAGGGTTTTTCTGATATTCAGGAGAACTGACAATATACATGACTGAAATAAATTGTTTCACCTTCTGCAACACTGCAAATGTGAAACAACAGAGACTGTGTCAATTATTATTTTCATCAAAAATGCTAAAACCCAATAGTACTATTTGAACTGAAAACAAGTTGAGTATTTCAATTCAGAACACAAAGAGGTGATCTCACAGATCTCACTAAGAAGTAGCAAAGAATATCACAGTGAGGCAGACATAATTGTGTCATACATAAAGCTCTATTTCTTAACCCTCTTTTAACTGTTTTACTTGTGTGCCAAAATTTGCACATCATAACAGTGAACCATTTCTCTTAACCTCCTATCAGCAAACATAACCTTTCAAGCCAGAGATGCTGTAGCAAGTTTTTTAACCTTAACTCCATATAGAGTTTTCCATTAATATAATTTTGTTGCTAACCAAGGGAGTAAGAATTCTTCAAATTATTTTAACTTTGATAAAAAGGTAGGAAAGTGTCCATTAAATTAACAACTTTTCTATATACTTATGCCCCAGATTAGCTATTTGGAAAAAAAATTCTTCAAAGAAAAGACTGTAAAACATTGGAATAAATTGTTCAGGGAAGTGGTGGAGTCACCATCCCTGGAAGTGATGGTGTTTCAAAAAACAGTTGGACATGGCACCTGAAGACATGATTTAATGGTCATGGTGGTGCTGGATTGACAGTTGGACTTGAGGATCTTATGGGTCTTTTCCAACTTTAATGCTTCTATGATTTTATGTGTTCTTGTAGAAACTAACTGCACTATCAAAACAAAAGATGTTTGTATATAAAATCTTGTAACTTGAACTTAACTTGTATTTGCTAGATAGCACAGGAAAGAGTAAAGACTGAAAACAAAGTATTTTAAATAAACAGGTTGCCAAGAACCATCTTGATTTCACATTTTTTACTAGTTTAACAGACTGCTTAAGAAAAATGTGCAAAAGGTAACTAACCCTGTAGCATCAGAAACAAACCATCATGTCCAATCTGTGTCCCATTCAAAATAATTGCTGCAGCTACTTCAGCTGCAAGGGTATAAAGGACATCATCACTAAACTTGCCATAACAAATGACAACTTGGAAGAGATGACCAAACCACTGTTTCTAGAAGCAGTTCTTTGTAAAGAAGGGCAAAGAAAACATACTGATGATTTTTTGAGGTGCTAATTCTAGAGTTTTTAGATTTCTAGTATTTGTTTGCAATTCAGCCTTATGAGCAGAGATGCTGTATTTAACTACCCAATTGTGACCAGGTATTTCAATGGAAAAATACATCTAACTTCATCTAATACTTTGTAACTCCTGTTGTCTTTAACTTCTGAGATACAGAAAGAGGCACACTAGTTTTTTGTGATGAGTATTTGGTGACCTCTGTCTTTCATAACTATGAATAACATAGGAGTTACAAAATACAGAGATTTTCTATTAAGTTTAAATAGTTTGAACAAAAACCCGTCGCTTTCTCCATAGAATGACAGAATTATCTTTCCTAACCCGTTTTTTAACACAATGGAGTGCTCACTTGATCATTTTAGATGCTGGTCCTTTCTCACACCTTTCAGAAGTTAAACAGGATTCCAGTTTTTACAGAATCACAGAATGGCTGAGGTTGGAAAGGATTTCTGAAGGTCTTCTGGTCCAGCCCCTCAGGTCCAGCATGGTCACCTACAACCAGCTGCTCAGGAGCATATCCAGATGAGTGGAATATTTCCAAGGACAGACTCCACAGTCTCTCTGAGCAAACTGTCTTAGCGCTAAGTCACCCTCAGAGCAAAAACTGTTTCTTGATGTTCAGAGGGAACCTTCTATGTTTCAGTTTGTGCCCACTGCGCCTGCTCCTGTCAGTGGACCAAGTTAAAATACATGAAATTGTGTAAGAATACAAGAAAATGCTTTTTACTGTGAGGATCATCAACACTGGAGCAGGCTGCCTGGAGAGACTGCAAAGATTCCATCCCTGAAGATACTCAAAACCCAAATGGACAGAGCCCTGTGCAAGCTGCTGTGCCTGATCTTGCATGAGCAGGGGAGTTGGACTAGGGGATTTCAGTCAGCCTTCTGCAGCATAAAAGACTCTGTGATTTCATATCAGCTGCTATTAAACATGTACAACACTTTCACAAGAAAATTTTTAACAATTCAGCAAATTGTAAATTCAATCAAGCCAGTCAAAAGAAGGTGTGAGAATATGAACCTAAGCTTCAGCAAATCAAAAGAGAATAACTGGGGAAAACATTTGCCCATCGTGCTCTTACAAAAAATCAAACAGCTAAAAGATTTATTGCTAAAGCCCCCTCCTGTATCAGTTCCCCAGAACATGCAGGAATTCACATATTTTTAAACTTACTCTTCAACACCAGACAGTGAAGGAATTTGAAACTGTTCCTTTCAAATTTTAAAGTGAGTTCAGGTAACATTCTAGGACTTATACCGTTATCTACAACAATAAATACTGAAAGTTTGATTCCCGAGAAAAGGCCAAAAGCTTTACTTTCTAGCTATTCATAACAATCTAGAATACCTGCAATGAGGATTCTGAACTTTTGGCATAATGAGCAATAGTGTCAACAATTAAAAAATCAAGTCACAGAGTAAACAGAATTACAGATTAACATACTCAAGTGGTTCAGTATCAAGACTCACAGAAAATTTAGTAACCCTGATAATAAATTCAGTGTCCTAGATAAGTTAACACTGTATTTGCAAACTGAATTATTGAAGCTCTTGCATAACTGATGAATAAGGAATACAGAGCCTTGCACGAGCGCACCATTCAAATCCAAGGTCTTTTACCCCCTAAAGTACTTTACAGAAAGTTTTTTGATACTTTCACAAAACAATACAAAGATACATTAGTAAAAGAAATTCTAAAGAAGTATAGTGTAAGAGTCAACATTATTGCCAAAATAATTCCCCAAAATTAAGGCACCATACCAGAAGTTACCATTAGGAAATTACCAGGTAAAACTTGGCAGTAAAATGCAACAGGTTACGCACAGGAGCAACAGAAAACACTACGTGCGGAGTCTCAAATACACCACTTACTGCTTTGACTCATGGTGACAAACCTCCAGCGTTGGATCATTATAGATGAAAGCTGCTTCTAAATCATTGACTCTCACTCTGTAAATCCGGCACTGTTTACTGTTCAGCTTGATTCTGTTCAGGTTTGCAACTGTGGGAAATATCGTCAGTTCCACATAACCCTACGAAAACACAAATCAAAATCTTCTGTAAAATCTTTATCAACTTAAGAACTAGAGAGATACAAAAAACTACTATTAATACAATTCAAAGAAAATCATTGGTATAAAGATGATATTTTCGTATTTAAAAAGGAAAACGGCTTGCCCTTTAGATGCCTAGGTTTTCTTTTGTGCTGTTTAACAGGTGAATTCTCTCAAAAATGCAATAAAACAAAACAAAAAAATTCACCTTGACTGACAATCGTGATTGTTTCACTGTAAAGAATCTGCCTCTATTGACTAGATTTCAAATTATTAGTATCACTGTGCTGTAGGTTTTGGTATCTGGACTTGAGACAAGGATTCTTAAAACCTAAGCAGAACCCATTTAAGCAGATATCTAAATAGACGAAGATCCTCAGAGATGTTAGGCCTGAGATTATGATAGTCTCTTCAAAGCCCAAGTGAACTCACATACAAGCTAGAAAACTCTGTAAGTCTATCCCTAACATCATCTAACACTGTGTGAGCATGAATTCTGAACTACGAATTACTCTGTAATACGATTTACAATGCAGCACCCTTCATATAGAAAGCTTTTTCTTACAGACAAAGTGTTCACGATTAGAAGGTATTTTGATACATCTCAAGCAATGACAGACTTATGAGAAGCATCAGATTACAAAGTATAACATATGAAGTAGCTGAACAGCACAATTAGCTTGTGAGGGCAGTTTTTTCCTCTAAGAGCGTGAAAAAAACCGAGACATTTAATTTCTACTTTCAACCTTTATTAAAAAATACTTACAACAACAGACTTTCTCTGAAAATTTATGTTGTTGATACAAACTACCTGATGAGTTGTGCTGAAAAAAAAAATTAAAATAAGTAAGGTTTTGCACAAATGTCAGCATTTAAAATAAAACTTTAATCCAATTTAATAGAGAGCCACATTGGGTATATGCACATATAGATAAATACTGCGTATAGAATATACTTACATAAAAATAATTAATCGTCTCAATCTCTTATATGGTCTAAACCAAGTAATTAATAGAAGTTGCCCACAATGTCAGGACAGTTCCAAAAAACATAGTATCATGCCAGTATAAATATTACTGGCAATACAAGAAAATAAAGTAATTTTTGAACATCAGTTATCTGTATGTAAAAATAAAGAATTACAAACGGCAAAGTGTCAAAATCTAACACTGTAGTCATGTGCAGCATCAGCAATGGCATGCAGCCATTACACTTGCAATCAGAGACCTGTGGAAAGTTTTCCTGGAGAGCTGACACTCATACATAATTTATGTAAGCAGCTTCCACACATTAAGAGACATAGTATGTGCTTTTACACCAAGCATGCCATAAGAATTTATTATTTAAAACAATGGTGATGTATGAATAAAGATGGGTATTTTAATCTAGTCCAATGCATTTGTTTAAATTTTGAGTGATGTGTTAGAACTTCTGGTAAATAAAACTCTGATTTAAAGTCAAAGATAAAGTAATTCCAACCTTAAAGCCTGATAAGTTATTTCTATATTTTTTTTGTAGTAGGTGGCATCTTCATAGTAGTGCAATTCATAACTCAAGATAAAACCTTGCAATAATTCAACTTCTGTGGCACATCAACCTTTACTGACACATACCCTGTGCATTAAAAAGTGACACTGCTTCAGATGAGATAAAATTTGATAAAAATTACTGGAAGAGAATTACACCTAAAAATGGATTCAGACACTACCGACACTTAAATGTATATAAGAAGACTAATTCTACTTAGAAAAACATTTGTGTAACAGATTTAGAAAAGAATCAAAGAAGTATGAAAAGAAATATATAAAGATGCACTGAAATCCACCACCAGCTGTGGCTTGCTTACAACCCAAATAGTGAATATATAAAAATGACGATTTGCTTAACAAAGCTGCTTGTTGAAAAGGCAAGCATTTTTTTATACATAAAAAATGCCCTTAAGTCAAAACGGCTTTTTGACACAGCAGTAAATGTGGAACATCATAGTATGGTCGTTGGTACTGACACTGTGTGAGAAACGTCCACGGTTTGAAGAGCATAATATATAGATCTTCTAAGATGAGACTGAATGGTTGACAGACTCACTGCCCATGAATAAGTCCATTTACACAATAAAATATACACCTGCAAGGCACATTTTCTGAATGCAAGCTACACGACAAGCTACAGCTCCAACTTTCTTAGGTAAATCATTACTAATCAGCCTGTGACTGTTTCAGTGTGCACTGGTTTCAAGCATAGCAACTTCAAAAAAAATGGATACTTATAATTTATATGGTCTTGGGCTTTCAAATCCTTTGTCTCCTTTCTTCCTATTCATCCTGAACTGCAGCACTAAACACACACTGCTGACCGTCAGACTGGCATCAACATCATCCTCGCTCAATGGGTCCTTCGATTTTTCCCCGTGTCACGCCGTATTTGAGCACTCATCTCCTCAGCGGATGTGTGACCCCCAGCAGTCAGGAACCTTCAGCCCGAGTGAGCACCATCGTTACAGCACCACCAAATCAGTGTTTGCACATAACCTTCTGTGAGTACACACGCAGCCCCTCTGTCCGCTGGGGGTACGGTACCAGTCCGGAGGCGCTTTCTCTCCGCGGGAACTACGGAGACTGACCGGCTCAGCGCGCAGTGGCGGCGGCAGCTACGGAATCAAGAGGGCCGCGGCCGGGACGGCCGGGCAGGCACCGCAATCCGCGCTTCTGAGAGCGCCGGCTGGGGAAGCGCCGTCCGCGGAGAGCCGAGAGAGGTGCCGAAGGTCGAGCGGGCCGGGCGGTGGCCGGGCCGGGCCCGGGGCAGGGTCGGCCCCGCGGGTCTCCCTCAGC